>JACSVZ010000014.1:36568118-37037655 GCA_014706295.1 Lycocorax pyrrhopterus obiensis | reverse complement strand
CTGATGAGGCTTTGTTAGTGGAGACAACTTTCAGAGACCTGAGCCCTTAAAGGACTGTGAGAGTGCTGGCAATAGTCAATTTGGACTACAGTGCCCCAATGGTCTGTTCGCATGACTTGGCAGAGAGTATTCACAGCAGCGATTTTTGCCTAGTTACTGTAATTCCATGTCTGTGTTCTGCCCTCAAGCTTGACAAGAATCCTGGACTGCATGTATCTATTTTTAATACACCATACTGGCAGCATGTAAAGGTTATAGGAGGAAAGTCAATACTGCCTGTGTTTGCTAGGTCAGTTCTCCATGTTTTGGTTTTGCCTGTAGGCTGACATTTTTACCCATTGTGAGCTGAGTTTATCTTCTAATCAGTAATATGTAAGCCCACATTTGAACAATATCCCTGGCTAGCCACCAGTGGGGAGAACTGTTTGGTAATCTCCTTCCATCCCCCTTTCCAGAGCTCTCCCTGTCTGCCAACGCAGAGCAGGAAGGTGGGTTTGTGACAGTGTCTGCTGTCAGCCCCTGTGGCAGTTCTACCCACTGCCCTCCTCAGAGGCTGCACTGTGGCCTTTGGTGAAAGGTCACTGGCTCCAGTTTCAGCTGGTGCCATCCAAGCAACTAACATTTCACATCAGTTAGAAAAGGTGTCACCTTTTAGACTCAGGACTGGCCCGTACACCAGTGCAAGTGTGAATAATCCCCAAGAGCTCTTTATATTAGAGGCCAAATCTCCCACAGATCTGTCAAATTGAGGTGTTTATTTTTTTAACCTTCCTATGCTATTCCAACCCCTTGTACTGAGACATTCTCAGGCTTATAGACAATTGTCGCGCATTTTTGACACAATCTGATTTCTCCCCACCTCCCCAAAATGGTAATTATTTATATAGCCTAATCATTCAGTATAATCATTTGGATTATTATCATTCAGTGGGATCACAGTATTTATTATAACAGGGTGAAGCTTTCATGCAATCCAATTGTGTGCCTTTATCCAAGTTTTGTTTCTCTTTTTGCTACACTGTTGACTGCAATATTTATGGAAAGCTTGGTTGAAGAGTCTGTGTTCTTTACATTATAGTGTAAGTTAATTTCTTATTGGAGGACTGTTATTTGAGCAGCTCAAAGCATTGTGCTTTATACATACTAAAAAAATCCAGTACCTATAAAATATATTTGTAGATTTAAAAAAAAAAAGAGGCAAATAGTGGACTTATTAGCTCTGAAAACGCCCTTTGAACCACTAACTCCAAAACAAACGTTCTGTTAGAAGATGATATGAACTTTGTCTTTTTGACCAGTGTAAAAGATCACTTGGAATCAACAAAAGATCTGCATGTGATGTTTTGACAAAAGTTAAAAGTCATAGGCCAACCCCCACCCCATTTCTTATTTACTAATTTGATTTGGTATGCTTATGGTATTCCAGCTACACAGCAGAGAGATTTTGCATTAAACGCATTTTAGTACCGGTCTGGCTGACAGCTGCGATGATGATGATGAAATAATGTGCAGAATGTAATGGCTGTGCTTTAAGCTAGCAGATGTTTTTGCATGTATAACATGAAACCTGTCCCCTTCTTTTATTAATCCTAAGATGTACTATCCCAAAGCTCCCTACATACATTATTTTTTGTTTTCTATGAAGTCTGTTCAAAAGAAGAAAGTCTCCTAACCAGGCAAATCATGCTCTGTAACGTTTGCCTTGTGATGTGAACAGTATCCTATACATTTAACTATATCACAGTAACAGAAAAGAGAAATATTCAAGATTTCTTTCTTCTTCAACCATTGCCTTAGAGGACGTAGTGCAAAACCAGCTTGTTGCTCCATCTGAGCAACTCTGCTCACCAGTCCTTTCTCCACCTTGGAACAGGATTGGAAAAACCTCCCCAGAGCTAAGCACATGTGATGGAAGCTGCGCTGAACTCTGTCTTTCTACTCGTGGCTAGTGTTCAGTGTTGTCAGTCTCTAAAACCCTTTTTTGCAGCTGATTTCAAAGTAGAAAACCTTAGCATTTAAATCCCTTCAAAATTCTACAAGTAATATATTGTTCATAGATGAAGAGACACTTCTAGGAGAATCTGAAGGAATGCTAAAGATTAAAAAAGGAACGTCAAGGGAAATCAAAACTTTTTGGCTTCAGCTGCTGTTCCTATTGACAAAAACACATCAGGTATATGTTTTGTTACTGAATTTTGTTTCTGTCTTCCTGGCAAGATTTTAGTGTAGTAATTCTGTTTACAGTAATAAAAATGGAACCTAATGAAACTTTTATTCTGTAACTCCAGGTTTTCTTGTCTTGCTGGTGGGCTTTCCATATCTTCTGCTTAAAAATAAGAGTGCTGCTAGTAAATAAAATGAAGGCTACAGCATATAGTTGCTCTTACTGCCTAGTCAGAGTGGGAAGACAGTGCTGTAATTAAAATCCATAACTCCAGTGTTCCAGATAGCATGTGTCTTACACACAATCTAATACATGGAGAGTTTCTGTCTACCTTCACATTGGCATCATGTGCTCCAAGTATATTGCTTTTAAGGAGTTACTGACAGCATAATTGCAAATTTGGACATACGTATATTTACATGGTGCTCTACAGTATGAAAGCCAATATAAAATTTCATTTTATGAGTTATGTCATTGACATGATTAAATCAGAGAAGCTTAATTTCTAAATTATTGAAGACATAATTACTTTGTAACTAGTCAAGCCACAGCTAACCAATACTTCTTACTCATCCAAGCACTATAATATTACAAGCAACCCAGACCAGGAATTAAATAATTACAATGGAACTGCAGCAGACAAACTAGCAACATAAAACACTTTAACAAATGCATGTCTAGATGCACCCCTTCAAAACCCTCCTTCAGGGCAGAGGCCAAAACAGTGAATGAACAGGGCTTATGGGAAGGGAGCTTCGCTGTCTGGAGTCACAGTGCTGTGGGACTCTGTGGCATGCATGGTTACCAGTGCCTGGTGCCTTCATTTCTGGTGCCTTGTAAATTGTACGTTGCCTTTGCTGTGCTGAGCCCATTGCTGAGCAGGATCTACAGGAAAGCCATTTCCAAGTACGCAGCCAGCAAGAGTTTTGCATTATAATTCGTCTGATGTACAGTGAGGATATGTAACTAGATCTGCACAGAGCTAATTTCAGTGCTAATTACCAGATGAGCGGTAGTTGCTCAGCTGTAGTCCTGTCTCAGGCTCCTTTCCTTCATCCCAGTGGACCCATGGAGCCAGCCTGGTGCAGTTATTCTGAGCCCTCAATCACATGGTCTCAGAAACATCTTAATAAATTCTGACCAGCAACACAGCCAACAGCTTCGCCTCAAAATAAAACAGCTACCCGGGACCTCAACACAGCAAGAGAGCATCTTGTCCAGCCAAGAAGATAGGAACTCTGGTACCCAGCAAAAATGACCGACAAGAGCCCCTTCGAAACAGATATGCTGACACTCACGCGATTTGTTATGGAGAAGGGACGTCGTGTGAAAGGAGCGACAGGGGAGCTGACACAGCTGCTCAACTCCATGCTGACTGCCATAAAGGCCATTTCTACTGCTGTCAGAAAGGCAGGCCTTGCCCACATGTGAGTCTTACCTTGTGCTACAGGAAGGAAGAGGAGGTAGAGAGACAGCTACTTGTATAGCAAGGCTGGGGAGTGGGCAGGGGTTCATAAATACCTTGGAAGTGCCTTTTTTAAGCTGAGTGAGGTCAGAGCCTGGATTATCAAGAGTGAGAAGCAGGAGAGCTCTCTTTCTGGAGCATTTTAATACTGGGCACAAGATAGACATTTAAACTAACTGCTCTTCTGTAATATTTTACTCTAAAAATGTAAGTCAGAACAGAACTTCAATGCACTGTTCATGTTGTTAGCTCTTGTACTTGTTGATACTGATCTATTTTTAAATCTACTGTGAATTTGCTGAAAATCACACCGTGATATTTTTAATGCAGAATATCTCACTATGATATTTTCTGCTAGCATCCAAGCCCTCTGCTGAACTGTGCAAATCAGGGCTTGGCTTATCTTGGGAAGCTGATTTTCTGCCTGTCTGCTGTATAAGCAATGCTCTAAAGCAACAGCCCTGTGAGAAACTCCATACGCTGCTGTACCTGGGTCCATTTCTCTTTCCTTCCTCAAGCAGTATCCCTCAATCAGGGTTACAGGCAGGGGGTCTCAAAAGGCCCTATATGAAAAACAAACATAACAATTTGGCATCCAGTGCTTTCGCAAATGGAGTAAAAAATGGCCTTAGCAAAGCCTGGAATGTACTGAGCTGTTCCACACAGACAAGTGCAATAGACATCAGTCTAAGTCTTTTGATGGTGATCTATCAGAAGGAGTTCAGAGATATGGAATGCCCTAATAAAATTGTGCATTTAAAATAGAAAGTTCTTGATATGTATCAAAAGATATGTTTCTGAATATGCCTGAGTGTGTACTTATACCTGCATGCATGAAAGAGACCAGGAATACCTCTGTGAAAGAAAGTCAACATTTATTGTTTATTCTGGGTTTTGGGGCTTTTTTCCTTCCACAGAAACACCAAAATGTGTGACACTAAGGGTTGGGGGGTTTTTGTGCTTCTGTTGATTATTTGGTCCAAGCCCTCAATCATCTTTGCAAATCATGAATTCAATGTCTCAGAAATATTGCCCTCACTTTACAGACATGGACCATAGTGTGTAGAGAGGACACGAGACGTACTCAAAGTTAACCACAGTAGCAGGCTCCTATGCCCTTACTCTTAAACTATGCTTTGTCTCTGTGCTTACTAGGTGAAACTGAGCTATTTTGACTCCCTGACTTATAGGAACAGTTTTTCTTACACAATTTTTATCTTTAAATAGGCAATCTCTGAAACATTTCATAACAGCAGAGAAACGATTTGTTGACTAGAGGTGGAATAACCCCATATCCTTCCTCCCCTTCAGAAAAAACTGAAACCATCCATTGCATTAAGGAGCAAGTGTTTCATTCTAAAACCAAAAAGCTTCAAATGTTGACTCAGAAATAGCTGAAGTATCCAAACACACAAATGAGTAACTTGCACCAATCAAATCTCTGAAACTAACCATGAAGTTTCAGTAATTCCCATGGCAAACTTTCAACCACTGTGAAAGTGGCTTGCATCCATCTGCATTTGTGCAGTGAAAGCTCTGATTTTTCTAGCCTCTACAAATAGGAGGCTGTGAAGTGTCTTCTTTAATGTTAAAGCACTAAGCATGAATTTTTAACAAATTTTCAATTCAAAAGTGGAGGAGAACTTCTTCCAAGTCATGGGCCTGCGCTGGGATTGTGCCTGAAAACAAAATTACTGGAGAAGAGGTACTTACCACTCCCTGAAGATCATGGTCCTTTTCAAAATCTAAAACTTGGCACTCAAAAATAGAATGTCCCAAACACACAATAATTCTGAAAACCACAGGCAGCTCTGAGCTTTGAGTAAGACAAAAGACTTACTCCACTCCCAGCTAAGGCCTGCCACTGACCAACATCATCCTAGGGACTAATTACTTGCCTCTTTCTCCTCCTTTCTCCACCCCTTCCCCCACCCTTCTTTTTTCCCCCTTAATGAATAAAAAACCTGTATCTTTTCCCTGTATGGTTTTTGGATTTCTAAGATGCCCAGAACATGCACATTAGGTCTAAACAGTGCTTCTTCAACTGGAAATCTCAGAAATATATATACTACTATACTATGTCATTAGCATACTGCTAAAAGCAGGATAGGGAAAGGAAGCATCATCCTAACTCAGCTGAGGATCACCGAACAAAACAGACCTTGATCCTGAGATACAGTTCCATGTGGCAAATTCCCTGCGGATGTCTTTAAAGTCCTGATTTGGGGCTGGCTGGGGACTGAGCGAATGTGGGTTAAAGGACCATCACAGAGCTCTCAGCAGCCGGTGGCAGAATATAATGCAGATGCTCACTGCATTTTCTGCTTCCTCAAAACTGCAGCCAGCTGCTTCATGGGACTGCTAGGGAAGCCTGGCACTTACCACCTCGTCTGTAGGCTCTGCTTCCGGCCTGGAGAACATCCACACAGCACCAAAAGGACCCAGCTAAAGCCCCAAAATGATACCATGGTCCTTTCTCATGCATGCTTTTATTTTCTAGCAGCAGCAGGAGTCTTATAATGCATCTTAGCTGTTTAATCCAAAGATTATACAAAGGTGTAGGAAGATCAGAGGAAGGAACCACCTTGACTTGGGATTTTTTTCCTAAAAACCTGTAATGTTGGCCTCCTTCAGGTTGCTTGACATTTTTACTGTTCTATAGGTTTGGTATAGCTGGCACTGTGAATGTGACGGGGGATGAAGTGAAGAAGCTGGATGTATTATCCAACTCCCTGGTGATTAATATGCTCCAGTCCTCCTACAGCACCTGCGTCCTGGTCACAGAGGAGAACAAGGAGGCCATCATCATCCCGAAAGACAAGCAGGTTTGTGCCTTCATGGGGGTTGTCGGCTCAGGCAGCAGCAGGTGGCACTATTGCTTCAAGTATGCAACCTGGCCCTGGCCCCCAAACCCAGCCCTTCCCCAGGGAATTCAGAAAATTTGCACCATTTCTGCGCTGTTTTGATTAATATCTGTAGTGGATGGCATGATTTCAACAGCTAAAAGGGACGTGGAGAGTAAAATTATTATTAAAGTTTTGTGAAGGGGGGAGAATAATTATTTTTAAGCTTGTCAACACATGCCAAATCCCAGGTGTAAGTGTACTGTTACATTCCCTGACCACCGGTGCAGTGGTTTTGGATTACATTAGTATTTAGCATGATAAAATGAGAAGAGAGGCTGGCAGAACTGAGTTTTATGTTACATGTCCAAAGGAAACACCTGACTGCTTCATCAGGCTTCCCCCAGGAGGGGATCCTATTACAGTGAGTTACTGCTCACACTGATGTAACCTGCCCTTTCCTGAAGATTTTTTCTTTCTGCCTTCTTACTCTCAAACCTCACAACACAGTGAAACCCTTTCCTTCGCAGCAAGAAGTAGAAAAACTGGACAAATTTATTCGCGGAAGATGCTTGCTTCCAGAATGAGTCACTCCTTTTGCTTTTAAACGATTTCTTGCACTGCTTGGCAGCAGAGGACTGCTCCTCTCTGTCATCTATTTGTACTGTCTGAGCAGAAACATGTCCTCTCCAATTTCTCTGGCAGGCCCTTGGGGATCGGTGCTGTGCTGCAGGGCCAGCTGGGTCAGCAGTGCAGCCTTCTCTGACAAGCCGTAGCAGGCGTGCTTGGAGGGCTAAATGCAGACACCAAAAAAAAAGGGATTTTTCAAATAAAAGGAAATAATAATGCAAAACAACACATTATGTAATGCTTCCCTTGCCACTTCTGTTTTAGGGTAAATATGTGGTGTGCTTTGACCCCCTTGACGGTTCGTCCAATATAGACTGCTTGGCACCAATAGGAACAATATTTGCTATCTACAAAAAGGTAAGAGGATGGGCGAATCACACACGGCAGGATTCACTTGGTGAAAGCAAAATGTCTTGGGTTCATCACCTTGCCTAGTTTCTTTCCTAGGTCCGTTAGGTGTCTCTGGGAAAAACGGAGCCTTAGAAAGAGTAGACGAACACTTGGGTATTCATGTGTGCTAAAACGCTGCCTGAATTCACAGGAAGGGGACACCCAGCCCCATGGAATTGTTAGGTGGCAGCACTTCCCTCCTCCACCACAAAGGCACTTAACTACAACCTTAACTTCATTTCCAAATCTGCTGTGCCTGTCCTGGATGGGGGTTCATAAGCGTGGTAAGGATGGAGGCTGAAGGAAGCCATCACCTCCATTCACCGGTAGCATGTCTGCTCCCATGGGGCTGCACGGAACAGCAACTACGCAGCCAATTACAAATGCTAAGAGTCATGCCAAGTCTTGTGATTTGTTTGCTAATCTCCCAGCAGTTGGTGTTTTTTCCAAAGCCTGAGCTCACGGTCATATGACTGTGGGAGACCCTCAGCCATTGCTATTGTGAAATAACAGTTTACAGTACGTGTGACTTCAAAGAAGTCTTTGCAGATTCAGATGCTACACTTCAAGGAAATGAATATATGTTTTTAAAGTCTCTCTCACCTTTTTGCTCATAATTTTCAGCTGGCTAGTCCTTGGTTTTTGCATTTCTTGTAGGTAATACAATAGTCATCACTGTTGAGAATATGCATTTACTAGTGAATCAAATAGTTATGGCACAATCTCAATAGGATCGTGGCACAAGCCAAGTCCTGGAATTTGGCTGTCCACACTGTTAATGGTTAGTGCAAACCCACACCAGAGATGCAGTACAGGCCAGACAGCACTGAGATGGTGCCTGGGTATGATTTTGGAAAAAGCATCCCTGGGACTACCTCCAGTACCATGAGGTATCTTGCTTTTTGCAGGGAAAAGAGCTTATCTGTGTTGATGAAATCCATGAAATGTGCTTTCATGTTAAGCAAAGGGATCACAACCCTTTTCATTTATCTCTCCAAAGATACCCTAAACAACAACAGCAGCTCCCAATATTTGCAGTAGGCAATAGCTGCATTGTCCAGTATTCTTAAATGTGGTAAGAACCATCTTACAAATACTAAACATTATCTTTCTCTTTAGAAATGCTGTGTTAACTTAGTCTGTGTTAATTTACAGTTAACTGTGTAACTATAAAGGCAAGTGCTCAGTGTGATTAATATAGCTTAGAAGGTTGAAATACCAGTTAGATGTCTCTGCCATCTTTTACTTACCTGTAATATGAAGACTATGGACTACCCAGGATTCTGCTTCAGAATAAGAACATTTTCCAGATTCCAAATGCTCAAGATTTCAAATCATTTTCTGATCCTTTCACAGTTGTTGTATTGTATAGTAACATATTTGTTATAAACAGTTTCTAATTTACCAGTTTCCATGTGGGTAGACACCTTTCAGTGCTTCATAAAAAGGAAATTACATTGCTTTGTACAAATAGTTCAGATCCAAATGAAAATGCTGCTGTTGGAATGAAGCAGCATTTGTCAATTAAAAGATCAATTGTACAAGAAAATTTTCATTTTTCTCTGGAAAGTTAGAAACAATGTTGAATTTACAGGCTTTCACTTAAATAGCACTTTCCATTAAAATGCTAATTACAGAGAACATATTAATTAATGTACCTTCCTCTCAGATAGCACAATATCATAGCAACACTATTACCTTTAAACACTACTAACTTCAAGTCCTTTGAGATTATTGAATAGTAAGTGCTTTGTTGATTGTTACTAAAGGGCTGTGTGAAAGAATAAAAGTGAGATGTTTATTCCAGTGGATAAGTATCAATGAAGAAAGAAAACATAATTTCACTCAATTTAAACTTCATTAATAACATTTTTGAAAAGGTAGAACAATTGTGATTCCAAAGGATGAACCGTAGCACCTACCAATTCTGAGATGAGCGTGTGACTGATTTTCTCACTGTGTCTCACCTTAACTTCATTTCCAAAGGCACACTCTTCAGAGCAGAAACATTTGGCTTATTTTAGATAAAAAACCATAACAGATAATGAGCACTCATATAGAAAGGCCAGACTTGGACAATATATTTCAGTCCTGAAAACAGTTGTCTGATGGCTCCCAATCCAAAGCCTCCACCACAGTGGGAGGGATCATTTCCTCATGTCGGAAAAGGGCTGCATCAGTTTCTTAGCAAAAGCCATGAGGAAATGAATGCTATCTCAGGTTATTTAATTTTCCACCTGGCCCCTGATTTCTGAAACAAGGGTGGTGCTGTTGAAAATCAGAAACACCAGAAAAGTGGGGCAGAGGGAGGAGCCTTGCAGAATCAGCAGGGGATCGGACCTCGACAGCTGCTGCCGCTGAGGGGCTCTCAGTTGCCAAAGCGCCAGGATGTGGTGGCAATAAATATTTTTTGCTTGGGTTCTTCCTAGGTTTTCATGCCACTCAGCTGAACCTACATCTCTTAATTTGTACTGTGCAAATATGCTACGAAACTATCTTGCTTTGTTTCACTCTGGTTTCAATTTGTAACTTTGCCCAACACCTCTGATGTGTTTTATTTGCTACCCTTCATTGTCATGAGGACAATATGCTCCCCTTCACATGGTCCCTCACAGAGAAGTTGTAAGAATTCACAAAGGATACTCATGAAACAAATGATACAAATACAGACCTGGAAATCAAGTCATTTTAATGCTGCTCCCAGTGCTGATGAGAATTCCCTCGTGTGATGCCAGGCAAATCACAGACAAAAAAATTTCAAACTCAGGTATCACCTGAGGGTATCCCTGTAGCCAAACTCTGCAGCCCTTCTTTCATCCGCTTCACACCAATAATGAGTCACTATAACTCATTGTTTGCAGTCCATCTGCCTATTTTATTGCTTTGCGTAAAGACCGCTGAAGGTATTTCACTACCACCATCATATTCAAAATATAATGGACAGGAGATCCATCTGTGCACCAGAAAGAAGAGAAAACAGCAATTGTCAGTGTAGTGGCCAGCTTAATTCCCTGGTTTGTTTAATAATGCATAGTACTTGGCAGGACAAAATTCCTGCAGTACTAACATTGAAGTGTCAGCTGATCTGTAGCTTTTTCACATTCTAACTAGCTCTGCAAAATGTTTGTTTCAAACTGAGCTTTTCTCCTTCTTTTTGGAAGCTAGCTCTTGGAAACACAGTTGTGAACAAGGATGAAAAAACAAGTGAATTCAGCCCAACTGCCTATACTCTGAGGGAGGAGTTCCTCTTTTTTTTTCAGAATAGTCAACAAATATATAGATTCTCAGCCATATTAACATAGAAAATGCCTTTAAGAAATAGGACTAAAAAGCTCATCTCAGAAAAAGATATATTTAAAAACAGTATCGTATACAACCAGAAGTTACATATATTGTGTACACACCGTATTCTAGAAAACAAACTTCTTTGCTCTATTTATACAAAATTATGTTTTCTTTGATGAGAGGAGCATACAAAAAGCTATGACAAACTATAATATGTTTGAAACTGTGTAGATAAATGTTTAATTCTGCATTTGATGTTGCAAATAATTAGTCTGCTGTAGACAACCATTGCTTTTAATGGTGAGATATATGTGCCATAGGGATGTAATTTTGAAAGAGATGATGCTATGTAGGCCATAACAGTTGGTATTGTAAGGATTGTTTCACGAAGTATTGGCTACTATTAGTCAATATTCAAAGCTCTGAAATATGCAAACAAAAGCTTAAACTAGTCTTCCTTCATTATCTGCACTAACCTCTCAGAATAAGCAGCTTGACATAATTTCAAGGGACTGAGTAACACATGTATTTGTACATGCTATATTTCAGCTCCCATAAAGAGCTGGTTGTCAACAGGATTTTTTATTTGCACAGAAGAACTTGGCAAAATAATAATAAAAAGATTTTGAGCAAAATACAGTTTAAAACTGTAAGTGAAGTAACAAAAGTAACAAAGTCTTTTAGCTGAAAATAAAAATATTTTGATGTGAAATTACTGTCTTCATGTACCAAGAAAGGTGTCATTTTGGTGTCCCACAACTCAGTTTTCCTCAGGGTGTTGGCATACAACGATGAATGGGATCCCCTTGCTAAGACCCTGATGGGCAAATATTTTATTTTCTACACAAGACAGTCTTCATGCATTTTTATATTTTTTAACCAGATATTCAAGGCTAGACCTGCTCTTTCTATTTAGCTGCTACTCAATCTAAATAAGCCTGTGCAGTCGCTGAGAAACTGTCTGAGTTTGGAACAATAAAATACTAAGCCGTGGACTGAAGAAAGAGGGGGTTTCTCATTTCAATTCCTCATGGGCCACCATCAAAACATCCACACAAGACCCACCACAACTGGTAAACTTTTAAATAAACACTGATATCAAGCAAGCCCTCTCCATTTTGTAGTTGCAGGAGGTGAAGGCTGGAACCAGCCTTCCCAAGTACAGTTGGCTGTCCTCCTTCCTTAGCCCACCAGACAAATTCTTGTAAGCCGTGGCTGAGGCACACCCCTTGGGCTAGCTGGAAATATTTGCACCATGGCTGCTTGGGCTAGTCTTGTTCTGATGCCTTAGGTTTTAACTTTCATATTTTTCAAATCCTGTACTGCCTAGTGTGTAATTCTGAAGTTTCTTGTAGCCTGTTCACTTTGGCTCTCTCATGCTAGGTAGACATAACAAAGCCTCTCCAGGCCTGCTCTCCAAGGACACTCAGACCGTCCTAGGTCCAAAAAGTATAAACCAAAAGCCTCTAAAGGGAGGGGCAAGCTTGGGGAAACAACATCATTAACTGAAGCTTTAATTGGAGAATTAACCCTGATATGCAAATGAACCAAACTTAAAAAAGTGTGAAGAACTCGTGACCTGTCGTCCATCTTGGGGTCCATTTTGGCAATAGCCTCTGGCTCCCCAGGGTGTACCTTTGAAGGGCCTTCAAATAAATACCTACCTTTATTCCCCTACTCCTTTCTAGTCTCTGTTTCTAGGAGGCCTCTTAAGGCATCAGTTCCATGATAACCAAAGTGCCAAATCAAAATACAAGTGTCAGAAATGGATGGTGGCATGAAGTAAAATGCCACCTGAATGGTCTATGTAGAGTTATATATGCATACCTGCACACATGCATACTTTACATCATCAAATGCATGTTATTTTGTATATAATATGATGAACATGTGTATATAATACATGAGCATTTATATCCCTTCAGTTATGTGTCTCTTCACTCAGCAGAGACCAAGGCACAAACTCAGTTCCATCATGCTGTGCCATACACCCTTTTATTCTGTACTATGGAAGCATTTTGTCTGTAATGTCAGTTACAACATTTATCTCTTAGTTATTCCCTCTGAGGGGTGTCAGCATGATAGGTTATGTTACATTTACAGAAAATTAGTACCTCTGCTCTGTCTTAGATTTCTGATGATTCTGAATTAATAGTCTGGGCTGTAATGCTAAGGGATCAGCTTTGTGGCAGGTATCATATTGATTGCGTGACACGTATAAAATAACAAACTCTCAACGTCCTGTCCCAGCATGTACATGTACCAGTACCAAACCTGCCCTTAATGAGTGGGGACAATCTCTGTTTTGGTTGTTTCAAAGGCCTGCATAGACAGAAAAAGGAAACTTGTCACACATTATTACTGAAGTGTCGTTTTTATTGTTCATTATCAGAATTTAACCTTTGGTCCAATGGTAATATTTCCTCACAGGAAACAGATGATGAGCCCTCTGAAAAAGATGCTTTACAGCCTGGACGCAATATTGTTGCTGCAGGCTATGCCCTGTATGGTAGTGCTACGCTGGTTGCCCTCTCCACAGGGCAAGGAGTGGACTGCTTCATGCTTGATCCGGTACAGTCATGGTGTTAATCGCATTGACACTATCTTTTAGAGCTTCCTGTGCTTGGTTTTACTTGTTTCTGTTAATCCTTGTCTCTGTAATCTATCCACTTTACGCAATTCTTTTTTCCATGTCCTGGAGCATCCCAACTTCTCTTTACAAGTACTTAATAATACACGAGCATGTTGATTGCAATACCTTTTTGTTTTTTCTTCTACTCAATAGAAGAGAAATCAAGTTAAATTCTTTGGGTTTAAAACCCTCTTCATTCAAACCAACACTTCAGAAAATTTAATTTGTACAGTGTCTTTGTCTTCACTTAAAGGAATCTGTGTTTATTTTATTCTTGATTTTTCTGTTTGAAGAAGAACATCAGCATGTTCACTGTTTAGCCTGAGGCAAGGACCAATTTTTTGATAGCTCATGCCCAGTGATGTTTCATTTCCTGAGTGCAGTACAGTTGTATGGCTGTCACCTACAGTGCATACCCAAAAATTTGCAAAAGCACAACAATGCCTGTACAACAGAACATGTACCACTCTTCAGGGCCCAGGAACACAATGAGTGTTACTGTGGGAATGCAGAAAGATCATTCATTTGTAAAACTAGAATTAGATGTGGGCAATTACATAAGAGTTTTGTTTCTTATGTTGTTTTGTTTTGGTTTTTTTAATAAAAGAATGAATTATTACCAAAACTTCTTGTAACCTTTGTAAATAGTCACATTCCAAGTGGGAAGAACTGGAGGATGAACTGCTTTGGTTGAGACAGAGAAAGAGAAGGTGAAAATTGAAATCAAACTGCAGACAGCAACACATGAGGGTAGCTGACCACATTCACTTTAAGATATTTAGACAAGACAGGCAAGAAGAGTTCAAAAATCGAAGACAGTGTCATTTCTTAATTGGAACCTTATGATTTGTGGACAGAGATTCATGATCCATCTGCTTGCAGGGCTGATGGGTGTTCTTTTGATACTCTATACCAATTCAGTTTTGTTTATAGTACCAATGTGACAAGTTTTCATTAATTTAATGCAAATTCTCTGCTTTCTTCTCTTTTTGAAATACTGTGAGGTTATACACCAGACTGGTGCTGAAAGGGTCAAGCTGTGCTAGCATTTCTGCCATCTCTAGTGTGACAACTGTTACAGAAAGCCAACAAAATTTTCTACTGCTTGCTAATATCTCATTTATCCTGTCCTGCAGGGTCTTGGTGAATTTATTTTGGTGGACAGAGATGTTAAAATCAAGAAGAAGGGGAAGGTATACAGTCTCAATGAAGGTTATGCAAAGTATTTTGATCCTGCAATGACAGAATATTTGCAAAAGAAGAAATTCCCTGAGGTAAGAAAATATTAGCACTGTACCAAATGTACCGTGCACTGGCAAGCACTGCATTCCATGCAGTCCTGGCTGATGGAAAAGGATTTGAAGGTCTTTCTGAGTTCAGACCCATGTAACCCTTTCATACTACCAGGTCCATTTTGGATATGCATCTAATGGAGCTTTTTATTTGGCATCCTGACATCTTTTATAACTTAGACTTCGGTAAATAAAATCCTATCTTGTTTGTGTGAAGGGAAATATGCTGAAGAGCCAGATCTTTCAACAAAGCTCTGGAACTGTGCACACCAAACTTGGGGATACCCTCATTTTCTAGCTTTATCTGGATATGCAGTTCAGTCATACGTGCAGCTGGGCATTTAGATCTAGATTCCATGTGCTGCTCAGAAGGTGTTTGCAGGAATCTGGGTAGCATCAACTTCTCCTTCCTGTACCTGCTTGCATCTGAAAAATGTAGTATCATTCTTGCATGGTCTACTTGCATCATATGGAGCATGAACCAACCTATAGGCTGGGGAGAAAACCCAAACACATGGTTTGAGGCACAGTTTCACTATATTTGGTTGTTAAAAGAGGGACATCCCATGTCTGATGAACTTCCTTGGAGAAATACAGTTTTGCATGGCCTCTTATCAATGCTAGGAGAACAGAACACAAGCTCTCAATGTGGAAGGCTGGAAGCTGTGTGAAGAGATATTCATAATGAAATATGGTGATGTGGATCAACTCAGGAGTTAATTTGGTCAGGAAACTGGTTTAAAAGCTCTTCCTATTAAAGAAAAATCACATTATTTTTAAGCTATTAGTTGTCAAGAATACTTGTAATATGGTTTGTGTTAAATAATGATTCAGTAAAAACCTCAGGGTGCTGTACAAGGGAAATGTCATGAGTAAGCATTTAAACTACAGTCTCATGATAAGCTCCTCCTTCTGAGCTAAAAAATCTGGATTTACTACATCAGCTATAGCTACAAGACTACTGACTGAATATCAAACCCTCTTTTCATGTTACCCAGGTTGTAACTACAAAGAGTGTCACATCACAACATTCTTAATATATTAGCTTCGAATATTTGAGGTTATTTTGAGACTTCAAAGTCTGCTTTCATTTCAGCTGTAAGAGAAGCAGAAGCCCATGACAAAACTTTCATACTTCCTGAAACGTAATCCAGCTGGGAAAGGGAAGGACATCTGTGCTTCTCATTCTGCTCATTTTATACTAGGCTATGTATTCAGTATAATGAACTAAGACTAGATTTATTAATTTGTGGTTTTGCAAAGCACCAAAGTGTTGCTTAAAGTAAAACTCTTAAACAAATGCATCAGCCCCAGGCAACTAGGAAAAAAGACTGAGGAGATTTCAGACTCAGTGGAAAGACCAGACAGAAGTATTTCACACAGGATCAGTGAGGACAGCTGTATCATGTGATTTACTAAATCTTTAATTTAGGATATACCGGAAAAAACTCATTTGCAAACACTATTTTATCTCAAATCTGTGGATCATTTGATGAAAACCTGTTGAAATTGTTAGTCTAATGCAACGGAAGTTGGCAGATGTTTTTGTTTAGAGCAAGCAGCACAGAAGTGCATGGGTTATTTGGGGCAGGGGAAATCTCCTCAGCTGTACTGAACAAGCACATTTTTGCTGCTCTGAGATGTACAGTTGTCTGCATGAGAGGTGCTGAGGAATAATGTTATGGCCACAGAGCACAAGGCAGTGCCCTGCCCATCTGAAGCTTGTTATGGAAACAGCATAACTCAGTTTCTTGGTTTGGAAAGGACATTATATTTGCATTGTGGGGAGGACTAGACAGAAAAGGTGTTACCATTCCCATGTTGCATGAAACAGGCTTTCTGGCCTCATCTGTAAACCTAGCCAACTACAGCCACATGGATGACCTTACTTTCCCTACAGGACCCAGGTGGAGTTTTCACAGCTTTGGTCCCTGTCCCCTTCTCTCCAGCGTGCAGAAGGATAGTGAGGGTCTCTGCTGGATATCCCCTGCCTGTGACTTGAGGAGGAACTGACATGTGGGCATCAGGGAACACCTTCTTATTCAGGCAGATCATCCACCCTATATTCTTCTGGCTGCTAGAAGCCAAGACACTAGGCATCAGTTTTAGTTATTTGTCACTTTTTTTGCTTTTTTCTTCCTTTGATCTTACCTGTATTAACTAGTTTATGTGATTCTTGGTCAACATGCTGTTCAGATGACTCTCTGACATTGCCACAAAAGATGGAAAAGTTAGAAATAAAACAGGCAAACAAAAGTAGAATATTGTCCACAGCATGTCCTATGTTCTGTATCATTGTCATGAGCAATGAAACACTAAAAATCCGCTATTTATGGGTAGAAGAGAGATTCCTCTTACTGTCTAACATCAGTGTCCCAGATCAGACAGTTTGGACTACAAAGCCGCATTGACCCTCAAAGTTTCTTGTGGATCCCCATTTACCTAAGGTATCAATTCTGAATAAAAAGCACTAGAAAAATGCTGGTGTGCCGTTAGGTCAGACCTAAGCCTGCTAGTATCATCATGAAGTGAGTAATGTATGTCTAACCACATGTCTTCTGGTATGAGAGTAAAGTTAACTTTTTACTAAGCATGACAAAATCATGCTGCTGCTTAACCAGTTTGAAGAGCAAGTTTCTGTTTGCAAATTTTCCTGTAATGCAATGTGTTTACTCCAGTCTGCAATGCTTAATGGGCGCTGCTGGGCCAGAAACTGTCTCTGCACAGATTTTACTATAACTCCTCCCCAAAATGGGTTCTTCCTCCTATAATGGCTGCAAGGCCCTAGCTTCTCTCTGACACCAGTTCACCCATGGTAGAATTTGGAAACACCCTTTGGACATTATCACACTTTGCTGTGACACCTATTTTTATCTTTACTTCCTACAGTCAGGCACAAGAGAAGCTGAGTCTCATCACAGCTTGCTGATGATGGGACCTATGCACTTGAGACTCCCTGGTTAAGGATTTGTCTCAGTAATATCATTAAAAACTTGCCATCAACAGCACATTTCACTATGAAGCATTCTTCTGTCAACTAGCCAAGCTGTGTCCGAGTGACATAAAAAAGCTAGTACAACCACTACACTTTTGTCACCACATCTGTATGTCGAGTAAAGGATGCAAGGTGTTGCTGTTGTAGTCTGTAGAAAAGATTTCTTGCCCCTCACCTCTCCTAGTCATCATATTTATGTAAGAAAAACCTGGTTTTGTTCTGCTGTGGAAGAACAGGGCTGTCAGAAATCAGCAGAATAAAGAAATGAAAAATTGACTTCTATCAGAACGTGAAGAAAAAAATCACAGGACCTGTCTGTTATGAATGACTTTTGTTCATTTGCATCAAGCAAAAAAAAAAAGCAGCAGAAAGGGTAAAATGAAGAGTAGCCACCTGTCTACTCAAACACTGTGGATCCTGACCAACGGGACATGAAGGTTCTCCAACTCTTTCATTGGCATCGACCGAACAATCAGAAGTGCTTAGTGAACAAACACAGAGCATGGCATGACTGAGAACTTGGGATGTACCTGTCTAGCCTTCATGCTGTGTTATGCTGTTTGAGAAGAAAGCCTGGGCAATACGCCAACATGCATACAATGCCTATTAACTTTCTCATCTGTAAAAAATTGCATGAGCAACAAAACTGGAGAAACAAGAAATAACATTTCACTAACTAAAAGGAATATTTATTCTTCCCATGCAGACAGCTGTATGCTAAAGGAAGTAAAAATTTTATTTCAGTATGTGGTTCAAGTGACAACCTTATCAGAATGGAGGAATTTACCTTCTGTATTTTTCACAGCAGAGTCTCAGCACTGTGTCCGTAGCAGGTGAATACCTATCCGGGTAAGAAGCAACTAAAATTTCAGTGGCATCTCATCAGCTTAGAACATCCTGAGTTGGAAGGGAACCCACAAAGCATCCTTCACATAACACTGTCCATGTACACACAAATTATGTAAATAATCTGCATGTGAATAGGAACCCTAGCACATTCCAAACCTGTCAGATGATGTGCACACAGGTGGCTCAGCTGTGCAGCTTGTGGTCAGTATATTTTATACCTGTGATTTGCAGAAGCCTTATTTGATAATGTCACAGAAGCAATCCTTAGCAGTCTGGTTCAGGGGCTGCTTGTTGATATGTTATGGCTTTTCTTAGTGTTCAACAAACTTTTCTTAAGACTCGGCTCATTACCTTTTGAAACCACAAAAGAAAGTGCTTCCTTTGCTTGTATTTTTAAAGGTAATTTAACACTAATCACATCTTTCCCAGACATTAACAGAAAACTTGTCTTTGTCTCTCTTTAATACCTCTTAAGGTGTTTGGTTTTTTCTGATGTCAGATTTTTACTATGCAAAGTCACAGGTACAAACAGCTGTGAGATGGAGAAGCTACCATTTGAAGCCTAAACATGCAATTATTTGAGCATAAGCCATGAAAAACAAGGGAGCAAATACTTAAAAGCTTTGTTCACTTGTGCTTACAATCAATAGGACAAGAGTTAAACAAAACTGAATGTAAAAGCTCTAGGCTGTGTCTAATCCATCACGTCTTTCATAGTTTGCATCATTTTCTTCTGAATTTTTGATAGTTCTCCTAATGCATACAACAAGAATCACGAAAACGAACATGTGCAGTTAAACAAGGATTATTACATAGCCTGGAATAGGAGTCTTTTCAATTTATTATCAGCTATATCAAATATCCAAGTCTTATCTTCAGCAGCATAGGACTTAACTTCCTAATGTTCTGTTCCTTTATAATGTGCAATTTCATGAGAATCTTTTCCCATTTTAAAAGAGACTAATTATCAAAACTTCACAGCTGCATTGAACAACTTGAAAAAGTGATCTCAAAATAGAATTACGTTTTTCTTTATTTTCTTTCCCATTTTTTCCCCCAGACAACCTTATGATTTTGCTGGGAAATGTGACTAACTTGTGGTGTCTGAAGGTCCTGGAGCTGGCATTGCTGAACAAGTTCTCTATGTATTTTTCTGGATGCAGTATCAGTAGAGGATGAGCTTTGTAGAAAGTGATAAGATCTTTCATTAGAAAACTGATCCACATGGAAAAAAACATGCCGAGATCTTTGCAGACTTTTACCATTGTAATACAAAAATGTATACGTGTGTTAAATGTGCACGAAGTTCAGTCTCTAGTAATGTTCCGGGAAGATGAAAATTCCTCCCCAGCTTTATTGAAGACAGAATGAGAGATATGAAAAGACCAGCAGAATTCTTCTCTTAAAAAGTTTTCCTTCAGTTTACATCTGTGTTTTGTATCTCCCCTTTATAAAAGTATGGGGACATGTCATTCCATTTCTTGAGCGGAGCTTATTTGGTCTACTGTATGTACTTCTATTTGTTCAAGACACCTTTCCGGTCTTCTATATTTCCTACCTAACCATTTTTATGACCAGCAGACCTGAGACTGACATGAATATTTCCTTGATTGCTCTTGCTAAAATGACCTGTCCTTCAACAATACCAATTTCTAAGCTGAGAGCAAGGAGAATTACATTCATGAATAAATCACTATCTCCCAAATTAAGGTGCAGAATGAATGCTATGACCAATTTCACCACTTGACAAATAAGCTAAAAGGTAAAAGTTTGAATCCTCTTGGAACCATCTGGACATGTAGTGGGGTGACATCCCTCCTCATCCTCTGGCTTAGGAACCAGTGAAAGATCAAAAATCAAATTACTTCCTTGTTCTGATAAGGTGAAGAAGTTTGCAGTCCCTTGGTTTTTCACAGGCTGGGGTTTGATTCCAAATTATTCACTCAAATTACAGGCACTCTGATTTGCATACTGTGAATGCAGCTCTTTAAAACACTTATTTTTGAAGCCTGTAGACAATCACATCTTAGAAACAGCTAAGCGTAGGACTGATTTCAGTATTTGCGGTATCCATAAGCAGCCATTGATTTAAGCAGCTTCGATTCCTGTTTCATAGCAAAACGACATTTTTCCATGCTACTATCTGTCTAGCCTGGTAAATATAATGCTTTACTCTATGTTTTTCAGGATGGTAGCTCCCCATACGGTGCCAGGTATGTGGGGTCCATGGTAGCTGATGTTCACCGAACATTGATGTATGGTGGGATTTTCATGTATCCTGCTAATCAGAAGAGTCCTAAAGGAAAGGTATATCATTGAATTCCTTTCTGGTGAGCTTAGACAACCTAATACCTCTAGTATTACCAGAGCAGTAGTTTAGATAAATAAACAAATAATAATTTTCTGCTGTGGAAAAAATCATTAATGAAAATGATGGTGCAATCGAATTTAGGAAAGAAATTCAGGCAATTGCCAATTTAGGCCAGAAATCTTCCTGTGTGCTTTTATATATATTATGAACTACTCAAGTGGTTTTCACTGCAACTAAGGACTTAATTAATTTTTCTAAAGATAACATTTCAGTACCATAGAAACCCATTGAGACACCTGTGCATAGCTGGCAGATACAATACGCACCCAAGGAAGACCTCTGCACTTTAAGCTGACAACTCGAGTTATCCAACCAGCCGGTGGGATACGCTGAGCCCCAGAAAGGGTTTTGTCCAATGCTAGAAAAACAAGTTTTCCTACGTTATGTTTCCAAAGGGCAATGAGCTTATATCACCAGCTCTGCAAACTCGGGCTTCCGCCACCTGGTCAGAAAAGATGATTACAGTGGAAGGTGGGCTTCATGCATGCTGAGATCAGTATTTTGGGAAAATATGACTTCCCATTTGGACATCTGTACAAAATGCACCATGACAATGCAGTGCAGTGCAGTGCAATGCAGTCAGTCTTTGAAACTGACCATTGTCAACCTCAACTTCTCTCCTGCAGCATCAGATACCCTTATTATCAACTTTCTAAACAAATATCTTTTAAGAGACCTAGTCACACAGCTGATCTGTGGACCAACAGTAACCTGCAGGTCATCCTTAGGAAATTATTGGCTCAAGTATATAATTATTGGCTCAGTACATAATAGATTGGACATGGTGTATTGACTCCAACACCACATCCTTTCCTGATCTACACCACACTTAAAACCTTCTACTCAAATGCTTTTGCATCCATGCCTGGTATGTGGAGGAATCTGCCCCATCTGCCACACTGGTGTCAGAATATCCTGATGTCTACAGTCTCTAGGGAGAGAGGACTACTGGTTCCATGATGGTGAGCTTGTATTTACCAAAATACCAGCAGATCCAAATGGTCTTCAAAGCAAAAACAGGAAAATAATTCCCTTCAACATATACAACAAAAAATATCTGCATGTTTGTCCAGGCAAAAATTATTTAAATTTTTGAATCAGCATCCCAGGGAAAAAAACCCAAAAACACCACCCCAAAAAGCCCTCACTAAATGATGTGGATCTGTTTGTACATGAGAGAAAGAGACAAAAAAAGGAATTTGCTGTGTGTGAAAAAAGTGGGTGTGCTGACTGGCCTCTTCAAATTAAACTTTCTGTTTTGAAATCTGTATTAAACCATTGTTGAAAAGAGAGAATGAGAAACAGGACGAAAGAACAAAGGAACAAAATACATAACTTTATAGAAATAAAGGTTTCCACAGGAGTTGGCCCACATTGATTATTGGATTGCTCTGGCTTGCATGGCCATAGTAAAGACAGTAATGGAAGAAGCAAAACATGCTATCATTACAAAGAAAAGTTTTCTTTCCTTCTCGGAATGCAGGTGTATATAGTTGTTTTCACATATATCTTTTCTTGTTGGAGAAATAATGCTCTTGTGGCAAGTGCCCTGATCATGTGTCCCCTGAAAGACAGTCTATGCACTCGGTTAGAGAGCTGAAAGGAATCAAATGTCACTGGAATTCATCAAAAGTCTTTAGAGCAAATGCAAATGACATGCATATAGGCCCTAACATATACAGCTCCTTGTTTAAGTTAAAGAAAGAAAACTAAATGCTCAATAAAAACTATAGGACCAGCCAACAAATAAATCCTCTTTTCAAATTATATATTTTGAATATTATTTTTTTTAAACTTAAGGCTTATAGTTCTCTATTAGGTGAAAAATGTTAAACCTATCTGAAGACAGAGTCCATCTGAAGATCCCTGAGTGCAATTGCACTGCTACCTGAAGAAAAACTGCTTTCCTCAAGTTGCATAGTCACAGCTTAGCAACAAGAAACTTGAAAGGTAGTTTCATGGTGATACCACTGCTGTTTCCTGGCTCATGATCTTCCAGAATTGGGCCAAGCAATAGGAAGAAGAGTGAAAGGTATTGGTCCTATGTTCCCTGTGAGATGGAGTCCTTGTACCAGAAGTAGCACTTCCGTGGGCTTCAAAGATAAGAAAGAATGTAATGTGGTGCCATTTAAGTTTGTGGTATATCATGGTTTTATTACAGTGTGCTAAAGGCATGATGGGTAGTGAAGTCCTGCATTCAACCCATTTCTCTCTATATATATACAGTTGCATTCTGTCACACTTCCTTCTCCCCAGAAAGCATTCTCTCTTTTGCACATGTGAAGAGTCTGTTAAACAAAATATGTGCTAATATTGTTGTACGCGAGCACTTCAGAGATAAACCCACAGAAATAATATCTGTTCAGAACTGGCCAGCTATCATCGGTGTTCATTTAAACAGAGAAAATTTTGGTATATGTCCGAAATAAGTTTGCATTCCACCAGAACACACTCACCCCAAGAGGTAACATTTTTAAAAAATGGAAACAAGTATCAGGGTCCAAACCAAAAGGGAAAATTTGCTTTTAATAGACAACTACAGCTCCTTCTGAAGCCACTATCTGGGTAAGTTCAGGCCACTAATATCTATCTACATTTCTGAAGAGAAGCAATAAAATCCTGAAATTTGAAGCTGGGAGCATCAAGTTTCAAACTGCAAAATATCCTGACTAAACTTAACATGATTATCCCAAGCTCTGAGTTAACACATAAAGGCTCCATATGAGAAGATATTTTGGCTTTTCTTTCCCAGTACTGTCCGCTTAGGTGGCTTAACTGTTTTGCTGATGTCTGTGGGACACCCACTTTTGACATTTTTGACAAAATACAGCTTCACTGGTGCTGCACATCAGCTTGGAAATGATAGTGGTGATGCCTGGATGTCGGGACAGTGCACTGCTCCTCTAAACAGAAGACTTTAGGGAAGGTGAGAAGAAGAGAGGGAAAGAGGGGCTCACTGAAAGACATTGCTTCTTCGGTCAATTGAAGTTTGGTACAAAATTTTCCAAAATCACAAAAGGAAAGCTAGCTTTTGGCAAGTCCTTTGATATAATTTCCCCCAAAGGCAATCATGTGTTTCCTCTTTCTTTCTAGCTCCGACTTCTCTATGAATGCAACCCTATGGCTTTCATCATCGAGCAGGCAGGTGGGATGGCAACTACAGGGACCGAAGCAGTGTTGGATGTGAAACCTGAGAATATTCACCAGAGAGTTCCTCTTATACTTGGCTCTCCAGACGATGTGCAAGAATACCTTGCTTGTGTACAGAAACACCAGAAGAGCAGCTAAAGGCTTTCCACATCAGACCTTGCTTGTCCATTTTCAGTCTCCATGAAAATCTTTACCTTTCAAAATGGTGGATTCTAGCAATTACCACCAATTTCTCAGTGAAAGTCCTACTTTACAAGAACAAGAAAAATAATGATATTTCATTTCTCCTTGCGGGCAAGTGTAAAAATCCTTTAATTGTGATTTATGCAGGGCAAGTGCAGAGACAGAGCTGTGATTTCCAAACAGAACTACTTACTTTATAGAATATTAACAAAAGGAAGTGAACTGTGTCAGTGTCCCCATTTGATCTGAAGCTTTGTATCTGATGTCACATGCATGGCATTGTTTGCGACAGGATTTCCACATCAGTATTTGCAATGCCATTATCTTGATTTTCTGTCAGAGGCTTTCTTGCAGATGCTTTTTATCTTGACAGCCCTAAGAAGAGCAGAAGTCTCATGCTGTCTGAAACAGTATTTTTAAGCTGCAAATTATATATGTTTTGGGTAATTAATAAAGATGAAAAGGCTGCAGCGTTGCCAGGGTATTTAATTTCTCATAAGAACAGGAAATATCGTGTGTTATTTACACACAACTTTCGACAGCACGAATTACAATAAACCATTGCTATGGATGTGACACCAAATCCTGCCTATTCTGTTGATCCATTGTCCTCTGCAGCAGAAGAGGGTACAAAGACATTGTTATACCTCCATTTTCTCTTACTTTGAAATGTTCTTATTTCAGATTGATGCTTGCCCTTTTACACACATTATATTGCCATTCCTAGTCACTGTGGTGTCCCGTCCTTAAGCGGAAGGGAACACCCAAGTTTCAGATGTTTGTCGTCAAAGGGAGAAACTAAAGTTAGATGGTCTGCAGAAGCTTACAAAGTTTCATTAGTAAATTCTACACTTGGCATGAGAATTGATACAAATTAGTCCCTGATCTTCTAGAATAAGCACACGGCAGTGGGGTTTGGATAAAGGGGTAGGGTAAAAGGGGAGAGAGGGGGAGGGAGAGAGAGAGAGGTGAATTAAAGAGGAGGGGGAAGGCAACAGAGATACAGAGAAAGAGAGTCCTGGCTCCAGCATGGATCTAGCTGATGGGGAGTCCAGGGGCCTGGGGGTGTACATGTGCCTGGAGTTTGTGAGGATACTTTTTTCCCTGTCATGGAGATAACTTTCTCGTTTTCTATACAAATTGGTTATCATGCACAGTCTGTTCTTTCAGACCTTTCTGGAAATGGGTCAGAGGGCTTCAGGAATCTTGAGTGGTTTTCATTCCTCCCTACAATCCATGCCCCCTTCTCAGTCTCATTCCTGTGCTTACACTGTGTTGTCCTTATCTCCACAAGCTACAACAAGGATGTCTGTCCTGGAAAAGTGCTGCCCTACTTCTGTATGGCCACTTCACCAGCCACACCCTGTTCTTTCTCACAGTGTGTGTTACCAACAATCATTGGTTGTTATTATCAACAATCCTTGGTTTGCTCCACAACTATCTGGTTATTGCTGTTTGAGGCATACATTAGCCCTTTGTCTTAGGGAGTCAGGATCCTGTGTGAACTTCTTGAGAGCCACCTGCAACCTCTTCAAAGACCTACTCAGAAGAAGCCCATGGGATAGGGCTCCAGAAGATAAGGAGGTCCAAGAGAGCTGGTCAATATTCAAACATCACTTCCTCCAAGCTCAAGACCAGTGTAGCACTATGAGCAGGAAATCAGGCAAAGGGGACAGGAGATCTGCATGGATGAGCAGGGAGTTTCTGGAAAGAAATTTCTGGGACGTGGAAAAAGAGCCAGACCCTGTGGGAGGACTATAGGAACATCATCAGAGTATGCAGGGATGAGATGAGGAAGACCAAGACCCACTTGGAATTTAATCTGGCAAGGGATACCAAAGGCAACTGAAAGGGCTTCTACAAGTACATCAGGAGCAAAAGGAAGATTAGGGAAAATGTGGGGCCACTGCTGAATCAGATGGGTGTCCTGGTGATGGAAGACACAGAGAAGGCAGAATTACTGAATGCCTTCTTTTGTCTCAGTCTTTACTGGTGAGGCCAGCCCTCAGGAGTCCCAGACCTTGGAGGCAAGAGAGGAGGGAAGGCTGGAGAAAGGAAGACTTCCCCCTGGTCATAGAGGGTTGGGTTAGAGATCAGCTAGACAGACTTAACACCCATAAATCCATGGGTTCTGATGGGATGCACTCATGGGTGCCAAGGGAGCTGGCAGATGTTGCAAAGCCAACCTCCATTATCTGTGCAAAATCATGGAGAACAGGAGAGGTGCCCAATGACTGAGAGAAAGCCGGTGTTACTGCCATCTTCAAGAAGGACAAGAAGGAGAAGCCAGGAAAATATGTCCAGTCAGCCTCACCTCCACACCTGAAAAGGAACAGCCCATTCTGGAGGTCATGCCCAGGCATGTAGAAGACAATAAGGTCACTGGGAGTGGTCAGCATGGATTCACCAAGGGGAACTCATGCTTCATCAATCCAATATACTTCTGTGGTGGCATGGCAGGGTGGGTCAGTGAGGGGAGAACAGTGGATGTTGTCTGCCTTGACTTCAGCAAGGCTTTTGACACTGTCTGCCATAACAACATTAACTTGCAGGTAAGCTCAGGAAATGTGGGTTAGGGGAATGGACAGTGAGGTGGATCAGGAACTGGCTGAAGGGCAGAACTCAGAAGGTCGTGATCAGCAGAGCAGAATCTGGCTGGAGGCCTGCAGCCAGTTCTCCAGGGATCAATACTGGGACCAGTCTTGTTCAACTTGTTTATCAATGACCTGGAGGAAGGGATAGAATGCACCCTCAGCAAGTTTGCTGATGGCTCTAAACTGGGGGAGTGGCTGATGCACCTGAAGGTTCTGCTGCCCTTCCGTGGGACCCTGATAGGCTGGAGAGTTGGGCAGAGAGAAACTTAATGAGTTCAACAAGGGCAGGTGTCGGGTCCTGCACCTGGGGAGGAACAGCCTCAAGTGCCAGCACAGGCTGGGGGTTGCTCCTACAGAAGAGCTCTGTGGAGAAGGACCTGGGACTCTTGGTGGATCACAAGCTGTCCATGAGCCGGCAGTGCCCTTGTGGCCAGGAGGGCCAATGGTATCCTGGGGTGCATCGGGGAGAGTGGGGCCATCAGGTCAAGATGGGTGATCCTGCCCCTCTACTCGGCCCTGCTGAGACCACACCTGGAGTGCTGTGTCCAGCTCTGGGCTCCTCAGCAAAAGAGACACAAGGAGCTACTGGAGAGGGTCCAGCAGAGAATCACAAAGACGATTTGGGGTCTGGAGCATCTCTCTTATGAGGAGAGACTGCAGGAGCTGGGCCTGTTTAATCTGGGGAAGAGAAAACTGAGAGGGGATCTCATTAACGCATATAAGTATCTCAAAGGCAGGTGTCAAAAGGATGGTGCCAGACTCTTGTCAGTGCTACCCAGGGACTGGATGAGGAGCAATGGCCACAAACTAAAATACAGGAAGGTCCACCTCCGCATGAGGAAGAATTTCTTTACACTGATGGTGGCAGAGCACTGGAACAGGCTGTCCTGGAGTCTTCCTCTGTGGAGACATTCAAAACCCATTTGGACAGGTTCCTGTGACCTTGAGAGGCCACCTAAAAACAGAGACTAGACAAGAATAAGGGAATAAGGCAGGTATTTATTTGAAAGGCCTTCAAAAGTACACCCTGGGGAGCCAGAGGCTATTGCCAAAATGGACCCCAAGATGGACGACAGGTCACGAGTTCTTCACACTTTTATAGGTTTGGTTCATTTGCATATCAGGGTTAATTCTCCAATTAAAGCTTCAGTTTAATGATGTGATTTCCCCTCAGCTTGCCCCCCCCTCTCAAAGGCTTTTGGTTTATACTTTTTGGGCCTAAGATGGTCTGAGTGTCCTTGGAGAGCAGGCCTGGAAAGGCTTTGTTATGTCTACCTAGCATGAGAGAGCAGAAATTAACAGGCTACAAGAAACTTCCGAGTTACACACTAGGCAGTACAGGATTTGAAAAATATGAAAGTTAAAACCTAAGGCATCACCTGTATGACTTGCTCTAGCTGACTGTGCCTTGGAAGGGGGGTTGGACTGAATGATCTCCAGAGGTCCCTTCCAACCATGATGATTCTGTGATTCTGACACTTCTAGGCTTGTACAACCATCCATCCTGTAGGTACTCTCGTGCTAGACCTCAGACTTGACACTGCCTAAGGAGATCAGAAATCTGCTGTGAAACTAGCAGTCATTGACCAATGAGAGCAAAAATTAGCAATTAAAAGAAATGTGTGATTACATTAAGTGATAAGGATGTGAAAACTGGACTTTAGGTCACTTTGAGTATTAGACACCTTTATAACCCTCCTGTCTCATGATATGAACGTTTTTTAGGCGACCTCCTTGATGTAAGCAGCTCCTGTACCCTCTTCTCATTTTCACCCCTGATTCACACCCCCAGCTGTGCTGGTACAAGACTGTATTAAGAACAGTCTGTGAATTACATTAGGGTTAGGGTTAGGACATAGAGAGGAGTTAAAAATACTTCTGCCAAGAAAATCCAACAGTTATTTTTTAACTTACAACTGTGTTCTATTATTCGTAAAGAAGAGGCACACTGAACAAAAGCAGACAGAAAACTATTCAGAATGAGCATTTACCCTTAGTTATTGCTATCCCAGGGGTTAGGATGTGACTTCAGTGCTGCTTCAGTTATCAAAGCACTCTTTCTGCAGGTGTTTATCTGGCACTTTTTAAAGCTGTGACAACTGCTCAGAATCAGCAAGTACAGAGTGTACTTCTTTATTCTGTTCCTCATCATGTGCTTCCCAAAGTTCTACTATCAACAGCAGAACACAAACAACACTTAAACCCTGGAGATGGAAGAGGAAGCAGAAAAAAAGAAGAGAGTTTAGATAATAACAAAAACTTTTTACTGCATGATGCAGTTGTGCATTCTGATTATGAAAATTAATAAATCAGTTTTCCTGTGAAAAAAATGTGCACAGTGTACATACACACAGTCTATGCACATATTATAAACATATATAGTAATTCTCTTTCTCTCTCAGAGTCCCTATATGGGAGCACAAATAGATGTTGATGTCACAAATTTATTGAGGAACTCCATCGCATTTTTTAAATTGGAAACCTATGACCAAGTGTAATTCGAGGCCAGTCTCAGTAAGCTAACAATACTAGTTTTACATCAGAAGGATCACTGGTAAATTGGTCCTGTTCCCAAGGGGCCAGGAGAGATGATACAGCAAGGATGTAGCAATAACAGATATGCAGCACTGCTCAGCGTAACCACAGGACCTCTAAAAACCACCACTTAGGGACATGCTGAAAGTTTGTTTTGCAGTGTACTCAGTCGAGTGGCTAAGATCTGTGTTCCTGCTGGCAGGTTATACACACCTGCATACTGCAACGTGTCAGTCATTCAGTGCCCTACTTACTGTCAGCCTTACAGCACCCAGCTTGCCTTCACTTAAGTATCGTTTCACAGCAAAGCCTGGACTTAATCCCAGCTGCTATTTTTCCCACGTTTTGGTTTTTTCCTCAGCTTGCACCCAAAGCACCTGTTAGTAGAGGAGCTAGTGCTGGGACACTGCTCTGACTAACAACTGCTGCTTGGGTGGCTGTTGATGCTAGAATGACAACGCTCCTAGTTTGTGGGCTGCTGGGTGGCTGGTACTTACACAGAAATCCATATCTGCTCTGTATAAGCAACCCATACAAACCTCAAATGCAGATTAAGAAAGGAGCAACTTTATTCAGTGTGAACACTTGATTTGCTTTGCTGGAGTCCTGCTTTGACCTACCTCACCTACCTAAGTACTTGTATGTATGTTTTCTGCTACATGTTTTCTGCAACCAGACCACTCCACAAAATCCTTCTTAAAGGCTCAGGGTGAGTTTTAAAGTTTCCCTCTGCAGGTCGAGGGGACACCACCTATGAAGCCCTTGCAACACTGGGCCACAACTTCCTTCCACGGCCAGCTGCCAGGGTATCTGAGGGCACTCAGACTGCTAAGAAAGAAAGTAAGACATATATTTTTTTTTTAATTTTTTTTTTTTTTAAGATTCAGAGATTATTTAGTGGTTGGAGCGGTGTGAAAGGGGACACACCACAAGCTGCCATCAAGGCTGCTGAGAGAAGCAGGCAGTGCTCATGATGGTGTTGTGAGTCTGCCTCCAGACACAGAAGCCAGCAATGCCTGACATTCCTCAGATACTCACTAGCATGATACAAAATTGAAAATACATGAAAACAACAAGCACAGAAGGAACAGACATGCATGTAAGTATTAGTTCACATATTTGCCTTTGTATCAGTATTCAACAGCTTCTCAGCATTAAATTATATATGAATAAATCAGGGCCCATTTGATTTGCTGTTACTTTTGGAGAAAGATGCAGAAACTATACTATTTGAACTGTACCAGGTATATAAAATGCGTGGCTGTTGTTAAAGCACTGGTTGCCAAACTTGTTGCCAAACATAATTCTTCTCTCCAATTATTGGGAACTTTTGCACCTATTTCAGAAGTAAAATAAAGGCAAACTACCTAAAGATAGCGGTGTCCAATAACCCAAGAAAACACAGCAACCCCACCAGGCTCTAGTAAATGAGCAGTTGTTCACAAATTACTTTGACTGGAAACTGAGTTAGTCTGAGCGGCCAGCCACAGAGAGGTGGCCTTGTGACTGCAATCACAAGATGGGGGATCAGAAAACAGGTTGGGGCTGGCAGGCTTCCCACCAGTCCCGTGGCACCCAGGCTGCCTGTGCTGCTGCCCTGCCAGCTGCACTCTGAGGAGCAAATCCTGGACACTCTGCAGCAGGACTTCATCCATCCCTGAGAAAGCAAGGCAGCTGAAATGGAGGTGCTCTTTGAAATGTAGGATCAAATGTGTCTCTGAGAATTTGTATCAAAAGTTGATACTTTATTGTGTTTTCAACAAAACATACACACGGGGACTTTCGCTGTTTTTTTTAATAAAGCCAACAGATATTTCTGGAAAAGTCAGGCAAAAGTTTTTTTCATTTATAAAGTGCCAGCTAATTAGAGACAGAACAAGAAAGAGCTCTTAGTTTACATGGATTATACCACACAGACTCATTGTGAGAAAAGGGTGGTTGATGCCCATGGAAGAGACGAGGAGGTTTAACAAGAGGAAAGATGATAAAGCCATTAACTTCTGTGAGACTGCAAAGGTAAAAGTATCTGTTTTCCAGAGATATCCAGGGCCCAAAAGTGGGAATAGCAGAGAGTAAATGAACACTGAGACAGAGGATCTCCACACAGTTACCCAGAGGTACAGAACACCTGAAGTTTTGATGAGACAATCCCTACCATTCAGGCTTCGTGTCATCACGGACAATATTCATAAACCCCATGCATTGCTATCAAAAGCACCTTTGGTTTTTGTTCCTAGCTTTCTGCAAATACAGATGTGGTTTCAGAAAGCACAAAACCAAAAACCTCAAACCAAGCATGTGATCTAATTCAAGTGAACTGATTTAATACTCCATAGAGACAGGATTTTCCACTGAGATCTGCCCTGAGGAGGTTGCTTTCATCTGATGCAATGATTTGCATAATGGTTTTGCAGGATTCTGTTCATCAGGAGCCCAGCAACCTGTTTTCTAGTAGCAGCGCTTGTAGTTCTGACCACTGCACTTAGTGAAGGCAGTTTGGTGAGCCAGCTTGCAGAGGGTGTTGGCCAAGACAGCTGTGTACTCCCAGGTTGATAAACAGAGTTTGGCCTAAGAATTGTTGTCAGCTGCTGAGCAGATCACCCAGTGAATATTCTATCACTTGGAAGGGAGGCCTCTGAGGGAGATAAGGCAACGGCTCCAATACTGGGTCAGCTGTGCTCGGGCTGGATGTGCATGGCCAGCCTAATCCCAGCCCAGGCATGACCGTTCACGATGTCTCATCAACGCAGCAGACGCTCCAATGCACCGTCAGCACATGCCCGGGAAAAAAATGAGGTCAGCTTCTCTCCACGCCCAGCTGCAGCGGCACCAGCCTTGTCATCGTGTGCTGTGAGGAGAGCACAGCTCTGAGACACTGTACCGGGTGACACACCATCTGTCTTTTGCCCTTTCGATCGCCAGGTTTCCTGTTTTGTTCCTGCGTTGACAATTTTCTCCCTCTTTTAACAACACAGCATGATTTTTTATTCCAGCACAGAAAGACAAAAAAGGAGACTGCTCAAACAAAAGCAGGGAGGATAAGTGGAAAGGGCCATGAAGACAAACGTAGATCTGAAATTTAAACCTAGTAAAAGAACACAAATGGGGATGTTTACTTTTAGCTCTTTTGAAGATATGCTGGGAGAAAACAAAGCCAAAGGGGGAGGATAGCCTTCTCTCAAATGCACACCCACAGCTGCTAATCAGTTGTATGGCCTCTGGCAGCCGGCCTCACTGCTTTTGGCCTTCTTCCTCTCCCACTTCTCAGCTCCACGTCAGTTTAGATTAAAAACTCAGTGTGGAGGGAGTTTCTTTTGCTCTTGGTTTGCAGAACTACTAACAAAAAGGGGCTGTAAAGTTAGTTGAAACATCTGGAAATACTGCAACAGAAATACCACTTCAAAAGTATTCCTGATGGGCATCCTGTGTACACAAGGTTTGCTTCTGAAATGCTCTATTGTGAAAGAAATGTGACAGAAATGCTTGTAATAGCACTGAATCAGAAAACACAGGTCTGCTCCAAAACTTCCTGTGACTAGCAAGCAACAAATAGCAAAAAAGGCAGCAGTATTTATTCCTAAACTTTGCACAAGGCATTGGAATTTCTATATAAACAGAGAGAGACGTTTGTTTTAACTATGAGAGTATTATTATAAAACCCCAAAAGCCAATGCAATTTTACAACACAGCTGATGTTTCCAGTATATATTTCCTGTTCCAAAAAAAAACCTGCTGTCAGTTTATGCTTCATGCTTGAATGAGGAAAGCAGTACTGCTAAACAAGGCTGAGCAGAAGGAATGTTAAAACGGCTATTGAGAAGAACTTGCATTCACAATTCTGGCATTGCTGTACTATGACGGTAAAAGATTGTGCTATGTGGTTTTTTTGGTTTGGTTTTTTTGCTGTATCTAGCAAAAATGGGCACCTGCGAACACAGCAATGAACTGTTATAAGAGTTTTGTGGGTAGCCTTATCTAGAGGTGTTTTCGTGCCTTGTTACCAGCATCATAAACTGATACATTACAGAGATATGCTTAGAAGTACACTTCCTCTGTGGGAAAAAACACCTTACTTGGCAGCTCCGAAGCCACCTCATTTGACCTTCGGATTTTAAGCAAAAGCAAGTGTGTTCCAAAGCATGCTACAGCCTCAAGTTCTTGTTTCAGCATCAACTTCTCAGACATCCTAAGCCAGTTTCAATGCCTAGTAGCCCAGCATTTGTTTTAAACAGTTCTATGTCATGGCATGCATGCTGTGCAGGAAGCTTTCACTAGTAATTAAAAAAGAACCAAAAAACCCTCCAAAAACTTACTCATTAGAATATTTCCATGGCAGTTCCTGAGACTGCACTTTCTTCCTAGTAGAGGCAAGAAGTAATAGCTGTAATAGCTTCAGAGGGCCCTCAGTGGCACCCCAGGGGAGCACACCTAAACCATTCTCACCCTGGAAGAACACACAATAGCACAGACAAAGAACATCAAAACACAAGAGTTAATTCCAGGTGAATGTCCAAAGTGTTACTAAGCATATGAACAACACTTACAAGGTTGGAAAATCATCTCTTCCTTGCTGAGATCTCAGACCACCAACAATCTCTCCCTAGAGGACCTCACAAAGCCACCCTTAACTGGAACAGCCTTCTGGAGGTGGCGGGGAGGGGAATAGCTCACTCTCTGACTCTGCTCCATCTTTGACCACTTCTTCCCAAACCAGGACTGCAGAAGGTACCAGGCATCAGTGTTGCAGCACCTCACCTGACAACACACAGTGTTACTTCTACAATGTGTTCCCAGCATCACTTTATTGGGAAAGTCTAACAGGTTTCACTCAGAAAAAGTAGGTTTTGGACCTCCTAGAGGTGGTGAGAACTGTCAGTGAACAAAACAAGGGAAGAAGCATTGTAAAAAACAATCCAATAAGTACTTTATAAATGCCCATCTCCAATGGTTTCTTTGCTCCTTTCCACACAGAGGCTGGCGGTAGCTCTTCAGCAGAAAACAGGCAGGATGGAAACAAAAACTGTTGCAGAAATCATATTTTAAGACCACTGGACAATAAATCTTCGTGCAACTGAGCTTGAGAAAAAAAAAAAAGCAGTCAAGTTCACTTGTGAACACAAACGAAGGTGGCGTCTTCTGAGATTCTTCTGACACTCCCGATCTAGCTAAAGTAATCAATCTATGGATCAGGTCTCCACCCTGCAGCCAACCCTCCTGCTCCCCCAAACTAAGTTCCTGATTGGGCTCCCTGTCTGTTTTCAGAAGAGCCTTATTGCATATCACCCAAGTTCAGTTTTGTGAATTGTGAATGAAATTTTGTTTATCATTACAGTCTTCCTTCCAAATGGTTTAGGTGCCCCTGCACTTACCCAAAATTTCACTCATGATTCAATAAAACCGTGATTAGCAAGTAAGATAATAACATCCCCATTACTGATTTAAACAATTATTTCTTCAAAATAGTGTATTAGTTAAGTCAGCATTTCCCGCTCTGACTTCCCAGCAAAAAGACTGAAGAGTATCGGACGGACAGCAAATAAAAATAGGCGCTCAATCTGTCACACATCTTGGTAAAGTCCAAAGAGAGCTAGAAAGCAGAAACATCATGTTACATTATGACAGCCTTCAGGGTATGCTCAATTCCTTGGTTAATAGCCAGAAACTGCAGTCAAACTCTAACATGTAAAAACTGATTAGCTGGCATTAAGCTTAAGAGAAATATGATAGGATTTGTTATTTCATCAAGGAGACTAAGGAGCAAATGCTGCATAACTGATATCTAGAAGCTCATTTTTGGGTTTTTTTGAAGTTGATATTCCCATTCTCCTAAGTCTCTGATTGTCTCAGAACTACATTTTCTGATGCTGTTATTCAGATCAACAGTTAATCATTCATTATAGAAAACCTTCACTGATACAATTCATCATGTTTGCCTTTCCTGTAAGATTTTCACAGCATGAGATGACAAATATTTTGTTACCATAGTTTTCTTCAAAGCATTTTGAAAATTACTTTAGTGCATGGCTTGTATAGCAGAGTAATAAAATTATTTGTTTCACTGTTAATGTTTGGAAATTGATTTAACATCAGCAAAGACAAAAACCAATCACATTAAAAAACCCCCACAATTCCGTTCTACTCAGCAGTCACAGATAGGATGAGAAATTGAGTGCTTTTAAGGAAAAATAGTTCCCCACATGACAGTTAAATTAATTTCTTACCAGACTTTAAAGAATAAGAACTCCGCATCTGAGTGAAATAATTCCATGACTTTTCTTGCCTCAAGAGCATATGTCTTTAAAAACCCAGACTCAGTGAGTGATAAACACATTCAACAAGTGGAACAGAGAAATTGCTAAGAGACCTTTAGAACAATAACAGTCTATCTAAGAAGCATCAGCACATGAAAACCAAATGCTGAACTGTTTTTTCTTCCCAAATTCCAATTAAAAAGTGCATTTTCACAACTAAGATGCTAGCAAACGAGGACTGCAAAGGTTTATCACTGTACAGAACTGCCACCTAGCATGCATGTAATATATAGTGCCCAGCTCATGTATTTAGATACATCAAAGACCCCATTAACAACAGTAGCTGTAATTTAGACAGGGCCTGAACCAGGCAGTATTGATAGGATTTTTTACTGATAATACATGTGCTCTAGTATCTTTTAAAGTAACACACCTTTTAATAAATGCAACTTCAGCTATCAGCAGTAACATAAAACCAAAGAAAGCTTTGGAGACATAATACTGGGACAGTAATCAAGTAATTACCATAGTTTTCTGGGAATAACTCTGGAGTTTTCTGTGCCCACACACAACATGTATCTTCACAAAGGAACAACTCTGAACAGAGACAACACTTTCCCCAAGAGGACATTTACCACTGTGGAATCATTTGCTACTTTACTATAATATTTCTGAAGTAAATAAAACAGCTTTACAGAAGATAAGGCCACTGCAGTGGAATCACAAAACTAGATTTAATATTGTTCTTGAAATGTGCTCTTTATATTTCTAAGAAAAAACTTACATAAACAACTGCAACTTACACAAAAATTTTAGTCTTTATAGTGTCATGTAAAGCAATTTTGGGTGAAGCTGTTACTTAAGATTGTGTAAATATTGAGTTATCTACACAACCTGACTTACCCTGTCCCTTTCTTTATTATTCCACTCTGGGGAGGATGTTCAGCCAGAACAGTCAGCAAGTTTTAATCCACACAAATAGCTGCATTATCACATATTTTTTCTAAAAAAGTCAAAGGCTGATGCCTCTTTTGTGACCTACATGCCCATTCACGTGCAGATGCTTCGGAAAGTTATTTCATTTCCCATCTGTTCACAAAAAACATCTTGTTTTCCCAGCAACTTTTTTTAACCCTGGATTTTGCAACCAAACACCTTTCCCTGTTGCCCATTTTTTCAGCAGTTCAAGTCCCAGCAGGCTTTGTACTGGTCTCACCCCTGTTTTAGCCAATAAAGAAAACCCAAAGCACCAAGCACTACCGCGCTCACAGTAACATCAGCTTCCAGGATTAAGAAGTGTTCAGAGAGACAGGTCTCAGTCCATTCCCAGTTCCGGCAGCAAGAATGAAATTCATCTTCTGCATAAGGAGCTTATACAGTCACTTCTCAGGCAGCATTTTGCTCCTGGGCTCTCATTCAGAATGTACAGACCATCGCCATTTCCTTCTGAATATCAGCCTTTAGAGGACCACCTGGTGAGCTCCATAATAATTTCCTCCATAGCTTCCCCAAGCAGTGTGGATGCCCTCCATAACTGGCTTAGCAAGTCAACTTAATAGCTAAATTCTAACCAGTATTTCTACTCTGTGGCTTTTTAAATAGCCACTGGGCTGAGTGAGGCTCTTCCTTCAAAAAAACAACAAACCAAACTTGTCAGGAAATTCAGGTTGAAAGAATTCATTTAAAAGCAGCAAACAAATAACTCACAATTATCATTATTATGGATAACTCAAGCTTGTTTTTCTCTTTAAAAGAGTTTATTAAATGCAACCTAAAGATTTACATTATCAATGATAAGGAAGTTAATCTTCCACAAGTTGTGGTCTAAGTGTTCCTTTGTGTGCATGGCTATCAGATTCTGAAAAGATACTGTGCACAAAAACGTATGGGTCCATAAACTCAGAACTGGTGCTAATTATGCTTCAGAGCTACACCTCCTTCACCTACAGCCCAACAGCAAGAGGCGATGCCAATACACAAAAGCCAAGCCAAGCCTTCTCCCACCGCTGTTTTTGGTGTTTACCAAGTCACCATCCTCTGCAGGAACTACTGGTACCCAAAACACACTATACACAGTAGTATATAACAGCTAATACTCATGTTTCAGCAGCAGTGATATCTGCAGAGAAAAGGACATACTGGCCACAGTGTAAATCATCTCAGTTAAGTCAGCCAGTAAGTGCCACAGGTAACAGAGCAGCCCAATGTCCCCTTCCATAGGGATATAATTTCTCCCTCACCCCGCTTCTTTCTCCAGCTGAAGCTGGTACAGGGGAAAATAGTATCTAGTGCCCTACATATCTCCAGAAACAAGCCCTCTGAACAGTCCAGGCGTGCTTTGGCTGTTCCTCCAATAATACTCAAAAGGACACAACTGCTCAAACTACACAAGTGTGGTACTTTGAGGTGCCACTAAGAAAACACTAACAATTGAAAGCTAAGTGAAGATCAGATGCTGCATGCAGAAGATGACAAGACTGAAGGTGTTTGTTACGAGACACAAGGAACCAGATATATTTTTCCACTTCCCATTTTAACTAATCTGTATCATAAATTCTACACTCCTTTTTAAAACAACTATTAGCCATTCCCAGATGGGGCTGCAGTTTAGTGACCAGTGGAGGCCCACATACAGACTCCACCTAAGAGCACAATTTAGGACACAATTTAGGACACCTATTTGACAAAAGTCCCAAGTAGAAAAAACACCAAAAAGCCAAATCATCTGTACATAGTGGAATTTAAGTCTTTATTTAAAAAGTAAACTTTTGGACACACTGCAATTAAAAAAAAAGAAAAGGAAAAATACAAAGAATCTATTGGATCAAGCAGCCAAAAGCCAGCAATATTACAAGCTGTTTACACACCAACATTTACATTAATTTAAACAAGTGGCATGTCACCAACATGTAAAATATACTTCAAGAGTTTTAAAAATCAAGTTGAGTTTTGAAAGACACAAGGCTACCGCATGTGAACATGGGTTTGGTCATTCAGTTTAAATCCCCTCTTGTACTGAAATGTTCAGTCTTCAAATTATACAAGTGGATAACTAGCAGCTGTTGCTATTCCACAGTGGTTCTTTCTGTCCTTGGCCATGTAGATATATCCTTTGTCACCCCACTTCTCACCCCAGCTGAAAACAAAAGCAAAGGGCTTGTTTACACATTCAGAAGTTACTTATTTACTGCCCTCCCCCGTAAGTGTTTAAAACTGAGAACTGCTGCCTTCCACATTTGTGGAGAAAATCCAAGACAGCCGCAGCCAAAAACTAAAGTGTTTTCCAGCAACTAAAAGCATCCCAAGAGGCAACCCAACCTCACAGAAATGAAGAATGCAGCCATTCTCTCACGAGGTAGTCACATTGATGTGCAAACCTTGACTACAGGTGCCTGAAGCTCAGACAGTGCTCCCAGGCAATTTAAGGGAAGTCAAAGGCTGCAAGCAGTATTTGAGGGTGGTGCCCCAGTAATGCTGAGAACATGAGACAAGCTCATGTGATGTGCCCTTTGGCATCAATTTATTTTCTCTCCAACCTAGGAGGTAACTCCATCTTCAAAGTTCAAGTATTATCCCATTGCACAGAAGTGAGCACCACTGTGCTTCAAAAAAAAATCCATTACACCCCCACAAGCAGGCTTCCTCCTGCTCCCCTCTGCTCCACTCCTTTAATATCTACTAGGTACACAGGCTGTTTCAGCACTGAGCTCCCTTAAATTAACTGAACAAGCAGAGTAAGATGGCTGCTTTGGGCCCACTTTACTAGGCCATCAGCAGCATGAGTTGGATTTTACCTTTGTCATATCATACAATCTGAAAACAGTCTCCAGACTTCCCACACACAGATTTTAATCACTACTGTCTCTCTACCTCTCCCCTTACAAGTGACAAACTACCTTCTATTCTCCCCTGGATACATGACATAGATCTTACCTGTTCTTAACAATCCAGTATTTCTTCCCATCTACATCTTCCCCCTCAAAGCCATAACCTACAACCAGAACACCATGGTCCAAGTCTTCACTGCTGCAGTCTGGCTCATAGTAGATACCTGCAAAAGTGTAAGTTCACTCATGAACAAAATCCTCTGTAGAAAGGATTTTACCTCATGAGAAGCTTTGTGTATTTCAATTTAAATGTTGCACAGCTTCTTGAAAGTTAGAGGAAGGAATTGTAAGTTAATTTGATCATGGCAAAAACTGAGGGACAAGTAGACACATAAGCAAGAGAAATACATGTGGAAAACATAGAATTAAAACGACTTCTGAATTATGTCCTATGTCACAGGATCACACCTGGGGGTTTTTTGTCTATAAACTGTAGGGTAATGAATATTGAGTAATTAAAAGAAACCCAGTTCTCTGAATGAAAGTAATTAACAAATCCCCACCTGACTGATAGAACTGAAATGAAGAATGGCCTGCATCAATAGCAACAGACACTGGACCCACAGCTGCAACTGCTTTCATGAGAGCTCTTTCGTGTCCTTGAGGGATGTCAACAAAGCCAGTGTCATTAGCAGCATTGTATTCTGCCTTGTAGCGACAGTCTTCATCATCCTAAGTAGAGAAAGCTGTAGTTATTACACAGTTTTCCATTTAACACACAGGTGAGCACAGAACTACCAGACATTCTGTGACTTCGCTGCTTTGAAAGCAAGGGACTGAAGAGGATTCAATTGCCTCAGCAGTGCTTTGCAAGGAGAACAGATGGGGAATACAGAGAACTGCTTCCGAGTTTCTCAAAAGTACAGAAAAAGTAAAGGCCAGTGGGACCCAAAAAATCCCCACCAACTTTGCTGGGGTGCAGAAGGCCATCAAATTCTGGAACTCTGCCCTCTTTGGTACAAGTATCTTTACAGGAAGGAAAGAAGCCCAGAATGCATTAATGGGCAATGGAAGAGAGCCAAGTATTCATTAATTACAAAGCAATCCAAAAACTGCTCATTGAGCAAGCACTTAAAATCCACAATTTTAGTATGTCATAGTTTGAAAAGCTGCACAGAATGATTTGGAAGTTAGGAATTTGTATTACATGACCTTACATATAACATTTGGGGGTGGTTTGTTTGTTGTTTGTTTTTTGGTTTGTTTTTTTTTAAGTGCAGCCTGAACCGCTGATGTCACAGACCTTTACCTCAGGAGAGAGGTGAGGCCTAGTCTGGAAGTCAGGTCATGTGAAACTGAAACAGATTCTAACAAGAACATCCTTCTGTTACCTGCATTATAGATTAGTACTAAAGTCGTTTCCCCAACTAAAGGAACACAGACTACAGCTCAGTTGCTTACTTTGTGTACTCAGCAAGTTAGGCACTTCCTATAATCAACTGGGATCTCTGGAAAAGCCAGATTGGGAAAAACTGAGATTACAGGGACACAGGTGAACAGGAACCCTGATCAATGTTGTTCACAACAAATGATATTGTGTTATTGGCTACTTAGACAGCACAAAACAAGCTGCAAGAAAAGATCCTTCATAGTGAACAGAACTCTTAAGAGGTGAAAACCACAAACTATGGGCTCTCAAGTAATACCACAATTGACTACTGCTCTTTCATCCTCTTGTACCTGTTTAACATTTGATAGATCACTAGAGGGATTTTAAAAGCCTGTCCATTATCTCCATTTATGTACATTTAATCCAGAAACAGAACTCAAGGCATTAACAACAACGGCTGTTAAAAATCCAAATGACACTAGCCACAATAATTAGGCGTTCTATACGTAGCAACTCTGTAATAGGTCAGTTATGGGAAGATGAATTGCTCTCCTACCACTAAGTAGCACTGTTGACAAGGGCTGAGTTCTTGGTTTGGTGTGGCAACCAAGATAAGGCATGACAGAAAGGTAACAACGAGGGGGAGGAAAAAGAATACTTGCTCCAGTTTTTCTAACTGGTCTGTCAAGATTTTGACCTCAAAGACCAGTGCAGTATGTGATTCCTACTGGGGCTAGCAGTCATGCTAGTTCTCTTAGTAAAAAGATGCAATAGGACTAACAGATGCACTGATCTGTATACAGACATTTTCCTTTCTAGGTATGAGTTTCCCAACAGAAGACTTGACACCTGCAATGTAAGCTCAGCTACTACACTCACCTTCGCAGTGTATGGGTAGGATTCCTCTGAATCAATGCCCCCATTATCCTGCACGTATTGGAAAGCCTGGTCCATGAGACCACCATTACAGCCTTGATTCCCTTCAGGGCGAGAGCAGTCCACCAGATTCTGTTCACTCAGTGAAACAAGTCTGCCAGTTTTTCTGAAGTGCTGCCCTTCAAGAGCTCCTGTTGTGCTGAAAGCCCAGCAAGAGCCACATTGACCCTGAAGTATAAATTGAAATCATAAGTTACAAACCCAGTTACAAAATGGTGCTTAGTTCAGTAAGCTTGTACTAGGCATCATTAAACAGGTACAGTGTTTTTCCCCTATGAAAGTGGACATAGCATTCAGGAAGCTGGACCTGTAATTGGTTACAGATCCACCATGAGACAGTACCTGATCTTTAACTGGAGTTACATATCCCTTCTCTCGCCAATCTACTGATCGTGGTGCTTCCAAGAAGTTGGGCTCAAGAAACTGGGATCCTCTGTATTTTCTTTCTGTCTTCTTGTGTACATAACCATTCATCAGCTGTCTGAACTCCTCAGTTGTCTGAGAAACAAAACAATATACAGAGTCACTATCTATTACACACCCCTACTTAGAACTGTATATTATGTCTCTATACATACCATGTCTCCAAACTGATTCATTCCCAACTTGTAGCTGTGTTTTCCTAACGCATGATCCAGATTATGGATTTCAATCATTTTCAGATTCTTCTCCCACACCACTCTCCTCCAGCCTTCCTCTCTCTAAGGGCCAAAAAAACCAGCGTATTTCAAAAAAGCCATTCTAACCAAGTTCGCTTGCACGACAACAAGCTTTTTAAGGCTCACAATACTCGGACAAATGTAGACTACTCGAATGGGAAGCCTGAACGGCGTTTAGGAGGTGGCCTTTTTGCCGCCCTCGTAACAAAAACAAGGAGTACAGTGAAGCTGAGTCAATGCACCAACATAGGAAAGGAACCTGGGAAGAGAAGGATTATGCTTCCCAAGAGCTGCCCATAGCCGGCGTTATAACAAAGCAGACATGACTCAGCTGGCGGGGCCCAGCTCCGTGCGCTCAGCGCTTGCCCAGCAGCGCGCGTACCCCGGGGCTCACCTCATGATAGTCCTTCTTGTGCCACGACTTCCACAGCTGCCAGTGGCCGTCCAGCTCGGGGTCCAGCCTCGGCGCGCCGAGAACCACGCCCAAGCAGAGGCAAAACGTGGTGAGGAACGGGTTCATGCTGGCAGATCTGCCAAGGACGGAGGAACAGCGGTCAGGCAGGGCGCCCTGAGCTCGGGGGGATGCCAGACCCGAGACCGCCCGCGCGTCCTCTGCCAGCGACCGGCGGGAGCCGAGCACTCGGCGCTGCCCGCCCCGCCTGCGGCCGTGACTGTAAACAAGCTCGGGCGGCGGGGCCGGGACGCGGGGTGCGCAGTCGGCAGCCTCCCAAGGAAGCGGCTGGAATGGCGACCCCTTCCCGGCAGGACCCGCCCCACGGCTGGACAAGGACGCGGCCGAGGCCAGCCCTCTCCACGCGCCCCCGCCTCTCAGCCCACGCTCACCACACTGAATGGTCTCTGCCGACCACCTCTGCTCGACTACGCTCGGCCTCCGCGGCCCCTCTTATCCCGGCCGCGGCCGTGCCCGCCCCGCCGCGCCCATTGGCGGCCGGGCTGGGCCGCACCTCCCGCCGGGCCCGGGGCGGGGCGGGGTCTGCCGGGGCTGCCCCGCATCACCCCCGGGACGGGGCCCAGAGGCGATATGGGCCCGCGCTGGGGCTCTCCTGCACCGGCGGAGCCGCTGCGTTGGGCAGTGTGTGTCCAAGTATTTACTCCGAGCGCTGTCGGGCCGGAGATAGTGGCAGCACGCTAAGCCTGGTGGAATTTAACCCGGAGGGACTTAAAGCTGGCAGAACGAAGGAAAAACTAAGTCTGGAGGCAAAGAGACACGAATGGCGGGTGTTGGCAGCCTGTTCTCCCTGTACTCTCGATGTGGGCTCCTGCTCGGGTCAGGTTGTTGAGGCGGCTCCCGGTGGTCTCTGGCACTGGGTGCCCTCCGGCAGCCCGAGCCCGCTCCTCCTGCCTGGGAGAGCTGCTGCCTTCGCAACTCTGCCAGAGGTTCTGTTGAACACGGCCGGCAGGGCCACTTCCATGAGGCTGGCACCAGGCAGGCGTGAGGAAGCATCTCCCACTGGGCACAGCGGTATGGCGGTGACACTGGTGCCAGAAACATTTCCAGGAAAGTCCTGTTATTCCCCCATGTTTTAGTATCTGAAAGCTGCTTTATTGTTTTTTTTTCTTTGGGGATTTTGTTTTGGTTTGGTTTTTTGTGTTTGGTTTTGTTTTTTGTTTGTTTTCATCTTTTTTTTTCTGCCTCTGGACCCAAGCTTGGTAAAAGGTGTTTTAACACCAGTGTGGCTAGTGTTTATGTGCATAGCATCCAGTAACACCTACTGGAAAACACTGACACCAAGCATTGCAGCACAGATGAGATACTAGAAGGTTTGTAATATGGACTTGGTTTTCATGTAAGCAGTAGTAGACAAACTTTGATTTTTAATGGGGAACTTGTCTACAGTAGTAGAATAACTGCAAGTTGTGTGGGGTTCACCCTTAAACCCTTGTAGAGACAGCATTGCTGATGCCTTTAGCTTATAAACTTGGGAACATGTATTTAGTATAAAAATCAGGGTTTGCAGACTGTTACACAACAGTGAAAAGGAAGAAATCATATGATACGTACTTCTCACTTTTTTGATGCCTTAAGACACACAGTGTGTTGCTAAACCAAGCAATACATGTTTCCTTACCCACGTAATCTCAGGAGCACTCTTTGGCCCCAGGAAACCTCACAGAGCCAAGTACATAAAGATATGTTGGAGGGGTTGTCTTGTCTTTTTAAAGTCCTTGAGCAAGTTCCCTGTGCATTTGTACGTTTCCAGCATGAAACTTTTCACTTCAAAATCAATACACATTCAAATACCTCAGGAGAGTTCGATGTACATCATCTAGTTTGATTAACTCATAATAAGGGATTTTTTTAAAATTTGGGGTTATGGGGTTTTTTGGATATGTGTGGCATTTGAAAATACTTTACCTAACAGCTTTTTGCTGTCATTTTTTGTGCAATCGGATTTCTTGGTCTCGTTTGAGTCAGCTTTGTTTGTGCAATTGTATCTAGTATTGACTGAGCATTGAAAGGCTACAAGTAAATTATCAATGAACCATGGACAAGGAGTTCTTTTCTTAAAGGACAAGATGTTTAGCTGGCATGACAGGAGGTAATGTCTAAATTACAGAAGGTCTTGCACCATAAGTCACATGTCTGCTGTTCTGTAACGTGCCCTGAGATGCACCAAGACAAACTGATGCTTTTCTGGATGATATGAGGTCCTGTCTCTTTGGGGAAGTTACCATGCAGTCAGCTAACATATGATACCACTGTGCTATCTCTCCTCCTGAACACTCTTGGTGCACGTACACATACACACACAGGAGTCAGACACCATTTTTACTATGAAGTTTATTTAACAACTGTACATAGGGAAATCTTAGCTGAGAATTTGTTGAAATACTTGAAGGAGACAGGAATACTTTCACCTTCAGCATGTTGATTTAGGCTTGTACTGAGTCATAAGTGTTGTGTGGGCATATCAATTCCTTAGATATTTTGCTAAGGAAGTTTGAGAGCCGAGGTGGACAAAACATAAGCATATGCAAGGGAAATCAGCACAGCAACAGCCATGGTCAGAATTTGGTCATCACAAGAGTGTCATTTATAAACCTATGAGAGGAAGGTGGCCTAGATCTACCTCCAGCTCCTGGATGCACATTTTCTCTCTGAGAATTTTATTAGAATGCACCAACCTGAACACTGACAGCCATGTTGCAGCAGCTGTTCATTATTTCAGGCAAGGTAAAAACACCATATTACGCAGCTACTAGGCATCCCTCTGTCACTGTCCCTACTGCTTCTGCCTGTGCCCCACGATGTGTTCACAAGCCAAACTGTAAGCCCAGTATGGTGATGGTCTGCTAAACTGAACAGAAGGTCAGTGGCAGCAGTTACAGTTAATAACTGGGCAGATACTCATAAAATAATTTTCCATCAAACTCTGTGACCTTGTGACAGTATGCTGCAGTCACGCCAGCCATAGCAGCATTTGCTCTATTGAAAACATCTCTGTGAGGACTGAGCAATGCACTCCTAGGTTAGCAGAGAGGAGTGAAATCAAGAGCTCCTTCAGTTCCTCTGCTTAAAAGCTCAGCTGATGCCATCAAGTTCAGAGGAGACCTAGCTAGCCATGCTAATCACAGTAGTCAGAGTTCTGTCTGCAATAATCCAAAGATCAAAACTTTGAAGGAAGATACTTGTCCATTACTTCAAATCTCCCCATTTCGGAGGATAACTTTTGAAATTGTTTTGAAAAAAACCCCTGCTTTTGAGGAACTCTACATATTCAAAACTCCAGCTCTTTTGCCAAAGGCATGCCACTCTTCCAAGATGCAGGAACAACACCTTTTAATAACTAATCATGTCACTATCGCAACAGCCAAAAGTTTGCCAACTGCACTGTAGCTATCAGGCCCTACAAGTTACCAGATAACACAGGCCATGCATTTCTAGATAGTGCCAAGAACTTACATGGCAGTGTGTTGTCTCTGAAGCTGAAGGAGTCAATTCAGCATTGAATCTCCAGGGACAGATCTCATCAACGTGAGGTGTGCTGCTGCACATCACAAATGTGCAGCACAATGCTCTCCCTTTGGAACCAATCTATTTATTTGAATCCAGGATTTTTGAAACTTTTTTGGTACTTTTAAATCCTTGCCGATTTTTGTTCTCCTGGTACAAATACACAGAGGAAAGAACCCATCTGCATCTCCCAGAAGACAACACAGCAATCAGAAAAGCTAAGCTCCTTTGTAATGGCAATTGACTTGCCAAGCTACAGGAGGCTGGAAATATGTGAAAAACATCTGAGCAATGTAAACAGAATAAGCTATGTCACACTCAACTGTGACAAGACTGTGTGCACAAGCAGCTTCCCCAGACCAGCAATCTCAAGGTACCTCATGAGCCATGATCTTAACTGAAGCAAAAACAAGTGGTTTGTTTGTATGCCATTTTATCTAAAAAGCAAAGGTAGGACATTTATTTTATTTAGTCAAAGTTTTGGATGGATTTTTGCATTACTATTGAGATTAAATTCAGGATTTTTATTCCTGAAATAAAAATATTGAACTAGCTTACTTAAAAAGCTGTGACTATGAACATGTTTGTTTATACAAACATTAAAGTACTATAGCTTTCAATCTAGTTTCTGTCATTTCACCCTACTACACTATGGCTTAAGAATAGACTTCTACAGGAGCATGGTCTCAGTGAAGATGTATTTTAAAGTGTTACATAGCCTAAAATGCAAATTATTGTATTTCATAGCAAGCTTTCACTGACCAGCTTCCATTAGATGGTACTAAAAAAAAAAAGAAAAAAAGAAAAAACAAATTTAAAAATTAAACTCTCATGTATATTTCTGTTTAGCCAAAAATTGATCCAGTTTAGAAAATCACAGTTATATTGCAGAGAATACTGTGCTGATTTTACATCCCAGAGTCTGGTTTGTGTGTAAGAAATGCCAGTCTTTATTTATTTCCTAAAGAAATTTGCCTTTAGGAAAATGAAACTTTAAAAAATACAGGGTAACTTTCTTTTCGAAAAAATAATCACTATTTTCTGCTACCTTATGGTAAAAATTCTTCTTGCAGGAAAAAAGCACACTAAATTTCCAAAACCAGAGTGACTGCTTCAGAAAGCTGGGAGGATGTGAGAAGGCAATTGCAGTAGGGATATCCCTATGCTGCTTGCTTTAATACTCATTATTAGTGGCATTGTTAGAAAAGTTTTAGAAACTGCAGATATTTTTAACCTAAATTGATTTGAGCATGCCTGGGAAAAAAGCTACCAAATAAACATGAGCAGTTTCTCTTCTTTCGTGCAGTTCCATGAAAATAACCAGCTTTCTCCCCAGCGTAGGCATTCCTCACCACAGATCTGAGGTGCCTCTGGCGTTTATAATGTCCCTCTGAGATTAATAATGTTCGTTCATAAGAAGCCTCTTAAGAATCTTTGTTTCGGTTTCCCCCTAGTAAAATATAAGATTCAAACTGCTTCAGCTGGAGCATAACCCATAATAAGGTTAGTTGGATCATGATTTGGTTAGAAAACGAAGCAGCATTTTCTTCAAGGGAGCCCCAGATAGGGTTCTGTGAGTGTTCTGAAGACCTGGGAGATGGCTGAGGAACAGTGACACAATCCTTCTGAAACACTTCTTTGTTTTCAGCGGTCTTGTGATCTACCAGAATCACCATTTCTTCACTCAAGTGCTAGATAAGAAACCGCATTCCAGCTTCTCTGCTGGCCCACAAGGCAGAGACGACTTCGTTTGCATCTCAATGTCTTACCTAGTCACAGGAGTTGGGAAATGATGCAAGGGATTGCTTGCCTTGCAAGAAAGACCGGGTGGGGATCCTCCATTACTTCAGGGTTAGGGTTTTTCAAAAGCAGTATTCTGTTTCTGTGAGGTTTTTTCATGAAGGTATTTTTTTGTATGTGTGTGGGGGGGAAAGAGTTCTTTTGTTTTCTTTTTTCTTTTACCTTATTTTTTTTTTCATAGAGGTTGAATACTAAGCCATGTTTGAAGTCAGCTTTGAAGATTTGACCAGGGTGTAACTCACATACTTAAAATTTTAAACTTCAATTTGATTGATTCCTCATTCATTACTCAGGGTCTCCTCCTGATTTCTGGCAGGTAGTAATTTCTGTGTTTTGGGAGATTTGTGATTTTGAAAGCCAACTGGGGGAAATAGTGGGAGTATGCAGGGAAGTATCATCTTGAATTGTTGATGTAGTAGTTCACAAATGCAGAATAATTTTCACATTTTATTGATGTTTCTCTAAAATTTTAAGGTAATTGATGTTTTTTCCTTCTTTTACTAAGAAGGATATTAAAAAAAATACTCAAAAGTACTTACCATTTCCTGACTCTCCCAATTTAAAATTTTATTCTAACAAGTTGGAAGTTGTAAATCCAGCCTGTATTGTAAAGTTCCTCTGACCGAGATCAATTTCTTACTGCCCATCTGTAGTCTACAGATCACAGTGAAAGCACTTTAACAGATTTCAGAGAAGGTGTGGGGAGGATTTTGCATACTATTTAATATTTGAAACCACATTTTGTTTTAAACAATGATCCAACATTTCTATTTTGAGAGGGAAACAATAATAAAGTTCAGAGAAGTGTAAATCTTTTAGTGTTTGACTAAGATGTTTGTGCTTCTGCAAGCCATCATAAACAGTTGCATGGCATGAAAGACAAATCTGTCTGTCTCCTGTTGTTCTAGGAGCAGTAGTGTCTAAAGGGCAAGCTGACATGCTGGAAAGCTTTTCCCATGATAAGGTTAGAGACTGTGAGTGAGGTGAGGAATTATTTTTAAACTTAAAAGTTACAGGCTGGGCTTCATTAACAGATCATGTGAGAGAAGGTTAAAAAAAAGCTGCTTGCAGAAGAGGAGAGAGGCTATTGAAACAATCAAATACGGGTCTAAAGTTTGTTTTCCTGAAAATCAGGTAAGAGCAAAATGAGTGCATGTGCTTTTGGGGTAAGAGCAGTGGTGACTCACACCTGCTGTTATTCCTGCTTTGCAAACAGAAAGACTGAGGAAAGAAGAAGCAGTAATGTGCAATTGTGGCCACTGAAATCAAATTGAACGAATATGAACAAATCACGGTAGGTTCTTCAATACCACAATTAGCCATGGTAAATTATAATGCATCACATCTCTTTTTTCTATTTCTACCAGTCAAGATAAATGCAAGGGTTACCTAGTCTGGGGAATACAAAAACACATGTGATATAAATGAGTGACATGAGCATTGCCCTGTCTGTCTCTGAGATTCACTTGAAGCATTCTCAGCCCATTGACTCCCAGGAGGCTGGCAGATGCTGTCAGATTTACATTATAATTTCAAATATTTTAATAACTGCTTAATCACTGTGGCAGACACACCACACCAGGTCTTTTATAGAACCTTTATGGCCACCAAGGACGTTCTTGATTTGAATCTTCTCACTATCAGTAGAGCAGAATTTCTTTTGATCTCTCCTTTGATCAGCCTCAGCCCATGAGGCATCCTAAATGTATGCCACAAGCTTCAGGACAGCACAGCAGAAGGCAAATGATTTCTGCACTGGTTGTTCATTTGCCACTGAAAGTGACTGTATGCAAGCGGACATTCATCTGGATATGAGGTGAAGCTGATTTAGTTAGTGGCCAGCAAGAAACAAGATACTTTAGGAAACTGTTTCACATTACAGCAGTGTCTTGATGGCTCCATGACAAGGCCATACATAGTGCAGCAGCTGTAGAGCTGAGGGCTGAACTCTGCTTCTCAAACTTGTCACATTAGCAGCTATATATAAGGTTGTGCAATTTCCTCTTGCTCCATATGGAAACATCCACAGGGATTTTACTAGACCTTGCCCTTGGGCTTGCAGAAGAGCACATTGAATGACCGACACAGTACACATACAAACACTTCTCATCCTTGTCACCAGACTTTTCCTCTGCTCTTGTAGCAGGCTATCCCTTGGTGTGTGTGCATTACCAGAAAAGTGGGCTGACCTGGAGTGGTCATGGCACCAGCCTACAGCTGTGCTGGACTGTGGCCCAGCTGCCGAATATTGGGGCCTGCTCAAGCTAAGCCTCACCATTCACATGTCAGTGTCCTTTGCCTGCAGATTCCTCCTCCCTGAGCTCTATCGCTCAAAGTCAGACTTGGATATTAGCTAAGTAAGCTGTTTTACACATTGGCCTGCAAACAACTCATTACTGACCATATCCATGATTTAATGCAAAAATCTGGCCTTTGCCCATGGCTGGAAAGGTGGTGATGAAACCTCTTTGTTCAGCAGCTTTCCCGATGCTGTGTACCTGGGTTGCCTTCTGCTCCCTGCCCCCTGATAGTGGTCCCAAGCCCTCCCATTAGCATGAAGGGCAGACACTTGAGCACACACTGCAATCCAAACAGACTGCTGGCTGTTTCCTCTCCCCCAGCTGACTTTTTTTTAAAGGACTTTGTTTTTTGGCTAAACAAATAACTGCTCAAAACAGAGGCTGTGTTTAAGGGCTTTGCCAGGGTGAATGCAGTCTGCTCCAGCTACCATGTCTATTAACAAAGGCTTTCCTTGCAGGTTTCAGTGCAAATTTTCAGAGGCCCTCAGTCCTCACACTCGGATCTGGAGCAAGGTACATTCACAATCTGTCTGCAAAAGCTTAATCCCCAAACACTATGATGAAGACAGACAGAGAGAAAGAAAGGGAGAAAGAAAGTGAAGAAATATGCAAAACAATCATCATACTAGCAGTCTAGAGTTTACCTTTATTTTGTGACTATTTTGACTATATGTACACTGACAAATATGAATGTAAATACTAAAATTTTTTTTCAATTACTGTTTCTTTTCCCCCCTAGCAAATAAGCTTGAATTTTGTATTTTTTTTTTTCTCAGGAAGTACTGGTACATTAGCACAGTTGGACATCCACTCTCAATGGTCTTACATTGTAACAAGGCTACAACACCCACGAATGGCTCCATACTGGCACAGCTATTCTCTTCCTGGGTCTCATGAAAAAATATATCCATAACTCAAATATGAGATCACACACATTGTTTCATCTGTTGTTCAATGGACTGAATTTGTACTGTCCTAAACCATTCACAAATTGTAAATTAAAATCCCTAGAAAGAAGGGTAAATTATTAATGGAAAAATGTACTTCAGTGATGTTCTGTATTTATTATACTATAATAATTAAAATTAAAATACTCCATCATAATAGTACTAAAAATGTCTCCCCTTGAAGCAGTGTTTAAAACTAAAACAACAGAATTCTCTAATCAAATACTAGATTAGAGTTGGTTGAGTTGCCTAGTAAGATTTTTAATACCATAAAGAAAGCTGTTTTCCCTTCTTCTTTACTTCTCACTGAAAGATGAGCCAAGCAGATGTGGCAAAATCCAGCTGGGACTAGCCCATACTTCTTTCTGTATTTGGCCACATTAAAGAACTACATTGCCTATTGCCCAGTATGCAAGTCTTCAGTTGCCTTGTTTGTCTGAAGGCGACTGGAAACATTAAATCAAAGAGTCATCAGAAAAAGTCTTTAAGAAATAGCTTAGAAAATTCTGACTCAGGCAACTGTCTGGCTTTTCATGTTAGCTTTCAAACCGGAATTGATATAAACATATTTTTAAATGATACCAGAATGTCTCGCATGGATGCGTCTTCATGTTTTACCTCTGGCTGTAACATGTCCTTTTCACCTGGACTCGAGACAAATTTTGTGCCTGTCTGATGATCCTGTACAAATCCAGTGCCACTGAGGTTGTTTGCTCCTCCTGTGGTAACCTCAGTGAGGTAGAAGTCCATCTCCTCAGTCGTGGGCCCCTTTGCTGCCAGTAGTCTTTCTCTTAATCTTTCCTCAGATGACTAAGATTGTGTGCTGACGGCTCCTCATGCAGAGTGAAAATGAAGACAGACAAAAGACAGAGTTGCTAGAAGTGACTGATAGTTGGCTTAAGCAGAATATGTGGGATTTTTTAACATTTCCCCCAACCTTTCTCTTACACCCATCAAGTCAGTTCATAGTCATTTATATGCTCTTTCATGCCTCAAATTCTTCAAAATAAAACCAGCAAAAAATAAGTTCTTCCTCCCCCCTGCCCCTAAGCTTTATCACCAAGACCATTCACTCTGTAAAATTTGATTTCATTAAGTGTTAGCCTTACCTTATCACTATCCTTTGAGAGAAGCAGAGGTCAGCAGCCACCCTAGATATTGTGTTATTGCACATTGTATGGTTTTGGCTAGATCTTGACTGAAGATAATCAAAACAAAATAAAAAAGAGATAATAAAATACCTCACTGTAATGGTATCACTACTAAAGGCAGTATTTTGCATTGTTTAAATACCTTCCTCTTCCACGAACATTAACTAACAATGCTTTGTTAACCAAAACCTGTGAGGGAATAAGGGATCAAGCCTGAAAATAATTTGGGACCAGTGTCTCTGTAAAACCTCCACACAGCTGTCAGGACTTGTTTCCACGTATTTTCCTAGGTAGAGCCTGGTTGCAGAAACAAATTTTTTGGGCTTACAAATCAGCATATATGTCACTGCAGCACTGCCCAAACTTTAGTGGCAGAAGATGATAGCCAATTCTCAAACTGATTTTTTTTTTAGTGGTAAATTGCTAGTATGTTCTTTTAAAAGGGCCTGAACCATTTGTTTTATGCAAAACACTGGAAAGACAACAGCAGTTCATCAACTGGGTTTGTAATTCAATTCAGCTCAGATGTAGTTCCGCATCCTGAATTCACTACAGGCTTGAAGGAGAAAATAGCAGTCTAGAAATATCATGGCCCAGTGAGGTCTTGGCTGACTTTTTGCTGTTCTCCTCCTCAAGCAGAGAAAGCTAAGAGGATAATGGTTACTTGTTTTCACATAGTAGAGCAAAGGTATGTTCACAGATGCTCAGCTGCAGGGTGCAGTGAGGTTTTTTTTGCTAAGACTGCAGATAGTAGGGCTGTGAGTGGCTCTTTGTGAATGCTAAGCAAGGGAGAAATATCATAAAGGAACAGTTGTATCCTCAGGTCCCTGGACAGCCTTATCCTTACCTCCAGTTATGTACTTGCAGTTGTGTATATGCATAATTCACTTGCTTGTTGCCTGTTTTCCCCATGTTTCCATTTTGTTCCTCTCTCCCACCGGTTCTGGGAACCACCAGGGTTACCTCACATTTCCCAAACAGCTTTCTAAGTCAAGAAAATATTCAAGTTTCACATGAATCATAGTGAAGCACACAGTGCCTTACCGTGCATCCTTACGTAGGCTGAGCTGAAAGTGTGCGAGTAAGAGTTCTGCTAGGTAGGCAATGCAGAATAAATGGTGAGATTCACACTTGTCCTGCTCCCACTCTCTTAGTCAGACCATCAGTACCTTCTGTTTGTTTTTTCCCCCTAGAGACTATCAGACCTAGGGCACCACTTCATCCACATGTCTATTTCCGTGCTGTATCTTTTGCAGACATTAGCCATCATAAGTCAGGTGAGAAAGGGAGAAATCTCCAACTTGCTTGGAAGGCAGCTTTTTGATAGGAGAGAAGAAAACCAACTCAGAGCCTCTGCTGGGGGAAAGCCAGGGAGACTACAGCTGCCATAAACCAGTGCTTGGCAGCTGCACTGCAGTGTTTCCCGATCTGAGCATCTACAGCTTCAATATGTGGCACAGCTTTCACTTTCTCAGTGAGGATGGGAAGAGATACAGAGAGAAAAGAATGAACAGGAGACAAAAGAGAGCCCCAATAATAATGAAAATTCATTGGTTCTGCCCTCACACTACTTCTTCTGCCATCCAGGTTGACATCTACCTCCACAGCTGCTGTCTCATTTACTTGTGGAATATCCCACAGCTACCTCTGTGTTATTACTGAAGCCTGGTAGATTCTTGGAATGATGAATTGTAGCTAAGAAGAGCAATTCCCACCTGTGCTTCTTTTGTAGAGAAACTGAAGTGTGTTGAAGCAAACAGGCAGTGCAATATCCTTGTCTACAGAGCTCAAGACTTTGCACTGCAAGCAGGCATCCTACAGACAAAGGAGGAGGCAAAGGCAGGATGAGTTTTGCTTTTCTGTTTGACTGTTTCTGATTAGGTGAAGTCTTCTGGGGTAAGTGAAATCACTAAAAATTGAGCATCTTGTGACTGCTAAGTAAGATGTGACAATGTGCTTCTCATCAGTAGCAGAAACCAACAATGATAATAAACATCAATCGTTTTCCTAAGAAAGCATCTTAGAAAAGCAGTTAGGATGAAAGAATCATCACTAAAGGTCAATATATTGCCTGAGTAATCCATTATTCAATACACATTTTAAAAATAGAACACTATCCCATTTCTATAGATGGCATTTCTACGACACTTGGCTGGAACCTCCAGTCATGCCAGTTCTGAAGCCAGTGAAAAACCATGCCTTGTATTATTATCCACAGAGGTGGTCTCATAGAATTCTGTCAATTCACTCACATGGATAAACTACACACACACACTTTTAAATGTTTGCAGGGCTAAGCCCTAAACACCTAAGCTCTCTGCTTCAGTGGGATGGAAGAATTAATTTTTTCTGCTCAGGGAATAGCTGATAACACTAAGTCTTTTATGCAGTTGTAATGCACTGCATCATTTTTTTTTTCCAGCACTGTAGCACTAAATTTCAGGAAGACTAAAATAAAAAACTAATTATAGAGCACATATATGTAGTCTACTGAATAAAGTGTCTTTTGAAGAGTGTATCATTTAAGACAGTATTTCTCAGAGGACTAAATGGACAATAACTTGACATTTTTTGACACCTGACTTGAGAAATTAACAAATTTCTCAGAGTTGTGTAAGCAAATGGTATGCTATGGAGGCCAAGTGGAACTGTTAAGAAATCTTCTTCCGCCCCAAAGCTACTGTGAAGACCACACAGCAGTTTTTTCCAGGGTTACTTTCTGCAATGAAGTGCATAAGGATTATCAGTGTTTTGTTTCAACCTGTACAAGCATTACAGCAATATTTCGTAGTTATATTTATATCTCCAGTGTCCAAAGGGTCCAAACTGAGGGCTTGAATACAGTGAATCTATGGTGGTGGTGTTGCTGTTTGTGTACAACATGTTTCATGACAGAAGGAATCTCCTCCAATCCCTAATGGTTTCTTCTGTTAGAAGTTATTTGCACTGTGGAGTGCAATATGTGTGCTTATTGATGTGTGGAGGAGAATGTTCTAAGCATCACAAGCTGAGCATTTTCTTCAGGCAGAGTTGATGAAGCTATGCCACTCAGAGACAAGATTATTTACATTGTATGCACATTACTTTTAAATGGAAACTAGCAGGGTTAGGGCAGAAGATCAAAGCTGCTGTGTTACATAGACCTTGTTATGGCTTTTTTTTTTCCACTTGTCTTTGAGCCTTGCTTTATGCTTTCTTGCCTTACCATCTCTGTAGAGTTTTCTTTTGTCACTGGAATAATTTGATTTCTTTGGAGCTTTCTCAGACTGGAATAGATGTGTTTGGTTTGTTTCCTGTCCCCCTTCTCTTTGACTAAAAAGTCATCCCCTGTGCTGTTAACATCCCTGTAAACTTTTGCTTTGCTTCTTCTCAAGTTGTTGCCCATCTATCTCTTTACATGGAGGAGGTAAATGAAAGCATGCAGCAGAAATGGAGTGGAGAACAGTGTCCTCCGTAGCGTCTTCTTTGGTACATCGACACACCACTCACATGGTACCCGTACGGTACCCAGAGTGCTTGATCAAGAAAGGCATTATGCTTTCCCTTTGAGAAACAACTCCCAGACTCTTCTTGCTGCTGCAGAAATAGCATGTGCCTAGATACATTCCCATCCAACCAAGCCTTTACAGAGACATTTAAAAGTGTGGAGCAGGAGCCCTGCTAGCATGGTGACTTCAAATGCATGTGCCCACACATGACTTACTTGGCTAGCAGCTATAGCAATGAAACAAGTTTTGCCAGTAGCTTGGGTCGACATAGTCTTTTTCCCATTAAATAGGTCACAATGTTGTTTTTTGATTTGTGCTCATGTTTACCGGATTCTTACACTGGCTGACAGAGAGCCTGAAGGCACGATGTTGCAAAGGGACAGTGGGATGGCTGGAGGTCTGATGGGAGATGTGTACCTCCTGCTGCAATGCCCTCTCTATCTCCCCAGAAGCCCCTGTACAGACAGACTGGAGGTGAGAGAGGGGAGGAGATGGGGTCAGGGCAAGTTGTGCTATGCAGTTTGATGATTGTGCAATGCTGTGTCGCCAGGCAGATGAGTCAGTGCAGCAGTGCACTCCCGGGTCTCCCTGCACCAGACACCTCCCCTTATTTTACCAGAATGCATTGCACACAGGCTGTGCAGGAAATCGGATGTAATAGATTTGTGGTTATATTGCGAAAAAAAAAAAAAGACTGTGTGAAATCAGCATATTTGTTTATCTTATGGAATGGTCAGATGAGAGAGCCCTCACCTTCTTTCATGGGCGAATTGTACAGATTGTGCCTTCAAGGGTGATGAGGGACACAAGACCATCTCTCTCGCCTCCCAACAGCAAGTGTGCTGACAAGAATCGAGGAAGAATTGTAAAACAGCCAGACAAAGGAGGAATGTGGCAATGGTAATTTTGAAATAAACCTGTTTGTGACAAGCAGTGACTGTGGCAATATTTACGCTATTATTCATACCAAAGTGCAGCACCTGCAGTTCTAGTCTGGATGACTTTTAGGATAGAAGCAGCAGCAAATACTATTCTAACGTTTAATAATGAGCGAGCGAGCAAGCATCAAAGCTGCTCTTGTCTCTGGGACTGCATTAACTTGGAGTACGACTTGTGTAAGAGGTGGCTGGAAGCATCTTTACACTGCCAGGTGCATGCTGCTTTTAACTGACTCACAACAGACTGGGGTTTGCACAGTTGCCTGTCTCTCTCTATTCAGTTGCAGTCTCTCTTCTCTTTTATGTGACAATTGCAATTACAAGAAACTCTTAGCTGCCATATACCACACTAGAGTCCTTTGAGAATGCTCTCAGAAAGTCCCTTACAATGCCTCCCACTCCTCCTTGATGACAAGACTGAACTTTCTTACCTGTGTCTATGCTAGAGAGCCAGCAACAGTGTCTGTCTGTGACCGTAAGCTGCAGACAGCTCCTGGAAGCCTCCTTACAGAGAGATACAGGCATGTTATTCTCTCAGTGCTACTGATAAACAAACTGCTACAGCCAGGAAGACATCACAGATGCTTTGTATGCCTGCTTATTGATGCTGTCAAAAGGCAGCTTTTAGAAACTCATCAAATTCCAGTGGACACCAGTGGGAGCTGCATGTTGTAACACTGCAGAAACAGCTCTTTTGAGGGAATCAAAAAGTCAGGTTCCTGTTTCTTTACAGAAACTCAGCTTCAGCATATGGGACTGTACTCCCTCTCCTGCCCTAATAATATTGATAAAAACCTAGTTAGTGAAAATGTACTGGCTGTCTTAGCAGGGGAAAATGAGATCAGGAAAGGGAGTGTCTACAGATTATTTCCTCCAAGAAGATCTTTGCTTCCATCAAAATCTTCAACATTTGGACTTTTCAGTTTAGTCCTCAAAGGTACTTAGTGTTTTTTTCCTACTTAAAATACTTGTGCAGGGAAGTATCTTCACACAGACTGGTTGGGTGACCCCTCTGCTTAGCACTACACGTTCTCTTGGTTTTTCCCTGTACTCAACTATTGAAGTTAGTTTTGAACAGTTTAAAGAAAACACCCTTAAACATTTAAGTAGGAAAAAATAATAAAAAACCCCCAGTTTTTTAAATGGAAAAATGAATAATCTAAAGCCTGGAAGAATTGCTTACTGTGGGAAACCTGCTTGCTTACATTTTGCCCTTCTCACCTGTCTCTAATTTTCTACTTAAAGGAATTTTTGTTTCTTTTAATTTCCATTTCAGGTTTCTGTCTTTAAAGTCAATGCAAATGTATCTCATATCCTAGCTAGTGTATTTTTTTAATTGCTGGAGAGGTAAAAATTGTACCTCTGCACTTTGTAAGCAGATGTAAAGGCCACTATTATCCACATATGAAGCAATGACAGATCTTTTGCCTGTCCAGAACTGGACAGCTTTTCCCCACAGCACAGCCCAGTCCTTTGTACTTATTTATTTTGATAGGTTTGTACATTTGCTTTATACATGAAGAGGAAATAATTCACAAATACATATTTCCAAAGCCCTGATAAATTAATGCAGTTTCCATACACAGTAAATAAAAGACAAAACATACAGGTAAATAGAATTACAAATAGCTTTCTGTACTCCTTTGTATTACACATACTACTTAGAGACTCAAAGACTCTGGAAGTTTTAAAAATGAATACCATCCTCCATTCACATGAAGTGTGACTTCCCCAATCTGCACATCCTCCCCACAGTGCAGAAAACATCCTGGGACAGGGAGAATTGTGAGGAGGCTGCATCATTGATAAGTCTGCAGTTGATACCGTTACACAAAAAATACCCGCTTCCCAGCAAGCAGGGTCAAATGGTGAGAGGAGAGGTGCTGTAACTTCTTTAGTGAGAAAACGTGGACCACTCAAAGTTCACCCTGATCTACAGAAACAGTTTAGCTGTGATACTGTCCACAGTCTGGTATCCAGCTGGAATACTTGGGAAACCCACCATCCAAAAGCAATGCCTTAATCCTTGGTCACACCTGACCTGGTATCAGGGTCCAAGCTGACCTCTGCTCTAGCTTCAGGGTGGTGCCTTTCTTGGAAGGCTGGTCCTGGAGCATGGCCCCTGCAGACAACCGGGGCCGTGTGCCAGCCACAGCATGGCAAACCCTGCTGCTTTGAGGGTGAAGAGCAAACAGATTAAATGAAGACTGTTCTTCAGAAGCAGGATCACAGAACAGCCCTTAAATTCATCAGGGTTTGTTCAAATACAGGAAAATGCTTTCTGACTCACTGACAGAACTAGCATTATTTGTTGGCTTGTTTTTTTAATGTCTTCCCAGACAGAGTGATGTAGACTCTGGTCTTGAAACCACCAGTGGTATTGGGTGTGCAAGAAATGGAAAACTGAGTCTTGCTTTGTAACAGTACTTTGAATTTAAAATTAGCCTTGCTCATTATATTGGTTTAGGAAGCAATATTTGCAGCAGCTGCTGCCTATCTATAAAAGCATGTGGGTTTTTTCCCCTTTCTTTTTAGACTGAAAGGAAAGCAACAAATCCAAAAGCCAATAGACTGAAAATATCTGATGGGTACAATGAAAGAGATGAAGAGGGATAGATAACACACTCATTTTTGAGTTTTGCTCAAAAATGTTTAATGGTGAGTAGTACCACATTTCTTCTTCATGTTCTGTGCCTTTCCATCCACACCTCCATCCAAGCCTCTCTCCTCCCAGTGCTTGTTTTGTTGCAGCATGTAAATCCCAGGTCCTGTTGAGGTGGGGTGGTAATGGCTTACATCTGCACCTCTGCGGCAGTGCTGCAGGACCAGCAATACCCTACACAGCTCTCAGGAACTTAGCAAAAGTAATGGTCATTTGAAAGCTCAAGAGCTTCTGCAGCACTGAGACTTGAACTAGTTTTAGAAACATTCCCTGAGCTGAACTGCATCCCAGCCCTCGCAGGCAGGGCAGGACTATTACCTGTCAGCACACCACAGAGGGCTGGGTCAAGGATGGACTCTGCGACTTCAGCAGTGCCACAGGAATCCTGTGGCGCAGGCAGGAGCACAGCAAACTTCCTTTTCCTTTCTTCAGTACTAACCATGCCTTCATCACCAGATGAACCAGAATTAGCTGGACCCAGAGAGCTTGAGGAGAGAAGGAAAGGGCTGTGGATGTCACTCTCCATTTGCTAACAGAAGTAACCTAGTACTGAAGGGAGGGCACTGAGTCAGGAGAGGTCAATCCCACAGTGCTGCGTTTGCCGTGCTGTCCTCTCCAGAACAGGTGCAGTTGGTCTCAGGGCTTGCCTTTCTGGTTAAACATTCTCCAGAGTACAGGCTCTCCCAGCTCACATCTGCTAGTGTTTCTGGATTTGGGATAGTTGCTGTTTCCCTGGAAGTGGGTAGAGGACTATTTTAGTTTCTGCCAAGGGCCACTGGCATCTAGACAGTTTTACCAGAGCTTATGGAAATACTTTTAGCTAAAAAAAATACTGAAGTCACACCTTTACAGAGTTTGAAACTATTTATGGGTGTGGTTTATCAAGCAATTCAGGCTGATTTGAACCAGGATTAGTGCTGAAAAAGAGACATTCTGGCTCTTCCCTCTTCTGTCAATTCTCATTTCTGCTCTAAGCTGTAGCATCAAGCTCATTGGGCTGCAAACAATGCCCTCAAAAGCCAAGTGACAGCTTCCTGCTGGATGAGTGAGCTGAACTGGCTGAGCATGCCAGGTACTAGTGTGAAAGACTGCAAAGCAAGGGTGGACAGGGCAGGTCTTTCCCTTTTAGTGCAACACGGCTTTAGATTAGTTTAAGAAGCTCAGGAAAAATGGACCATCAAAACTTACAGTGTTGAGACTAGAGTGCTGACTAATGGCAGAACTTGGTTAAAATCTCTTCTGTGGCAAGCTAGGCAGAGATTCACACCAACCAGAATCTAATAACACCTACCCTAACATATACATATCATATATAAACTCTCAATTACTCTGTCTCAATTTTTGCCAAAATATTCTGGACTAAAGTAAAACTAAAAAGTAAAAAAAACCAAAACATGAGAAGTACAGAAGTTGCTGCAACAGAGTACCTAACCCCTGTCATCTGTCCTGACTCTAGCTGTAAACACACATGCACTCTCACACACCAGCCACCCTCCAAACAGGAGACGTCAGCCTTGGTCACATTTGTTGATCAGTTGCCAGCAGTCTCCCGATCAAAACACATGGACTAAGGCTTTGAACTGTGGCTATCATCCAGAAGAGCACCTGCTCCTCTCTGCCCCAAACGTGTAGTTATGTTAGCTGCTGCATGCCTAGTTTTGTTTACTATTTCCCACTAACCTCTAACCATGCTTCTTTTACAAGACAGCTTAGGTAAGATGAACAGAGCACTTACTAAGCTGGCAGAATTAGACTCCCTCTTGCAATCGATCTAAAGGGACTCTGTCAGAACTGGATGTACAGGGCTCTCCAGGAAACCATACCAGAACATGGGCTGGCTTTAGAAAGAGTGGCTTATCTTATTTTCCAGGTGCCTTGTTTACCCGGACTAGGGATAAACGAGGGCCTCCCTTTCCCAAGACTCTTGGCATCATGGGGAGTAATGAAGAGGACTTGTCATTGCCTCCAGCTGCCATTTAAAGCTGTCTCTGCCCCCTGCAGAAAGCAGTGTAGATGTGTCGCAAAGGTGAATGCCATTTTCTAGTCTGATTATTTCAACACTTAATTATTCCATTGCCACTCCCCAAAGTGTTTTATTTACTTGGTTTGTTGGAGCTGGCAATCACAGGTAGGCTTCAGGGAGCAGAGGTTAGGAGGAGCACATCTAGCTTCTCAGATTTGAAACTGTCTCCATAATTTGATGCCCTGATGGACTTAAAAGCTGGAAGGAACGACTATAGCTATTTATGACATAGCTTGTGAAATTTGTTTCTCATGCAAGAATATCATCATTTTTTTGACCCTAGACTCTAATTTCAGTCCTTGGCATCTGAACACTGCACCTTTGATCAACAGCTACTAGTATATAATATTCCCAACCATTCAACAAGGTCGAAAACCACTCATTTCACACATTTCCTTCTTTTTCACATTCCCATTCTACCATTATCACCAGTCTCCTTCCATATAATTAATAGAAATAGCAGGAGATGACAGAGGACATTGAATGAAGTCTCCCTTACTTATGGCTTACACTGCAGCCCTCCTCTCTCCACAGGGGCATCCAGGCCAGTCTCTTTGTCAACTACTGCATTTCTGCCCATCAGGAATAAGACAGTGCTCTTCCTGGCTAATGCTCGGAAATGTGAGGAGATAACATGTCATCTGAATTTGCCTTTAGCATAATACTAGGGCTGTGGCTTTAAATACTTTTTACTGTATAACATGATTTGGACAACATTTCTCATCAACAGTGGGACTGATTCAAACACTAATAAGAGGAAGGACATCCTCACAATTAAGTATGTGTCAGATGAAAACTAAGTGGTAGAGGCAGTTTAATAACCTTGCACCACACCCTGCCTGATGGCAACAGAGCACTCAAGAAATCCCTGTTGTTGGCAGTGCTAATGAAGGCCTTGTCTGAATTATGAACATGACACAGTATGTCTCCAGTTGGGATTTTTAAGTGTTGGGAAGCACCCTCTGGTCCACAGTAGGAAGTCTTCTGCTGGGCATACACAGGAAACAGTTCTACCAAGCAGAGGAGGCAGAAATCAGTTTCTCTCTTGGTGTGAAAGACTGCTCTTGGACAATGTTTACAATGAGCAATTCCAGCCCAATTTCTTAGTTGTCTTGTTTCACAATACAGCCAAAATCACTTACACTACAAGATTTCCATACTTCATTACTTTTCCTAGATTTGAAAAAGACAAATGAATTGACTTGGCAGATAAGTTTTAAAACTGGAAGTTGCAGAAAAAGAATACAAACAGCTTCTTGTTACAACTGAAATTACCGTATTTGCACCTGATCTTACTGCTTCCCAAAATTGTCATTAGCACTGTTTGCACACTTTACTTTCTGAGGTTAACCTCAGCACAGGCAGAGAAATGTAAGTGCTTGAGTTGGCTCAGATTATGTCTGCAGATCAGTTTCTCCAAGCTACAAATGGAAATTGGCTTTAGCTCATGCAAAATGTGGCTCTGGGCCTGGTGGATGTTAATAATAAGGTTGCAGTGGCATAACAGTCTTCGTACCTGCTGTGTATGCGTGGATGCAGGGCTGTAAACTCCTGTTAGGGAAGGTGGCCTTCCTTCACCCCATCCTGGAGGCAGGGAGGGGCGGGACTGAGCACTGCAGGGGGCCTGGCCAGGTTGTTCTTCTACACCTCCCACATCATGCCTGGGAGTGTGGCTTCGGCAGGAAAACCCAGGCACCCCAGCAGAAGGGTGTCATTTTGCCTCCCCCTCTCCAGTGGGAAGGTGTGGGGAAACACTGCCTGTGGGAGCCCCCGCATCCTCTTGGCCCTTGTTCTTGACAGGTGCAGGGTAGGGGAAGGTTGCCATATTGCCTTTGTCTGGGGAAGTCATGTGGGTGTGACCTATGGGGACCGTCCGCCATCTTGTTTGTGTTCCCGAGGGTGAATACATTTTTGTGGGTAGAACACCTTCTCTCTTTGTTTACTTCTTGTTTTCATTTTGTTGTTACTGTGCGTTTCTTATACCATTGCTTTTTGCATTCAGAAAACTGTTATCTCAGCCCATAGCCTCTGCTTTTGTCCCTCCCTTACTAGAAGTTTCAGGGATAAGGGGAGTGGTTTATTTGGGTTTAACTTCCTGCTGGTGTTAAACCATGACAACTTCTGTCTGTTATGCAAAGGCACACTGAAGTCATGACTACGCTGTGGTATTGCTATGTAGATGTGTAACAAGGAGTTGTGGCTCCAGATTGATAGTGGATTACAGGAGTTTTTTCTACCAGATTTTGAAACTAATTCTTCTAACAATAGAAACAATTCACATTTTACTTCACTTACTAGTCAAAGTAACAGTTGGCAGAAGTCTCTCTTAGGAGATTATAGAAAATTTCTGCCAAAGATTATGTTTTTCCATTGGAGAAAACTTTTCTTTTGGAGATTTAATTGAAACAACATCCTAAAAACAATGTGCATCAGAGATGACGATGATAAATATTTGCTGAAAAGTGTTTTCCAGCAATTTTATATAAATTGGCTTCACTTCTGGAAATGAAAAGGTGTAGTCCAATGAACACTGAAAGAGTCAGAAATGTTCCCCTTAGTGCTTAATGCAGTTGTACAAATACACATGAACATCAAACTTGAGTTTGAGTGAGATCCCTTTGTGATTATGAAGTCTGCTCCTGAGCTCAGTGGTGGAATGTGAAAAATGCTTTAAGTCTAGCACACCATAAAGAAAAACATAAACAGTTGCACCTCTGTTCTCTTCACAAGGTGCCATATTTTGGTATTTACAGGTATATCCATGGGAAAGTCAGAGATCATATCCACACTGCACAGCTGAATTTTGCTGGAGTTGGGCACATGGTTGAACTGATGGTAGAAAGAGGCCCTGGGACCATCATGTTTATCTAACAAGCACCCCCTGCATTCGCTTTGACCTGTGCTCTCCTTCCGTGCAATGCCTGGCTCACCTGGTGCCACAGACAGCATTTCACATGAGTGATGTAGCACTCTTTCCTGCCCTGAGTAATTTAAAGCAGAAAGGTGGGTCTGGTAAGAGAATTGTGAAAATACTATGCTAGCACGGAAGACTGAATGTTTAAATAACTGAACATCCTTACTGAAGAAGAACATATAAAACAAGCCAGAATTTCTCCCTGGCATGCTTTTCTTTGGTGGCTGTGGGAGTTCCACAGAGCTTTCCTAGCCATAATAGTAAGAAATAGGACAACTGCATGGTGCTAAGCCACAGGTGGGGAAGTGGTTCTTCCTGTAACTCTTCTTCACCTTCTGCTGAAAAATATTATCCCTGTTTTGCTAAGTACAAACCAACAGTATGTCTTGGAGGATGAATGGCAAATGGGAAGTCGCATGGTACCTTTGTATTCATCTAGTCATATCTGTCCTGTAGACCCAAATTGACACCAGATTAGGTTCCTTTCTCTATTTTCCTGGGGTGGTAGCAATAAGTGCTTTGCAAAACACTTCTTAGCCAGGTGTTATTACCTGGGATAAAAAGGCCTGGAAATCCTCCTCTTCCCAGTAGCACTTGCAAGCTTTGGACTTTGATTCAGTTCTTGAAGCCTACATGGAAACTGTGTTAATCCATCAGTTTAAACAATCATGCAGGTCCTTTCTGAACCTCTATAAGCAGATTGATACTTCAGATGAGGCCATAAGTTTCCTCTGAAACTGGTACTGGTACTTGACTACCAGGTCTAGCAACTGCAAGTGATATTTCCTTCTGACTGTGAGCAATTGAGGAAATTTAGCCCATCCTATCTGATGCTAATTTGGTTATAGTGACTCACCTCCTTCAATGTTTTCCAGGTTAATTGTTACAACATTCTCCAGCTGCCAACATAATCCGCAGGGGTCTGTAGAAAACTTTCATTTGTAGTGTTCTAATTGTAGAGGATGGTGGTTAATTTCTTAAGTATAACCAAATCTGAGTCTAGTCCTAGCTATCAGGCTTTATTGGGAAACACCTCTAAAGAAATATCTTTCCTGCTTCTTCTGCAGATATATACCTTAGGAATGATGAAATAATCCATACTGTAGGTTTAGGAAAGTAGGATATGTTTCTGTCCTACAACTCACCTGGACCTGACCCCGGCTTTCATATGCACTGACACATTGCCTTTGGCACAAAATTCCAGACTTGTACCCTTTGTTTTTCCAGTAATAAAAGTTTTGGCTTAGCAGTAACTGATTGCAGTCAGCACTCTGCAGAGTATTTTTTTCTCACATTTGCAACCAATAGAAAGACCTAAAAATGATGCAAAGTTTTAGTGCTTTGTAGGTAAATTTAGTGATAGCAGGATTCACTGCTGACTTTCTCTCTGTGCTCCTTTTGCTTAGCTGATTGCTACATCTATTTTGACTTGTAAGCAGTCTTGTGTAGGGGGTCTGAAAGTGAGGCTGATTCATCTTTCACGGGAAACAGACTAGTCAAACTATACTTCTTAGTGGCCAGGCTAAAAAAGTAGATTTTGCAATGCAATGAGCAGCTCAAAAAGTGAAGCACAAGATGACTCAAAGAGTCATACACATGCTGTTTTTTAACATCAGCAGTCTGGCCCCTCTAATGCAAGAGCCCTCCCCTCTCTCACACGTTTCTCTGACAGCAGTTTTGAAAAGTACAACTTCATCCTCCCCTCCCTGTGCACCACATGCTGATGTCTCACTTAGTACTTACTCATGCAAATTCCAGCCCTCTCCCACAGCCCTCCAGCTTCAATTGCTGAGGTGCAGCAGAAGCATCCTGACAATACTTCCAACACACGTAGCCCAGAGCTTCTCCAGGTGTTACACTCAACTGTGACCATGCCTGAATCCATAGGGAAGAGACCTCACCGAGCTGCACTCTGAATCCTGCAGATACAACAGTGTGCATTCATGAGCCTGGACACAGAGCCACCAGAAATGCATTGCACCATTGCAGCAGGTGCTACATTTCTGCAGGAGGAGTATGTCTGGGCTCAGGCTGTCAGCATCTCTTTGCCAAGAAATCCATGTAAGATGCAGCATGTTCAAGCATTCGCTCCTGTATGAGACCCCTTATCATCCTGCTCTAAATTCCTAGTCTTCCTCTCTGCCTAGGGTATGTGAGTGCATATTGGCAGTGTAGGTGTCCTAGGCTTGGTGATAGCAGGAGCCAGAGTTTGGGTGAGATGGTCCAGGTTTGCCTTCTCTCAGGACAGGCCAGTGAATTTTAAGATACATACAACTGACTCAGCAACATGATTGCTTTCTGAAAAATGATCTTTAAATATGCATGTGTTGGATTTGGACCTCATCCAAAGTAGTCTGGCTGGTGCAAAAACACTAGGTCAGTTTGGTTAATGCAAAACTGAACCAGGTCCACCGAGATCCTCATCTGGCTTTGAGGCAGCATAGCTGATGGTCCCACTGTTCCATACAGAGAAATACCATCAGTTCCCTTCTATATACTGCTCATCTGACTTCTGAAGACCCAAATACTTTTACCTGCAAAGTCTGAGTGGCTTGCCTGAAACCCTTTTGGAAAGCAAGTACCTTAGGCACTGTTGAAAACTGATTTTCTTTCTCTTTTCCACCCATTGCCTTGTCTTCTGAGTCAGACAGTGCCTGAAAAGAAACAGGAGTGAATTTTTGGTGTCTTTTTTTTTTTGTGACACAGTGGACTGAGTTTAACAAATAAAAAATCATATAGAAATAAATGTTAATATTTTGCAGTGCTTTCAGGCTACCTTCAAAGATGCTGTACTGCTCCATCTCCTCTGACTTAGCCAACAGCATGTTTCATTTACATTCTTTAGAGTTACAACTTGGGCATTACTCCTCCGTTTCATTGGCAAAGCTGAAATAGCGATGCGGCTCAAACCGAGGCACCTGTTTTAAACAATGATGCTGCAACACAGCATCTCTACAATAAAAAGGTTGCAATGAATTACAGAGGTAATTTCTCCTTTGAGGGAGGAACACAGCCAACAGAGGTTTAGGACCTGGAATTGGCTCCAGCACAGCCAGCTCTAACAACTTCACTGTTGCTCTCTCTAAAGACCTGACCATTTAGGAAACTGGCTCCTTTCTGAACCTCCTGGCTCTGTCAAGTATGTGACATTTGGGAGTTTCTAAACTCTTGTGGTTTCGTAAGTCTTTCTCAATCACTTGAATCCCAAAGATCATAAAACCTGTGGCTGTCTCCATCTTACCCTTGTCTCCTCACCCTTTTAAGGTGAGAAAAGTCATATATCCACCTGAGGCCACCTCTGGATGCCCTTGGCCGACCTTATAATCAATTGCATGTAACCACCGATCTCCTGTGGCTTTCCAAACTCACTATTCAGGTTAGCAGATCATTTGAATGTAGCCACTGATCTCTTGTGGCTTTCCAAACTCACCAGTCAGGTCAGCAACAAAACTTCCGAAGACAGTACAGCCAATAACATCCAATAAAAATAGCAATGTGAAGCACTTCTTTTATTCGATGCCTTCTGCTGCATGCTGGGGAGAAATCATTGGAAAAATGGCCTGCACCAAGGTGTTTGCTTCTTCCCTATCGCCTGAAAATTTCTTCAAAATTTGAGTCTGGGTGTCAGTAGAATACTTTTCTAAACTGCAAGGTAATCTGTAATGCATCTTGGCCTTGAGCAGCAAACTTGAGAGTTTGTCTATATTATGGATTTTGAAGACAAAATTGTCACTCATTGCTTTATCCTCAAGATTATGTTTCAGCAGCTCTTCTCTGAAGCTACAAAGATGGTTAGTATCCAGTTTCAGTTATTTCACTGTCAGGAGCTAAGCTTACCATTCTCCTTGCATAAACTATACACTCTGTACACATACGACTAAACTTTTTTGACCTTGCAAAGACCTGCATTTTCTCCATTTCTGGAGTGAGTCAGGGCAGGATCTGTGCATTTTTTAAACATAGTTCTAAAAACTGTAGAATGAAGTTCTGCTCCTAGTTGCATTCACAAAATAAAGCATGGACTTAATAAAAGTGAAGCAACAGAAGGGATTGTAACACTTGGTTAGCCTTTTTTTAATCCCCAAACTGCTGTCTAGGAAAAAAATTTTTCTTTTTTTTGGTCAGTAGTACAGGATTTATAAGAAAGGAATCCAATGCTATCCTATGACTGTGATTCACTTTCCTGAGACTATTACCACAAAACCTGTAAATGATGCAATAGGCTGTGACTGCTAGTCAAATGTTCATCATAGAGTCCACTACGTAATTTATACTCCCAGGGCTGCATTTTACAGTAAATGGAAGCAGGAAACTGTGAGGAACATGCTGTTGGGAAGGGAAAAATAAAAAGAAAGTAAAAGGAGTAGTTAATCAGTGTTGGTAAGTTGACCACGCATCTCAAGTGCGCATAAAGCATCTGGGGAGGCAGGCAGGGGAGGAAACCTTTTCTGGTAGAAACCCAGTAAGTTTTTTTGACATGAGAAAGATCCCTCCACTTACCAGAATCTGACAGAAGTACTAAAAATGTCCACAGCTGGAAGGTGAAGTATGATAGTGGCCATTAACTGACAGAGGTAAATACAGGCTGCATGGAGCTGGGCTCTGCACTCAGCCACTTTGAGCAGCGGTGGGAGATTCTGAACGTAGTTTGTCAGTGGCAGAATATCAAAACACAGACAGCTCAGGGTAGGACTGCTCATAAACTATACGTCTTACTGAGAACTAGACTTTAAAAGAATGGTTAACTATAGAGCCCAGCAATAGCCAGGACCTGGGGAAAGATTTAATGAAGTAAGGGTAAAATAGGCAAGGAAAGGCGGGGGGAAACAGCAATCAGCATTTTAAGAAGACCTTGCTTAAATCCTTTGCAGCATACACAGGGCAGAGGTATTGTGCAAAGCTGCCTGCATAGCGTGCCATACCAAGACTGTGCAGCTATCAGGGAGTGATGCTGAGATTTTAAATAAGCAGCACCAGCACAGTCCCTTGTGTGATGAAGGGATATTTAATGTAAAGGACTATTATTGCAGCACAAATTCTAATGCAGTGTCCTCTCCCTCTGCAGCACAGCATTATCTGGAGGATTCCTGATGACAGACTCACATTTGCTGTTTTGGTTTCCATTATGAAAAACCACAAAGGAAAAGGTATGTAGCAAATTGCTTTGGCTTGCCATTTGTTGAAACAAATGCAGATCTCTCTGCTGCACAGGGACCACCTCTGCAGTAAAAAAAAAATACATAAATATTCCTGCAGCTTACTAAGAAATCCCTCTAAAGTCAAACAGGAGGTTCCCAGAACTTCAGATGGCAGGCATTGCCTCTCCACAATTCTGACTGTAAAGAAAAGAGAAGTTTTGATACCCTTCATCAACACAATGTGATCAACAAGGATGCAACAAGCAACAGTTTATTTGTAGAAAAATCCTTTAAAATTTACTACATTGTAAGATTAAGGAAAAAATAGTCTTAATATATATACATACAATACATATAAACAAACACATATCGCACCATGAAAATTACATGCTTTTTAGAACAGAGAATGGGTCATATTCCCTCATATCAATTTTAAAGTTATCACTGCAAGAAACCTTGCTTCCTTTTTTTTTTTTATCCCCATCAAAGTTTTCAAGTACAGGAAGTAAGTAATGCAGGATCTAATAGTAGAAAACCTTTGTTATACACAAATTACAACTGACAGCTAGACAATATTATTCTGCAGTATCCAACACTTGTGGTTTTTGAACTCTATAATGATATGAACTTTTACCTGAGGTGCATGGAAATAATGAAGCATGATAATTGGCAAGTTTAAGAGATTTTCACATTATGATTTGACTGTAGTTGAAGTTGATTAGGTATCACATGTCTATACGCATAGTACTGGCACAAGAATGCTCTGCGTGAGTCATCACCAATGTCTTAGAAGTGCAGGAAAAATTAACAGGCAAGCACCACTTGCAATGATAAGCATGCAGACAATTTAAGTGAAACAGAGGTAGCATGTTCTTTTAACTCCAGCAGGGTCATTCAAATCAACTGCACTCTCCCTTCTGCAAAAGGCACTCACTTTTTCAGCTAAAAACAATGCGCTTAAATTTGGTCAGATTGACCACAAATGGTGGATTTCTCTCCTTACAAATATAAAAAATGTTAAGCAGGGGACACAGTGAAAGGAAAAAAAAAGAATGTAAGAAACACACATAAAAGGTACTATGTGCTATTCCTCTCCCTCTACCTTTTAGGGGGAGAATTATATAAAACAGTTGCAGTACGTAATCCAAAAGTTAAGACTTTCCAGTTGAAATGGCAGTATTAAGCAGCACATTCTCTATCAGAAATAGTTTTAAACCACCAGAAATACAGCAGTCTTTTTAATAAAGAGCAACAATTCACAGTTAGGAGTAGAAAGTTTATGAACAAAAAAGGTGGTGCCAGAGAAGGATCCTTTGATGCAAAATCTCATAAATTAGTATGCACTGTAACTTTTATGCAGTATCTTTTATCCTTTCTGCACTTTGAAAGGATGCCCATGCAAAACACCTCCTCTTACCGTGACACTACAGAACTAATCGAGTTATAAGATGTGCCACTGTTGCAACTGGAAGCATAAGCTTCTTGACCATTAGCATCTAAATTAATTTTGAATACAGAAGATGCCTTCAGTAAGAAATCTGCTGCATCTCTGCGACCTAATTCCCTCAGTTTAGACATTAGTATGCCTACAGTGCTGTCAGGTGCATTACTCCATTCCTGCAGAAGGGCATGAACTGGGCTTGAGAGAAAGTAATTTTGTGTTCCATTATTTGTATTGTATTTTGCAACAAGATCAGGGAGGCCCAGGTTCATGGCCAGAAGGCACCAATCTTTGCCCATTGGATCAGGTGGATCCAAAAGTCGACTTAGTTTTCTCCTGGTGAGTAGATTCAGATCAGAAACATGGATATCCATTCCTAGGCTTCCCTGGGAGTAAACATCAAGACACCCAAAACACAGTATACTGCTAAAGCTCTCTTTATATCCCCCCATAGTGTTAGTTAATGATGTCTCCTTTTGACTCTGTGCACGGAAAAAGTCTCTAGGCTGGTAGACCATTACTGGTTCATGATGTTCCCTCAGCTGCTGAGGACTAAGGTAATACTTCCCAGTCAGAAGACCTGGTAAGGTTGTGGCTATTAAGTTATCAATGGTGCTGCACACAGAATCCAGAAGTAAACAGCACTTGATCTTCTCTGTTTCCAGTCCTCTAACTTGAACCTCTATACCCTGCCCATGGTTGACCAGCAGCACTAAAAGCTCAGCTCCACGATTCATAATCTTTGATCCGTTTACCCACAGACGTATATCAGCATCCCCCTCTGTGCTCTGCTGATGAATCCACCTGCAGAGATTCACCTGAACTTTATGAAAAATTCCACAAGGAAATGGGGTAAGATGTTCCACAGGAACTATTCTAACACCACCATAAATCAGCACTTCATCCTCCTCATCTGTCCAAGACCTGTGGAGATTGTCAGTCTTTATGAGAGCAGGAATATCCACCATTGCTCCACTGCTAAGGTCCCTTGCACAAATATCCATGGCGTCCAAAATCTGTATCAGTTCTTCCACATCACTATCTGTCACCAGACGCTGGATGTCCTCTATAGTGTACCGACCTCTATAGTGATGGAGGGCTTTTGGGTTCTCCACTGACAGGATTTTTCCAAGAACATTAGAACAGAGCCAGCGAGGATCCAGAAGCACAACATCTTGGACAGTTTCACTCTGCATAATGTTAATCTGTTTATAAATATGAAAGTTACTGTTTACATCTTGTGAAGTACAAAATAATAGCCCAATTTCTTGCCTTCCTAACAGACTGACCCCATAATTTGATTAACACTGCTCACAGGAAAAAGCAAACAGTGCATTTAAATATATGGCAAGTACTCAGAACAAAAACCAGATCTTGCTGTTGTTTTCCACTAGTAATGAAACCATTAGAGCCTAACAGCTGGAAAGCCTAGTCATGCCTTGCAAGCTGTTTATGCAAAGCTTTTATCCTACTACTCAATTTCTAATGGACACATATAAATCTCTCATATGCACCAAACACTTCATTGAAGGTGATACCATAGTGATCATTTCTGGGTATTTCATATTCTTGCAACTGTAGCAATAAACTAATTCTTCCTGTCTCAAAGAGGTTATGTTGAACAAAATAGAAGCCACAAGACATAATGGTAACAGAAAGTGTTAATAAGCAGTCTCTACTTATGTCTTAAGAGGAAGAGAAAAAAACCAAATAACTTTAGACATCTGCTTAAACTCATAAAGCAATATTCTACTAGAACAGTATCTTGCAAATAAAGAGATGGAATTTAGATAAAAACACTTACTTCTCCTATGCTATGCAACTGCTGTGCAATATGCCGTAGGTCATTTTCGCTTGCTAGGGGATTAAGATGTTCCTGTACATCATACACAAACTGCTGCAAGGACATCAGCTGGTTGGGTCCATTAATTTTTCTCCATGAAGGCAGTGTGGAGATTATTTTTTCACACAGGTGAGTCATAGGTGGGCAAGTCTTAGAAAAGCACAGAAAACATCCATTTGAGAATAGTGTACTATTTTTTGTTTTATGGTGGTCTAATGGATCTAAAGAGTCCCTTTGTGCTGGACCCTTACTCTTTCATCTGGCATTCACTTGCCGTAAGATCTATCTACCTTTCCTTAAAAAAATGAATTGCAGAAACCACTTTTTCACTGAAATAAGCAAATTTTCCGAATATCACCATGAGTTGCCTTCATAGATCTGTAAATTAATGTTTATTTCTTGAATTATCAGGATTTATTTAGAATCTGTACTCATCAATATCTGTACAGAACCAATTTACTTAAAAGGTGAGACAGCAGGGTACGAAATAAGCAGCAAAAATGGTACTTTGATATATTGATTGCCTTAGACTTCACTGATGCCTTCTTCCTACATTCTCAAGCCACAGCCTCCACTTCTTATGCAGTAAACCCCTTCAGATTTCAAGCTAGTGACCATAGCTAAAATAAAGTTTTCATAGAGAAGAAAAGCTTATAAAATCAAGAGACCATCAGGAACGTAAAATAGGCTGAATTTTGCATAAATCCAAGTATTTTCCTCAACTCACAGAATTAACTCAGTAATACATACACTTTTAATCAATTACAAAAAAATGCATTTCAAAAGTAGCTGCAGAAAATCTTGTTGGTGTGTAACATAATATTAATCCATTTAGCACAGGCTACAAAAATTTTGACTTGGTCATCCTTAGTATGGAAGTCTCCATGGATTCATAGTGATAATATCAAACCATGGATACACTTTACCTTTAGTCTCATATGCATATACCTACACATACAGCAAGCAATATTTTTCAATTTAAAAATGCAGTCAAAAGTTAATACAGATTCAGTTTATATATCTATATTGGGAATTGTCTTTCTAACAGTTGAGAAAACTGTTCTACTCTGGTGGGTTTTTAATGAAAAACTTACTTTCCTGAAATACATTTATAATATATTTCTCTGTTTCTCTATAATACCATGCTGATTAAAAAAAAATGCTGGAATCCAATCACTGTCAATCAAAAAAGAAAATTATGACTTTGAACTGAAATCTCAAATTGTTTCCTTTCAACAGTGAGTATTTTGGTCACCTGGTCAAAACAGCTACTTTTTTCTAAATACTGACTGAATCTTTGATGTCAAGGGTTTGTTTATCACAAGACCTGTCAAGTATGCTGATAGAAAATTGGAACAACAGTGGTTTCTGTATGCTTCATTGTTCTAAGTTTGAAATTTACAGTAGATGATTACACAAGACGTTCACATTTTGGCTGATCCAACCCAGACCATTAGGCACTACTTACAGAAATTATCTGGCTTCTTATTTCTTGTAAGTGATTTCGGAGAAGCTTCATATCTTTAGACCCAGATGCTCCAGCATCCAGGACAAATAACTTTTCTGAAATTTGCAAATCATTTCCAAATCTACAAGAAAAAAATTCTTATTAACTTAGCCCCAAATCCAGTGTATTTGTTAATACAACTATACTTCAGTCTTAAATTATACTAGAGTTGTTTTTCTTCAATGAATGATGAAGTAATGATAATGCTGAGATGTTTTATAAGCACAGACAGTATAGCTGCTGTATAACTTCCTTGAAAATAAGCAGAGATATTGAGAGAAAATTGTTTTCTCTCAGGATAAAGAGTGAATATGCATAAGAAAATTGTAACTGCACCACATGACTTGTAATTACAAAACAAAACATTTTACTAGAGAAGAGATTACAGGAATTTATTATTTTTAAGGTCTTTATGTTTGTTGCTTGCGTTCTCACTTTAAATAGTTCAGTAGTCATTGCTGTTGACAGCTCTCTTTCTCACTTCCTTTTGACTTTTCAACCACACAAACCTGTTTTCCTAGCTCTGGACAGATTTGCATTTGAAAGGATTCCAGTGCCAAAGATGACACACAGGTATTTTTCTACTTTTTTCAATTGATTAAGATACTGCCCCTCCTGCCCTTCCCCCCCCCAGTTGTGCTGGAATTCCTACGTCTGTTTCTTGTATAGCCCAGACAAGTGTCTATATTCACAGGTTTGGATGGTTTCTTACACTCAGTGTTTCCCACTTACATGCTCACTCTGCATCTAAGGTATTGTTACTTTAAACAATAGTATGTTCATGAAAAATTCCCTATTTCCATCTACCATTAGCATGTGCTCCAGACATTTGCTGAAGAATTCTAGAAGTTTCCCCAACTTCTAGGTACCTCTTGGATGACCTTGTCACCTGTGTGACTCCACAAAGTCCAGCATTTTGCAAACTGTATAGGGAGTACTTCCAGGCCTCATTTAAGTTTTTTTCATACCTATCCTACATCAGTTCAGAGCTAAGGGAGTTCTCTGATAAAGCTTCTTCTTTTGCATCCAGAGTTTTTAGCTGCAAACTGCCTACTTTTCTGAGACCAGTGCAAAACCTGAGCACCAAGATGTTAGACAGAAAGCTGGAATGGGTCTTTGGATGTAGCCCAGTGTTTACAGGGTGAGACTGCCTGTGCTACAATTAAGTTTGACACCACTGGGCTCATTTAAGCTCACTCAGGGTAGCTTACTTACTGTAATATTGGTGAATGTTTCAATTTTAGCACAATATAGGTTTCCTGAACATCTTCAAAATATCATAATATCATAAAGCCATATCAAAACCTTTTACATATTCCAATGCATTTTAGTACTTTTTCTCTCCAATTAGCATGTTTAAATGCTATGCATAAATATACATCCCACTTACCTGTTCCTAATTTCTTTCAACAAGGAGATGTCTTTGTCATACCAGAACTCTCCCCCAACAGGCCGAGGCAGATTCACTATGTCAGCATGTGTGGCAACCAAAACAACATGCAGGGGACTCTTCAGCTTTCCACCAAATGCTAGAAGAGAAACAAGAGGACTCCCTCACTATGAGGCACACCTATGGAGATGGCTGATACTGAGCCAGAAGAGCAGAAAAAGATTTGACATTCTTCATACCAACGACTTTTGCAGTGATTTACCAACTCTACGCACAGCCATTAACAGTGTAACTGCCGGTGCTCTCGCAGTTATCTGCTTATAGGACTGTCTATATAAGGCCCAATTTTAATAGCTAGACTATTTGAATAACATCAGATACATTTATATTGTGTTACTTTATTGGTTTAATAAAAACAGTAATCAATAGCACTAATGATATTGCTACTAGCTACAAACTATGACAGCGTGAGGAAAAAATAATTAGAAACAACAGCTTCTTGAAAGGGTTTTGCATAATCTTTGGATGGTCTTTAATACTACAGGTGCAGAATAGAGGATTGTAAGAACACAAAATGTCTACAACATTCATATGTTGATATGAATGCTATTTTGCAGTACTTACACAAACAATGACCTCTCACTTAGGTGAGAGTTAAGTAGGAAAGCCTGGCAGAAACCATGAAAAAGAATGAGAAAGAAAGAAAGATACAAATGGCATGAATGAGGTGACAGTACAGAACACAGAGTTTTCAATCTTTTCTCAAACTCATATTCCAGAAAAGAGAAGACATCATTAGACTAATTTTAAGAGACAGTACGCCTAATCCTGCTTTTCCAGCCTTAAAAAATCATGGGAGAAACATGCTTACATCACTGCCCAGTTCTCATCAACTAAGAGCTACATAATCTTGATTAATTCATAAAAAGCCACATTTCCCAAAATCTCTGCATAGCAAGTATTTTGTAATTATCTTTTTTTTTTTAAGTGAAGTACCTGAATAATCTGATAATCATATAAGCAAGAAGAGAAAATTAACTGAGATTCTGACTCTGTTGAACCAAGAACTAAGTTTCCTTGCTACACTGAGGAGCTGTGAAAAGCTTTCAGCAATTGCAAATTAGCTGTATTTGCAGCTTTGACACCTTTTTGCGAATTTCTGAGCTTTAACTTTCACAGGTAATTTATCATTGGTTAGATCCAAATGCTGATATTATTAACCTTGTAATTTAATCTAAAATACAAAATAAAAGAATGCTGATGCCTGAACTGAAAACCAAGGGTTGGCCTTGGCTCACTGTGTGCCTGAGATAATGCATACAGAAAAAAGCAGAACACAGAAAGAGAGACAAAATAACTCTTTGCACAATGTTAAGTATTTAATGCATTTGTCTGGTGAATCTCTAGCACTGTTACAAATGTCCTTTAGTGCTGAGTTAGATCCACTGGCTGGAATAATCTTTCAGATCATGGAACCAAGACATGTCAGACTGTCACAGTCTGCAGACCAATACTCAGACACAAATGCAAAGAAGTTACAAGTTACTGTATATACACCTGGATTACCAGACCTTTTAAGAAAAATGTTATTTAAGTTAACTTGTTTGCCCACCAAGTAACACTCAGTAAGCCTGAATATAAAACAAGTAAAATTACTTAAAACCCGTGCAAAATTGGAGAAAATGTGAAGTTAACAGGAAATACAGATTTCTGTGCATCAGCACCAGAAAGTTATCATATTTGAAGCCCAAATACAACTCTAGTTAAACACATGAAAGTTGCACATGAAAGAAGGGTAACGCTGTCTCATAATACTGTTCTGTTCTGTTGTCACTTACAAGACCAATTTATGCTGAAAACACTGCTAATTGGGGGCTAGATATAAGAGGAATTTAAGCAATGTGTCTAAACTTTTTTGAGGGTTTTTTGTGTTTTGAATGGTTCCCGCCCTCTGAAACACTCTCAGCAGCTTATTTGACATAAAACTTCATCTGCCATGCACAGATATAAATCCCCAGTGCCACAAGATATTGCACTGTACCTTGTGACCCTTTTAAATTGAGTGGTGTATGCAACTCTTCTGGCTTCTTCCACAGTTAAATTCCCTTTTTCCAAGAAACCATAGGTAAAGTTTGTTTGAATACATGGGGATGAAGATACCCAACACAGATGATGTACACAGTGGCAGGGAAATACAAGAAGCTTTATTCTACAGACCTCTAATACTTCATTAACAGGCAGAAGAACATACCTATTGGCTCCTCAACTGGGACCAATGATTTCAGGAAATTGAGCCAAAAGGTCACTTGGTTTAACTGGATTTCATAAGGCTCCTCAAGACTAAAAAGCACTATGTGAATTGCAGTGTGATCATTTGCAGCAAAATAATCATAACAGCAGAAGTACACAGGGTTCCCAGAGAATTCCCAGATGCTGAAATCACCAACTCCTGAAACAGAGACAAACAGATAAAGAGATCACACTTCATCAGTAAGCACGAAACATCTTCTGGCCCTGGAAAGACAAACAAAACAGTTAATCTGATTTAAACTTTTGCAAAGACCAACTGTATGCATGTGAGAAATCAAGACTGAAAATGCAATCATGAAAAAGGGAACAAGTTTCAGTCAGTTTCAGAGGCTTAGCAGCTGGACCCTCAAAATCTGTTCCTCTCTCACATTCCTTCTCTAGGACATTTACCTGGATGACATATGTAAGCAACTGTGTTAAATGCATGCAGTCTAATGTAATTAAATTGCACTTTGCCTTGAACAACAGCAGCAGATCTTGTAATTGCCTTGGAAATCAAGAATAATGGCTCCCATTCTTTTCCTGTTCACCTCAAAAAAGCTTAATATTTTTATTAATTTTTCTTCTTAATGTGCCACCACTGATTTTAAAAACTGCTGAAGCACATTCTCAAAGAAGCCACTTTGCTTTGCCAAATTTTACTATTCACATTGTGTTGGTAAATCAGGGCTGAAGAATCACCATGGTAAGCATCCCAAGAGCTCCATGCCTCTTTTTGCCATCTCCTTTAGCTTTGGGTGAGAAAAGTATCAGTATGCTGCAGTTCCCAGATGCACTATCTGATTAGGGTGACTGATGTCTGCCACACTTGTACTACCTCTAATTAAACAGATTGTGATTAAGATGCACCTCAAACTCCTAGGAGAGAAGTCAAAAAACTCTAACCTGCTGTTATGAGTACAGCTATTCAGAGTTCACCTGTGTGTACACTTTGTTCTGTATCAAGACAGCACAGAGAAAGAAAAGAAAGTCCTTCTGAGAGTCCGTGGCACAACTTTGTTTCACTGCGAAATTTGGCTGGGTTTCAAATTATACTGAAGGAAGAAATTAGCCTGCACAAAGAACAAGCTTTAGCTACTTGGTAAACTCTTCAGCATCTAGGATAAATGTTTTGTCACTGCATTTTGTTACTCTGCACTCATAAGCAGGTTTCTGTCTCCAAAGCAAACTCTTGATTAATACTAACTCAGCTTCAAAATTGCAGCTGCTGAGGCATGCAAAACATTTTCCTTATGAAGAAGAGATCTGACCACCTATATAAATGATGATTAGTACGGCTGGTGGAGTATAAGCACCATTTGTGTGATCTGAGTCAAAAGCCATGTGTGTACTTACAACACCTTCTGTGATTGACCCCTCTTACTGCTAATTGGCTTCAACTGCAGAGCAGTTAGCTTCCTTGCAAAGAAAGAAATTAAATCAGAAGCTCCACTCACAATAACTGATGAGCTCCAGGGCACACCAAATATGCTCCAGCCGTGTCATAGGGTGAAAACAGTATGTCCTTTGCATAGCTGGGAATATAGTTAAATGGTGAGGACTAAATGGGACCAGACTAAATCTGATAAAATCTCCAGATAACATATAGTATAGGTGAAGAAGCCTTCATACTAGTAGCCACTTTGCCAACCTGCTCCTGTCATACGAAATCCCTCTTTTCTACTCTCCCACTTACTCACCTCAAAAAAGTTTCTATGTAATATTATAAAGATGTGACATGAGTGATTAAAATGTATATTACAGCAGCTACAGAGCTTCAGGCAGATTTACTTTCTCCTTAAACAAATGAAATCCCACCAGCACTGAATTGTCAAACACAGTCACTACTATACCAAGTCAGACTTTTCCCCCGTTTTTATTTTAAAAACCAAGTAAAATGGCATTAACTGTCCTGCAGCATTAAAGTATCCCAGCCCAGGGCTCTTCTTACCATGCAAGCAGGCATTCTGGATGTCAATGGCCTTCGTGGACTGGTCATCAGAAGAGAAGTGAGAGTGATGAGCAGGTGACACGAAAGTTTCTAATACGCCTTTGGTCAGGCCTGGCTCAAACATCATACTACGGCTTCTCACGCTGACATTTTCACAACCAGGATAAAGATTCGTAATACTTACTGAAACTAGGTCAGGGACAGGAAAATGAGATTATGAACCATGTGAAAATCACAACCAAATCACTTCAAAATAAGTGTGCAAGTCATAAAAGCAGATTAAAAAAACCAAAGTGCTCTTCAAAGAAAGGAGATGTCTATGAAGCCGTGGGCATACACAACTACATCGTTATTCTGAATGATTAAAAGGAAAATATTAGAATGATCCTATAAAGCATTTATGTCCATTAACAGATATACCTCTGAGTGGGAAGCATAGAGAAAGACTGAATTTTATGGGTATGAAAGGTTTCAATAATTAAAGTTCTATGTTGCAAAGATATACTGCCTTTTTTTTTTTTTTAGCTAAGGGCTACAATTTCATTGCATGAATTATTATTATTGGCATGGAAAAGTCACATATTCATATTATTGATTCCTGTAAGCAATAATAAAAAATATCACTGTGTAACAAGTGTCTCTGGGGTGGTGGGGGAGAAAAGCAGGCCCTTAACCAAAACTATTTTACGAATAAGCAATTTTTTTTAGTTCATGTTTATTCAGATTGCCAGGATGCAAATGAGAAACAAATAGGCTTTTAAACTGACTTGCACCATCTAGTGGATAAAAATGTCTTTCCTCCACTAGTTAGCAAATTCTAATATTTGGGTTTTACAATACAAAGATATTATCTGTTAGGTGTAAAACTATAGTTTCATGTTTGATCTCCTAGTGTAATATTTTAAATCTTTGGGCTCTTGGAAATAAACATTTGGTGAATTCGCACACGTATTTTTATAGAATTTAAACATACACATAAACAAACAAATCACGTCATCAAGTATAGACCAAATTGTGCTGATTTAAATATTTATCTGATTATGTCACTCAACCCATAACATAATTTACATGCTATATAATGATTTACATCCCAAAAGAACATACACTGAAAGAAGCAAAACCCAAACCTCCAAATGTTAAAATAACACCATAGTAGCTTTGTATGCATAGGACTGCAAACTTTCTGGCTTTATATCTAGGTAAGCTCTTTTCAAGGGCATGCTTCAAATTCACCTTTATTTCTACACTGATTTGCCAATGTGACTGGCAGTCTTTCTGATTTCATGATGGTGTGAGCACATAACACCTCTCCTTTGGTTCTGTTACCAAGGATCATAAAAAAAAAATCTGTCTTAAGTCAAAACCTTCCTGTACTGTCTCCAGGAACTGATACTCCTTGAGTGACTTATTCCCCTTTGTATGACACAGTAAATTAAGATAAATAAATCAAGAACTTTTGATTGATTAATTTAATCAAGTTCTTTTTTCTCTTGTCACAGATGTGAGGCCCTTGCATTAAGTAAACATCAAATGCAGTAACAATCTCTGTGGCATGGATCTTGCCTTGTCAAGCCACTCTGTGAATGCCCTACAGCTTCCTCAGGTGAGTAGAGAGAAAGTAGAGATGCAAACTACTACTAGCACTGTTCTAACATTACTTAAAAATGATGAACAAAATCCAAACCTGCAAGTATTATCCAAAAGATTTTTTTTTTTAAAAGGCAAGCCTGGCCCCATCTAAAACTTACACTTCTAAACATCAATTTAAACTTGAGCTCCTCAACATGCTTAGCTTGTGTACATTGTGTAGGCTCCCAGCATTAGTAAAGGGACCTGGACAAACAGTTCACTGGTCTTTCCACTGTACTCCTGTGGGTTCTTCTAAATGTGGGCACACGCTCAGGTGTAAACCTAGCTAGTTTCTCCACACCTTGTAGCTCTTCCCACTTTGCACAGGCCAACTGGTGCTACATGAGCAATCTATTCCCTAATATTTGCAAACATTTACTTCAGTTCAGAAAACTTTCATTTTCACCTTGCTTGGAGACAATTTTAGACACCTCTAACTGGGCTAATTCAATCTGTACCTTAAGGAAAAGCACTCCAAGGCATCAGAAGCAGCTCTGAATCCTGTTATTACTTAAAAATCACATAAAGATGCAGCAACTGTTTCAATTTTGCAGTGTTTATTGAAGTTCCTCCAGCAAAAAAGCAGCTAGTAATGACACTGATGTTTGCAGCCTAGGACTTTTTGTGAAAAATAAACAGCAGTGTTTACAAGTCCTGTCCTCCACTCTGCAAGTTCACTTATGCAGCATGTAAGCAAACAAAACCTCAACTACTCATGTATTCTTCACACTCACTGGTCGTCTTCCTCTTACTTTAGGTACAAGCCTATGCACAGAGAAGTCAATCCCCTCTCCCTTTTTCTTTTGTTCCTTACATGATAAGGCTGTCTGTCTTGTGCAGTGCAGCCAACAGCTTTTTCTTAGGAGCTTAGAGATTAAGAGCAAATGGTTTTCTCATATGAACATTATAGGTCAAAACCATACCTGAAGGTTTGGAAGACAAAGGAGATGGGGGGAATCTGCTTGAGTTTGTGGAGGAGAGCCTAGGCCTACGTCTTCGGAAAAAGCTTCGTATCAGGCCGCACTTGAGGGACTCCACAAGGGTGGTTTTCCCAGCGCCGGAGTGTCCAAACAACTTCAGTTTGATGCGGGGCTGTGGATTCTGTGTGTGCCTCAGCTGCTGGATAAAAAGCCCCCGGTGCGTATCCTAAAATTCAACATAAAGAAGAAATCACAACATGTGGCAGGGAACTTCTGCCTCCCAACACTCCCAACATGGGGTTTAGATACACTTTCTTGCCAGACTGGTGCTCACCATGCAAGCCATCAGTTACTGGACAGGCAGACAGGATGGCTTCATGCTAGCTCTCAGGAGCCACCTTGATGTTTCATGAAAATTCCATGTCTTCAGGGTCAACATCAGTGATGGAATCAGAATGGAATTCTTTTGACCTCCAGTGGAGAGGGCAAAGGTGTCAAAACTAGCCTCTTTCAGTACCCATTATCCTAACCCATCCGTCTCAGAAGGTTAACCAATATACGTACTCTTACAGAGTATACATGCAGCACTGAAGAATTTTGCTGTGACAGCTATCACCTGAGCAATCCAACGACTCAATGTGCATTTCTTCTCTTCTTTACGTCAACTTTTTCTGTTCTTGTCATGTTTGGGTGAATTTCAAGGAAACAGGGAGAAAGGAGAAAAGTGGGAAAGCAAAGGAACTAGTAGATTCATCTTCCCTTTCTTCATTTCCCCATTTGGAGCTGAGAGAGAGGCTCTATTGTTCTGCATTTGCACCTAATTTACATGTAGGATGAGCCCCCCGAATTATAAGCATGCAGCAACTGAGCTGAGAAGTTTGACAGAAACAGTTGTGCATACAATTTAGTTCCTTCCTCACCAGCAGGCACTTATTTAGTAACACTGCATTGTTACAGCTAATACTGAATCCTCCACAAGAGCCACTGTGATAGTAGGTTCTTCATGTGTCTGTATCAGAGGCAAAATACTTCACAAGCACCAAAAACAGGTGTAAGATATGTTGTGTACTAGATGATAATGACCATTTTAAGTAGTACTAGAATATTTTCAGTGGTTAGATATAATTTTTTAATTTCAATTGATCAGATTCTCTGTCACAAAGTATAGTCTAATGAAGTTTATGATTACCATGCATTTTCCCCATATATAGAGAGACAGGCCTTCAGTAATGTATATTCCACTATCAAGAAGAGAATTACAGTTCACTAATATTTCTTTCTAAAGACATCTATCTGACCTTCTTCCTTTGTTCTAGGTCAATTTGTATTATTTTCATATTTACATCATGACTAAATCACAAATTTACCTGCCTGCATGCAGACACAAGAGGTTAAGAGTTTGGTGTGGGGATGTAACGATGCAAAACAGCCTATTATGACAAACATTTACAAAAGCTGTCATTGCAAAGGATGTCTGAACTTTACACTTTCTCACATCTTCACACATATATGGTTTACAATCCTAGGAAGTATAGATTTGCTGGCAGGCCTAAAGGACATGATTCTACTTCCACCTTGGCAATACATGGTGAGCACCATCTTCTACTAGCAATAGAAATGGTCATTTATTTCAGTTTCTCCAATCACAGACTCAACATTATAATTATAACAGGATTATTTTGATTGGTCTGGCTCTTGCCTGTAATCTCCAGGCAAGTAGCGGCTGAACCTTCCCAGCCTGAGTGATGCTGCCGATCTGACTAATCAGTGTGTACCAGACGTGTCAGACACACCGCCTCACAACAAGCCCAGGTCAGCTTTTTGCTCTAGTTGGCAAGACATTTGGATATACTGAAACTGCAGAATTAAAAGATGACATTGAGAACTTATGCAACTATTCCATACGGTATTAACATTTTCATAAGGGGCACAAACCCCCCATCCTTCATAACCTTAATCTAAGTGAAATGGTGATGGTGAGGAAATAAGTCATCTTGGGGGATGTGCTAATTCTCAATAGTTTATTTTCTACTAAACACCTTAGATGCTTTGCTAGGCACTGTCAGAGACTGGTACATATAAATCAGTGGTGCAGACTAGCTTAGCCAGCTTCTTTAATATGTACATGTTTGCTTTAATTGAGGGCATAATTTAAAATTAAAAATATAAAAAGGAAAAAGAAAAAAAAGACACCATTGCAGTAAGGAATTTTGCAACACCTTTTAAAATGGCTTTGATGAAAACCTCAGTTAAAATGCATGCATTCCCAACCTTTTTCAGTCTTGCAAGCAGACTGGCTACATGTTCATGCTGCTCTGCTCTGGCGAGATCTTCTGCTGTTTTCCCGTCCTGTTAAAACACAAATTATTAGCAGCAGTTCCTTCCTTTTTCTTTTACAGATGGGCATCTGGATGCCACTGTAACAAGATACTTTGAATTCAGAGTCTGAGAGTAAAGTCAACACTCCCCCTCCCGCCCCCCCAATTCCATTTCTTTTCTCACCAATTAGAGGATGATAGTGATTTCTAGATATTGCCCACTGAAGAGATTTAAAAGTTCACAAAGAAGGGACACATCAGCATATTGACTCACATGAATAGAAAGTGAGTGTTTGTTTACCAATGGATAAAGACTGACAGTGGCATATCAGCCACTGGAGGATTCCAGAAAGCAAGAAATTTGTAAGGGATGCAGTTTAAATTGCATCAGCAAGTTTAAAAGGAGAAGCAAAGCTGCCTTCAGCATTCTGGTCTTGCCATTTAGTTATCTATGTTTCACAGATCAGCAATTTAATATTAAAAAGACTGAAAGAAAAATTGCCCACTACTTTGACTCTCACAGCTACATTGTGCTATTGTATTGTTTTAAATTTTGGTAAGAGGTAACTAATTTAGGAGTACTTTGCTTATTTCAGTATCTCAGACAAGAGAATTAGAAAATACATCCACAAGCGAAATAGCAAGTTATTTTCCTATTCAAGCTTTCCTGAAAAGTACAGAGTATCTATACACTGGTATAGCAATCTGAAAGCAAAACTGACATATGAAAAGGGCTTGGTTACAGGATCCATGAAAGCATATTTTACACCAACTGGTAATATTTCATCAAAATGCTGACTGGCTCCCTATGTTGCAAATCAGAAAGCCTGCAAGAGCTGATCCTGAGTTCAAGTGGCATTTGCAAGCATCGACGTCCAAAATTTTAAATCTATCTGACAATTTTAAAGTTGGTTTAGAAACTTCCATGAGGAGAATCCAACAACATTGTGCCAATTAGCACGTAAGCACAACAGATTTTTTGGGGCAGTTTTCAAACATTTGAAATGATTGTATACTCCAGGAGTGGAAGGTTTTCTAAGGTCACTTAACACCATCCATGCAATCAAATTAAAAATCAAACTAGTCCTAAAATGGGCTTTATCCCAGAAAGGAAGCAAGGACTTCATAATACAGCCCAGTTACTTAATGGTGTTGGAAACGTTAGCTCCTCAGAAATGGCACAGGGAGAGAAGAAAAAGGCAATTAATTCTATGGCACTGGCTCAGAAAGAGCTGTTAATAAAGTTTTCAGAACAGTTTAATATTCCTCTAGCAAACCAGTGCAAAACTGAAATATTAAAATCACAACATGCCAAGTTCCTCTGGTCCCCTCCTCCTTTTTCCTTCCCTCTGCCACCACACTGCTGGAATAATGGATGGTTCCATATATTCAGTCTACTACTCCTGCTAGGTTTAGTATCAGCACTATTTATTTTGCTATGTCCTTCAAACTGACCTAAACTAAAGAGACAAAATGTACTTTTAACTTGGAAGGACAGTGTCCACACTGGCAATTATACCAACACAGCTGTCTTGACATAAATGAAGAGCAACAGCTCAAGAATTCCCCCATCACCCTTTCATTTTATCTCATCTCTACAGTACGTAGTAGTGCAAGTACATGGGATGTAATGAACAAACAAAAAAGACAAAAAACAGGCGACAAAGGAAATCTGTAGAGCATCCTACTGAGTCCACTGCATGCACATTTCATTATTATTAACAGGGGACAGGGCAATATACAATCCAATAGTTATCAAAAAGTAATTAGGTGCTAAACTTGTTTAAGCCACAATTCCAAGTTTATTGGCAGTCTCCTGCTACCTAAGATCTGTGCTTAAAAGAAAAAACTGCAGTGCTAAATCTGAGGAAATCAACATAAAAATTTGTATTTTCTACCAAACGGGTAAAGCAAATGATATAGAAGTTGTCTCCTTTTCCCTCTCCATTTCAGCCATCTCAGGAATAATTGCTTAGCGAAAGAACTCTGAAAATTAAGGACTCAACTAAAATCTAATAAAACAAGTCTTCCTCATACAGAGCAATAGTTATTTCTAAGCAGAATACATTGGTTACAGTGAGTAGCAATGTAAAATGATCCACTGGATCTGAATATAAAACATGGTTAGTTTGTTCAAAACACACGTAATGGTGTGTATGATGTCTATAATTCGTCGTGCGTATGACAAAGGACACTTCAGTCCTGCTGTGGATATGTCATTAGGAGGATGCTTCTCACTGTACTGAGAGTGAAAAATGCCTTTAGTGTTACTAACTGGAAGCAGTGGTGCTGGCTGATCTGACATGAATGATTTAGTTTACAAGGATATTCCCATGCTAGTTCACTCATCCATGCAACCACACATCTCCCACCACAAAACCAGAAATTTTTAACCCCCTTAATGCAAGAAAAATATTTAAGATACATAAGATGTATTTGTACATTTCTCAAATGTGATGTGAAATTATGTATGTCTTAATGACAGTGACTCATTGTGCTTATAGAAAACACAATGATACAAGTAATTCTTAGGTGAAGAAATTATTAGGTTATATGAAATGGTAGCTGTACTGTACCATAATCAGTTCCAAATTCAGTTGCAAGAAGGGAACAAGTAGACAAGAGAAATATATCAAATACCACTCACACTGTATAACATACAACAGCCTTTTTTTTCTTATTTCAAAATGTAATGTCCTTTTCCTACACCTGTCTATGAGTTTGTTTTCTACTATCACGCATAAAAGAAGAAGAACAGCATCTCTCAATACTTACAGAGGTTAATGCTTCTACATTGGCACCGCTAAGACAAAGGAACCGGACAACATCAAGAATGCCATTGTTTGCTGCCAGGTGTAGAGGTGTTCTTCCATACTAACATGAGGAAAGAAGTGTCATTACATTAGTCAAAGAACTTCACTTCAAATTTTATGACTAATGATAAAAAATATTATACAATTATACATACTGGTACACAGAAAAGGTTTTGCAAAAACTGCAAGAAAAAGTACTTTTGATTGCGGCTTAAGCACAACTGCTGAAAGTGCAATTAAAAACAAAGGCTAGATGACTATTTAAAAAATGGGGAAACAATTTTATGGCTAAATCCTTCACAGCTGTGGAGGAATCCTTTAGAGGTTTTTTTGGCTATATTTGAGAATGTCTTTTTAATTCCAGAAAATTTAATTGCCTTTTTACTTAATTAAATATGAACCACTTAAACAATACTAATTCTTTAACCTTTAGAACTCCGGGTTCTATTTCAATCCAAGTACTACTGAAGATTACATATCTGCAGTCTCCCCCTTTCACCCAAAGAAATAAAAGGAATGAATGAAAGAAGTCAGCATGAAGTAATAGATTTCATATATTTTAAATAATGTGAAGAGGGAAAGTGCTGTACAGTATTGCCTTCCCAATTTTTTTTTTTTTCCACAAGTCTCTTCACTGAGAACAGGTCCTCATGACATCCACTTCTGGTTTTCATATTCAGAGCTACTGTTACAAAAATTACAATTTATTCTCTGCTGGTATTATCTCTGCTACTATTACTTCACATTTTTATGCTTTCAATACTGTTCTTCCTGTCTACAATGAGAAACAAACTCATAAAACTACTTCTTGAAAGAGCATTTGAGAGCAAAGCCAACTAAATTTCTGACAACTGGAAGCCGAAAAGATGCTCACGGCTCCTCCAAACCCAACACCTCAACTCAAGTAGCATCCTGCTTGTATTACAAACAGTGTGGCCAGCAGGACCAATGATTGTCCCCCTGTACTCAGCACTGGTCAGGCCACACCTCAAATCTTGCGTTCAGTTTTTGGCTCCTCATGACAAGAAGGACGTAGAGGTGCTGAAGCGTGGCCAGAAAAAGAGCTGGTGAAGGGTCTGGAGCACAAATCCTATCAGGAGCAGCTGAGGGAGCTGGGGGTGTTTAGCCTGCAGGAAAGGAGACTTGGGAGGGGCCTTGTCAATCTCTACAACTGCCTAAAAGGAGAGTGTAGTGAGCTGGGGGCTGGTTTCTTCTGCCATGAAACAAGTGACAGGACTACAGGAAATGGCCTCAAGTTGTGCCAGAGGAGATTTAGATTGGATATTAGGAAAAATTTCTTCACAAAAAGGGTTGTCAAGCACTGGAATGGGCTGCTCAGGGAAGTGGTAGAGTGACCATTCCTGGAGGTATTTAAGTCATATAGATGTGGCACTTAGGGACATGGTTTACTGGTAGACTTCGCAGTGCTGGGTTAATGGCTGGACTCTGATATTATAGTTATTTTTCAACCTAAATGCTTCTGTGATTCTATGATTCTAAATAAATGCATGTGATGTTCCACTGCACTGAATCTGTGAAAGAAACAAAGAGTGCCTTCAATCAGTATTATACGTATGTGGGACAAAGCCAGATATTTGGACGAAGGACAGAAGGTAATTTTGTTAATGGTCTGTTAATACAGGGTTTGCTTCTGAAGATGAGCAGTAGAAATTAAGATTCTCTATTTGATAACACTCAAGTTCACCATTTCAAATAAAGGGCACTCTAAAAATCTCCCCAGGATACATTACTCCTTAAAGAATAACAGCAAAACAGTAACTACAGCCACAGCTCCTGTAGCCATGATCCCACAGCCACTGAACACTTGAAGGCTGATTATTTTTTCTACAGCATGCTGGTGGTGATCCCAGTTCAGCATTCTCCATTAGGAAAGAGGACAACAGCCTTGTGGTCCATTAACTCAACTTCACTAAAATATGCTCTTATCTGTGGATCCGGATTTAATTGCCTGATCAATCAGATTTAAAATGAGAAGCAGGGAAGCTCATTGTTTTAACTTTTTTCATTTGACAGCTGATGATTTTAATTGTTGAAACCAAAAGTGATTGCATTGGACAATCCTCACGCCCAAAAACCTGGTAATTTTCTTTACCTGGCGAATACAATGTAAGTGCTTTGGTAATAAATAGAAGTGCTAACTAGCAAAGTATTATTGCTAGAATATGTACTTTTCCAGAAAAAAACATGAAGAAGCTAAAATACCTGAATCAAAGAAATTGCAGATACCGACATAAAGATTCCTTTAAGTAACTTTTAAACGTTGTAGCATATATAAAACTTAAATAGGGCAGAGGAAGACAGTCAGAGCTAAGTATCAAGCCCTAAGCACTCCAGTCTGTCAGCAGAGTTCAGTGGCTGACCTTGACCTATTCAAACTATCCAAAGAAAGTTTCCTGAAACAGCTCACTTTTGTCTTAAAGATCTTTCGGAGAAAAGCCATAATATAAGCCTGTAAAGTGTTATGTTTAGTTATCCCATACACTGCAGCACGAGCACAACAGAAGCAACAAAAAAGGCACTAGTGTCTCGAAATTAAGGGACAGGTAATGAAATATTCTTTTTGGAAAGTGCTTACACCAACTACAGATTGTTTGCATTTTTAGCTGACATTCATCTACCAATAATCATTGCAATCAACATTTTTAGAGTTACAACATTGTAGCAGAAAATGTACCAGCCTTCAATTCTGTGTATAACATATGAATTAATGTTACATATGAAATCAAAGCCAGCTGCAATGTATTTCATCTGTTCTTTTGCACCTGCATGCAATCTGCATAAAGCAAAGCTATATGGCTAGGGAAGAAGGTTGGCAAAATATACTGTGATACTTCACCTGGGTTCTTCCTTCATGTATCTTTAATAATCTATTAAACTGAAATGAACTTTGGTAAATCTGTGAGGTGAGTAATTTAATACTTTGCTTTTGGCCACTTCAAGAGATAGAAGAATCAAGGAAAAGACTTTCTCATATTAGAGAACTTGAAAAGGTCATCTAATGCAACGGGTGAGCTAATAAACAACATAGTTCAGCATCCATATTCCATTTACCTTATTAGTGACATCCAAACTACAACTTGCTTCACAGAGTGCCATCACAATAGGCACATTCCCATCTTTGCAGGCCACATGTAAGGGAGTGTTGCCATGTCTGTCTTGGAAATCTACAAAACATCCTTGACTGATGAGAGTTTTAACTACTTCTATTTGACATCTTCTTACAGCAAGGTGCAGGGCTATATGACCATCCTGAAATCAAAAGACAGCTTGTAAGTGAGATCAAATAACACTAAAAATCAAAACATTTAGCAAAGTCACAATCATCTCAAGTAACAGGGTGCATCTCCTTGCTTCAAGAATCACAATGGTTTTTAATTTGAAGGTGGAGGTAGGGAGATGCACCATATCTGTCAAAACAAATAAGCCATGAGATGAAAGCAAATTTCTATTAAGCCACTGGTCTCTGCAGTGGAACAGATTAAATACAAATACACATTCTCTACTAACAGCTTTCCTAGGAGGCAGGAGAGTGATCAACTGTAACAACCAGCTGAATAGTGTAAACGCTAGTGTTTATTAGACAGAAGCTAGTGATGCAAAAGTCATGCAATCTGCTTTGTGATCAGTAACTCTAAAGACAGAGCTTTCTCTCTGTGGAACAACTTAAAGAGACAATGTAACTGGAAAAAACAATTTAATTCTTTTAGAAAACTTTTTTCTGAACTTACTTTAATAACTATTTTGTTAATATTAGCAATAAAGGTAGTGAAAAGGCCAGCCACACCAAAAATACAAGCAATGAAATTCTAAATTTATTTATTTGGATTACATCATGAAAGACAAAAACTGATTCTGAATCAAATAGAGTCATATTTTTAAATAGTTCTTATTGGAAATGGGTGTGATTTATCCAACCCATAGGAATCAAAGGCCAACAGCAAATCCATCTTTTTCTCTGAAGTTAACAGTTTGTTGCCAATTACAGAACCTGATGTTCCTGCCATTTTTCAAAGAGTGTTACTCATGAGGTGATAACTGATAAGGAAATAATGGATCAGCAAAAACCCAATCATGGAATAATAATCATCAGTGGGCAACTTTAAAGACTACTGCAGCCATCAATGGGCTCTGTTCGAACTGCTATGAAAATTCACGTTGTGGAAACAATGCTGACTTGCAGCACTCAAATGAAGCAATTGAGAGATACGTCCCTGTGGTCTCCGGACATAACTAACCTTGTCTGTTGCATGAAGGTCAGCCCTGTGTTCTGCCAAGCATTCCACAATATCATGGTAACCCCTAGCAGATGCTGTCAGGAGTGGGGTCTCCCCTTCTTTGTTTTTAATGTTCACATTGCAGCCTGCTTCACAGAGTGCTTTGGCAACAGAGTAGTAGCCGTGCCAAGCAGCGCAATGCAGTGGGGTTTCTTCTTCCTATTGACATGGAAAATCAAAAAATAGTACTGAACCAAACTCCAGGAAGAACAATTCCCCAGCTTACAAAGACAAGAAGATGGTATGAAAAAAAAAAAAAGACAGCCTACTAAGTAAGTCCTATAAAAAGATGTTGTAATTTCTAATGCCGACATTCTAAAAGCAAGAATGACTTCAGCTGACATACAAGTGGTTATGGTACCTTGTATGGCAGCAGTCCTACTTTAAATCTATCCATGCTCCTGAGGCTAACCGTCTTGGTTCTCTCACTTGGAAACAGACCCTTGTTCACAAACAACTTCCACATCCTGTGTGCTGAGACTAATCTAAGTGTTTAAAACAGATCGATCGCCACAGAGATGCAAATCCCACTGGACTTGCAATTTGAGGCAGGTCACTCTGCTTACCAGGCTCAGAACCATATCCCAGTGTTCTAGGAATGAAGGTAATTAGAAACCTGAGTCCTTTAAAGACACATCACAACAAGCCTTTGAAACTGTCTGCATTTGGAGTTCAGTTGCAGCTGAAGTACTAATTTGCTTTTTGCTTGAACCCAGGAAACTTCAAAACATTCAACTTCAATTCATTGTATGTCAGAGCAGTTATGTGGAACACCATTAAAAACCTCAAATGTTTCACAGCAACATGCTGAAAGTAGCCCACTGAAAAAGCAGGGAGAATTAAAACCCACTAAAGAAGTAGCTCTATCAAATTCTAAGAAATAGGATATCCTTTCTGTACCTGGCAAATATCAAAGAGGAGACAATTGAGGCTGATAATAGCAGAGGACTTGGACTGTATTCAAGGTTTCTGTAAAAATCTGAGTGTAAAGAAACAGACAAAGAGCATGTCCTGCCCTCCCTCAGCCTAGGGCTGTTTAAACAATAAAAAAGAAGTCCTAGAGGATGCAGCACTTGGGGAGGCTTGTGGAACACACAGAGTCAAATTTGGGTCAAATGGATTTTCTTTTTCTATTAAGCCTTTTCTTCCTTGTTTTCTTAGAAGAGTTCAGACCTTTAAAGAAACCCTCCTGAGCCCTCCTCTCATTTTCGAAAATGAGTCCTTGACAGTGCAGAAAAATCCTATGACTGCTAAAACCAAGCAGAATTCAAGGCAAAAACTAATAAAAATCTTTAGCTGAACTCACAGAGCACACACCACCACCCACACCTTCATAGAGCTGTTTCTCCATCTTTAAGCTTTCATTTTTGAGAGAACCTGTGTTTTATAGCACAGGTTGGCTCTTGCAGTTTTTCACATAGTCTTTATCTGTTAAGAGCTATCAAAACCTCCATAATTCTCGTTTGCAAACATGCCAGAGGCTAAAGGCTAGACTTGAAGTTTTGACCACTTATATAAAGCCTTATTTGTTGAAAAAACATGCAGACAGTGTTCTCGACTCACCTTGTCTTGAAAGTTTGGATTGGAGCCAATGCTACAGAGAAACTGAACCACATCCACATGCCCATACCGAGCTGCCACATGGAGAGCGGTCTCCCCGGACTGCAATTACAGGAGAACATGCCAGTGTAATGTGTCACCCCATGATACATACTGCCTGTACACAGCCTGAATGCCCTGAATCCTGCACAGGATACTCCTTCCTCTCTGCAGCCCGGCCACACAGCTCCGTCAGCAGAGCTTACAAACTGGTTGTACGCGACAGACACACCACCACCCGGCAGGTAGGTTATTTCTTCAAAGGCTTTCTCTTCCCAGAACTTCTTTTCCTACTTTATTTGTTCCAGATGACAGCCATAATGGGATTTCTGAGCAATATGATGAGGAAGCTGTGTGTGCAATTGTGTTGAAACATATGACCCATTTCTATTCATAATAGTTCCATACACTCCCCCACCCTATATATTCAAGTATGAGGAGCTGGCCTAACACCTTTGTGTACCCTGGCACATTTTGGTCACTATGTCTACCTATTTGCAACACTTTCTGCTTTGAAATTATATAAAGCAGAAATGGTATTTTTATTAAGGGAGCAACCTCTTACCTAGTAGCCTTATCAGGAGTCAAACAACAATTTTCCTAATGTACCTTGCCTTGCATTAGTTCCCTCAACAAAGCAAACTGTGTTTCACAAGTATAATTGCTTCTGTACCGGAGCTTTGGCTAGTATAAAATCATTGCTACAGTATAAAAATTTAACAGCAACTAGTTTCTAGGGCATATGTTGCTCAAATAACACTGCTGAAGACAAGGTAAGTGCTCATCAGCTATAAATTGTTAGGCTTCCTTACACTCAATAACAGTGAAATTTACTTGTCAGACAAAAGTGATTTTCAATCAAGAGGAATGAAAAAATGAATCATGATTTCATCCTGAATTCCAATGAGAAGTCAAGTCTTCAAGTGGAAATTAATTTAGGTTTGTACTTCCCCACCTACCCACCATGTACTCACCACATTTAACATGCACACTTGGCTAACATTTGTCAAGAAAATAATCAGTACATCCAGCTACTTCAAAGCTCTGTTATCACAGCCCTATGTGTCAACTTAGAAAACCACACTAAAAAAGCCAGTCAAATTTTGGAATTATGGCACAGCTGGAAACCATTCCAACTGAAATACCCTCTCTTTGCTAAGATAAAGTTATAGGAAAAGGCCCTCTGTGTGAAAAAGGAGTTATTTTCTTACCTTATCCTTAACATCCAAAGGACATTCATTATCACTGAGAAATTTCAGCGTTTCTACATGACCATGTCGTGAAGCCCAGTAGATTGCATTAGATCCAGCCTGTAAAAAATATTTCATTTCAGATGTTATTGACCAAAATCCTAATTCTAGATTTTCACCTGAGGTATACATGCACTTAGCTGTACACAGACACACTGAAAAGCTATTCAAACTTACATGAACACTTTTAAAAAAAATTCAAATTGGTTCAACAACCCCACATACCGACAGTGACAACAAAAACCTCTCTATGCAAGGATGATTAACAGGATTACTAACTCTTTGCAAGAATAATCCTCTTCTCCCTTGTTAGGGAGTTCTTTGGAAAGAACAGTCATGAGATAAAAACCTTTCTTCTGCTTACTTTGCCATCTATTAGAAGGAGAAGCAGACAGTTCTTCAAGCTTGTTATAAATGAATTGTTACAGCACATTTGGAAAAAAAGCTTGTTGCAAAGCATATCCTCCATCAAATAGGAATTTTAGTTGCAATATTCCCCATGGCTAAAATACTCATTTATCATTCTGTATAAAATACAGCTCACCATTGTGTTTTAGGGCAATCACTAATTTGAATTAATTGACGTGGTTTTGTAAGCGTGAACTACATTTTAAGATTAGTATCATTCAAATTATTTCAGCTAATAAAGTGATGAAAATCAGAGGATTTGTATTAGTAACAAAGGAGATTGCTAAAGACTTGCTTTTATGTTTTTGCTGTGAAGACAGAAAACAGGATCTACAGCTCAGAGTTTTTAATTTCCAATACTACTTGGTCTGAACTACTTGTCTCCTGCTAACTGTTCAAAAAAAACTTATAAAAGCAGTTGACAAAGCAGAACCCCAACCTTATCTTGAACATCAATACGAGATCCACGCTTTAAAAGCAACTGAAGCATCTGAATGTTTCCACAGCCAGCAGCAATCAGTAGTGGAGGTGTTCCATGCTAACAATGAAATACAAGCAAGAATGATATAATTAATTTTTGAAGGATTAAGAAAACAGTGGAATAGAAGGCAGGCATCAAATAGCATTTCTGGATTTCCACTTTCAAATTAAGTCTTCAGGAAATATTGTATGAAAATAATTTATCCCTTTATTAAAAAAAATTTACTGCACAGCAATTTTCTGTATTTTTGAGATGAATTTATGATATATCACACAGTAAATTTATGCTTTTAAAATCAGGAATATTAATGTTAAGCTCTTATTAGCCTCATTTAGCAAGAACATCCCCCTTTGCAATCTCTTTGCAGCTACCACACCATCTCAGACACAAGCCATCAGCAACATCTAGGAAAGTTAAATGGGACTGCCCATTAAAACAAAAAATACAGTGATTTCTTAAATGGTTCAAGACCCCATCACAGTAAAATAACATACATTTTACTTCTATACTGCTCTTGATAAATATTTCTGAAAGTACTTGGTAATGAAGGTCACTATAACCGTGCAAAAAAGTGTGACAGCTTGTAACTCTGCAGTTTGCAACTTCTGTTTCTAACAATGCTTTGCAAAGTCAGTTTTGTCAGTCTGGTTTTCCTAGTTATTCTGCTGTCTTGATCTGCCACAAGAAACAGGAACTGCAACCGAGAGCAAAGGCTGATATTTGGTACATCACAGTTCCTGACAATAGATTTGAGTTATACATTTGAAAGGCCTATACAAAAAATCCCATTTTGGGCTCCATTTCAATGTATCTTGAGAAGACTGAACACAAAGCACATTAAAATTTCTCCTACAAAAAAGGCAGAATTACTTCCCATTCCCTTGTCTTCATTTCAGGTGTTACATTTCTATTTTACAACCACACTGCTCTATCCAACAGGGTGGTAGCTAGTCCCCCACATACCTCACACCTCAACACAGACCCACACTACCTTGTTGGGTTGATTGACATCGTAATTTGTCAGAGATCCCAGAAGGTGCTGTAATCCAGGAACATTGTCATCATTGATGGCATGAATAATAGCTTTCATCACAAAAGAATCTTCCTCGTCCTTGCAATTAAATGTGAAAGACGGAAAACGGTTAGCTTTAAGAAAAATCTCTATCTAAACAGCTGCCAAGACATCAAAAAAAATTAAAACCTAAATTTTTTGAAATACTATTTTTGTAAAAGAGTGCTTCAGCTGCAAGTTGTAATCCTTCATGAAGCATATGCCTAGCATGTATGCATGTTATTTGAAAACCCACACCAAAACTCCCCCCACTTTTTCTAGTAAAATATGCTTCCCTCTTCTTCACACACAACCCTGTTACTCACTGAGATTCCACATAGATTTCCTTTGTTAGGTGTATTTTGTTTTCCTCATAAGAAAAATAGATGATAGATTTCAATAGAAGCAATACTTGCATAAAATGAAATTAATTCCATGCATACATGTGAAGATTAAAAAACTCAAGAGGCGCATGAATACCAACTGAAGTTATCAGGTTTTGTGCCATCCAGAAATATGGCACAGGAGAGGTACTTTGGTCCAAGCTTTCATCTATCCAAATGGATCAGTTAAAAATCTAGAACGTAAGTAATGAGCCTAGATACCTCTGCAAGTGTAACTTTATTTTTCTCCTATGCACTAGAATTTCAAAGAACTGAAATTCACAGAGCCCATTATGTGGATTGCTCTTAACACCTCTCTCCTGAGGTTTCAGATTTTTTAGGACACTAACAGTGGGCTACAATCCTTTGTGCTGGAACACAGGCGTGAAATGCTGATCCAGTGTTAAAAGGCATACAGATAGCTGAGGTGGGGGGGTGGTGGGCAGGGAAAGGAGAGCAAGAAGAGGAGAACAAAGAGCACAGAAGCCAAAAGATAAGAGGAGAATAAGTGGAAACATGAGCATGGAGTTGCACAGGAGGGAAGACAGTATGCATAAAAAGGGCTTTGCAGAATTTTTGAAGTTTGATCCTATTAACGCACAAAAAAGGTGATATTTCCCAGCTCTAAACATATTAACACACATTCCTTGCTGATCACAGGGAATTTGTGAAGTGTGTATTAAAACTTGTGGAGTAAGCTAAGAAGAATGCTTTTGGATTTACAATTATTTGCTATTACAAAACATAGAGCAATTGCTCCTAACTACTCAACTCTAGTCGTACCTAACACCACAAATTGAATGCTGGCCAACTCTAAAGTCTCCTCCTTAAATAACTGCTTGTTGTGACACTGCTGTCTAGCATTCATTGGATCTAAGAGGGTCTCAATGATTTTGAATGTTCGGTGAAAAAAAGAGGAATATAAGGAATATTATTTTAGTCTACACAATGATGATGTAAATGATGAGTAAAATTCAGATGACACTTTTTCACCATAGAATTGTTACAGTACAAAAAAATCTTCATGAGTCAAACTTCAAAATCAAGAAATGAATTTTTGACACCAGCTATCAGCCTCAACATGATAAATTAAATTTCAAAGTTTCAAGATGCAGAAGATCAAACTATGGGTAACTGACCTCTGTAGCCTTAAAATCTATTTCTTCCTACTTATGAGATTAGTAAATTATGCAAATTTTCAAGAGCCTAATATTTCTGTTAGTTAGAAACTGGCCAAGTTCATATGTGATAAAGCATTCTAAATATATAAGAACACACTTACCAGAGTATCATCACTTCTAGCGACACTCATGCTACTTCTGGACAAGAAAGATCTTGATAATCTTTGGCACAAGGAAATTAAGCGCACTGATTGCTTTATAAAAATAATAAGAAAAAAGCTATATGTAAAAAAATTAGACGATTCTGATAGGATGCCATTGCAGAGATTTTAAAGGACTTAGCAAAACAATGTGAATTTTGACTTGAACACCCCCATCTGCTTTTTATATTGAATTTGAAACTTCAACTTCTTTTGTCATTTATAATCCAGCAGAAGCAGAAAGCAAACAATCCACACACAAGCACTTGTATGCATATCATTAACAAAGAAGTCCTCTCCCATACTACCATGCTCAAGCACTTAATTTATTCCCAGTGACAGAAGAATTTGCTTCTTCTTTCTTCTTTTCCACTCTTAAATGCACTGACCTTTCCCTGGAACAGGCAATGCTACTTCATTTGTATATCACCAACATTTTGATGTGTCATTGAATGACTTACTTTCCATTTTCGTCGTGCTGCAAACTTTTTGAATTTCTCCATATTCACTGCAGAAGCTTTTCTGCTGAGTGCTTGCTGGGTGTCTTTTGGCTACAAGCAAAAGGAAAATAAAGCCCTTCTAAAAAATCCCGTGGTTTCTGCAGGTTAAGACTCTGTCTCTCAGTGATGACTTCCATTTACATAATAATAGTACTGCAATCATACTGTAATAATAAAGTAATTGTAAGCACATAATTTTAATATTCACAGTCTAGTGTGGCACAGAGATGGAATTTCTTAAGAAAATGCCATAAGGGAAATCCAGACCTAAGAATGCAATATTAAAATGTGCTTTTACATTTTAAACAAAAAACCCCTTCAAACATTCAGCCTTGTCCTTCACCTCCCTCTCTGATAGAAGCATTTGATTTCCAAGATAAATCCTGTCTTCTGGGAAGATTTCCTGACTGATTTTAAATGCAGTCAATCTTTGTTATAGTCTCAGTGTATTTACCTGGATGCTGCTGAACAATTACACCCTGCCCAAACAAAATCACATTCCACCTACCAGTGCAGCAAGCTCTAAGCCTGCATCCTTTCAAATTTTTCATAGGCTAAAACTAAGCACTAATGACTAGTGAAGCTTACCAAATTTTGCATCTTATGATCCCATTCTTAAAGTCATTTTTATGGAGATATATACATCACAGAATCATGGAAAGGCTTGAGTTAGAAGGGAAATAGTTTCAACCTTCCCTGCCATGGAAATGCAGGTAAAGATAGTGGTAGAAAAGGGGAAAAGAGGATATGACCAGTGAAGTGGTCAATGCCTGGAAATTAAGGTATAAAACAAAGTAATAGGATACAAAACAACCTGTCACTTTGCACGAGTGTGGACCGTGGTCCAAGAGAGACAAACTTGCACAATGCTTGCTTTAGTGGTTTAAAATATAATGTCAGTATGTTCCACACATTTCAACTATTTCAGATTACCTCAGCAAAAAGTCAGCAAAGCATGGTCAAATTTGTAGTTTGGCAAATTGGTGTAGAAATGCCTGCCCTCAGATGTTGTCCTGTGAACTGGAGCAGTTGTGGCACAGATAAATATTCTGCTAACTGATTGTCTGGGAAGTGGAATGGGATCAGATACCCACTGTGCATCCCCATATCCTGGGAAATCAATGGCACTGCATGGGTTTACTGCTCATAATCAGAATGTGATATGGAATTAAGAAAATTAACTGCCAGGTACTACTACATGCATTAAGAAGAATGATAGGTGCCATTTTCTCCCTCTCAACCTAGCAGCTTCACAACAGCTCAATCCAAACCAAACACTGAAACACTGAAGAAGGAAGTGGAGCACCAACCCACATCAACTGCTCTCTTCAGTCTAAAAGGGAAGGACAGAAGAGAGATTACTCTTTTTTCCCAGTCTAAATAAGGGCATTAGAAGAAGAAAAATTAGTGGGAATTGGACTGGTTTCAGAGACTGTACCTTTGTCAGTGCAATGCTCTCTGAAGATTAGCTTCTCTGTCTGAGCATGAGTTTAATTCCCATAGTGGGCTACTTCCCAACTGCTAACTCACAGAGAGCAGATATTAATGAAGCCCACATTCTGCATTTGTTAGCTTTCATACAGACAGCTTTCCAAAACAGTACGTTACATTAAACAATTATGACAATTTTCCATGTTAAAGAACTTGAGAAGTATGAAATGAAGAATGATTAAAAACAGGACAACAGAGAATGGATGGCATGCTAACCTTGATCCAAGGATGCAGCAAACTGTCTTGAATAGTCATTCTTTTCCTTTAAGAGAATAAAAGATAGAACTGTTTCAGATATTAAAAAATACATACTGTTTTATGTTTATTAAACTAACATCTCAAAATATCATGTAATTTGAAATACTAGAGATGTAACTGCCACACACAAGAAAAACAACTCACTTTGGATCCTTGACTAGAAGTCTTCGTATAAAGTCTTTAGCTAGGGCACTGGTATTACTGAAGAATTCTTCTTCAAATTCATAATTCACAGCAGATACATTTGCCAACGTCTCCTGTTTGGTTTCTCCAAGAAATGGAGATGCACCACTTAGACTGCAAGAAAGACAGTACATTCCTCTCATTACATGTTGTAACACTGCTGCTTCAACCCTCTAAGGAAGCCAACATTTTTCTTTTCTGTTTTAATGCTGCAAATGTACTTTCACGAAGATGTGATGTAGCAGGGCAAAAAACCTTTGCTGTAATTTCAAAGAATACTGGTTAAGATATCGCTGTAGGAACATCACCTACAGATTTGAAGACAGTTTCCCATGCTAGCTCAATGCTGATTAATAGCAATTCTTTCAATAATTAAACTATTGCTTTCATGATCATACAACTTGAATCATGATGTGCAATCAGAATGGTACTATTTGTACAGACACCACCAAAACCCCAGAGGATAGAATCAGAATTAAAAAACAACAGCATTTTCAAGAAACACCCATAGATTTTGGTACTTACAGAATATAAGTTATTACACCAATGCTCCTGGATTGAAGGAAAAACAAACAAAAAGAGGATGAGGGAGAGGAGAGAGATGGAAAGAGAGAGAAGAGAGAAAAAAAAAGGTTAGAACATAAGCATAATCATGAGAGACTTATTTCAAGTAAGATCCAATAACTTACCACATATCTGCTTCAAGACCAAGAGGCTCATAATTTACTATTTCAGGAGCTAAAGGAAAAAGCAGCAAAATAAGTTACCTAGTCAAAGAACAGAGGTAAGTCTCACTCTGAGTCTATGTATGTCAGAGATAATAAGATGCTGATAGATAAAAACACCTAAATGCAAGTCTAATGTGAAATCAAATGCTACAAATTGCTTATTTAAATTTCAAAATGTCACAAATTACACAAAAAAATTTCATAATCTGTAAATCAGCCAAGCCAAGCTAAGCCACAAATACTGTTTTACAGACTGAAAAAGAATAGTTAGAAGAAACAACAGTTTTCTCACCAACAAACTCTGGCGTTCCGAAGATATTTTTGAATTCATTTCCAAAGTCAATTTTGTGTGCTAAACCAAAGTCAATAATCTTGATTCGAGGCTTTGGTACATTCCTGTCCAACAACATTATGTTTTCAGGCTTTGAGAAGAAGGAATGGGGGAGAGAAAGAGTGATTACACGTAGATACGAACTGTGGACCAGTATTCTTCAGCACTGAACATTTTTCTGTACCTCCTTTAGACCCCTGAATTGTGCTTCAGGCAGAAAAATCATGTCTTTTCCTATTATGATCTAACATATGCTAGAAGTTAGCTACCATAAATTAGGATTTCATGTTCATGTGGAAGCGCTATGATTTCCACAAGGCCAAGATTTTACTTCTTGTAGATATCACAGTCACAGTTTTCATGTGGACTGACCCTAAGAGAAACACACTGTCCCCAGTAAAGGTGACAGGCCCTGTGCTACAGCCATTCCAGAACTGCTGGGAGCTTGCAGGAGACAAACCCTTATAAACTAGTTACTGGGTTTGGTTTACATTAGTCCCTGAAAGAGGTTTCTTTCACACCACATAAGCAATCAGGGAGGTGTATCTTGTTGCCTTTGGATCTTCCAGGGAAACTTCTGGAGTGCTCCAGCTCCCAGATTTTAAGGCTCAACACACTTAAAAAAAAGGAAAAAGAGAAAGTTCTCCATCTTTTCTAGCTTAATTTGAAATATGGACTTTATATTACTTTACACCAAAGCTCTGCAAAACCAGAACAAAGAAGATGAAATGTCAGGATTATCAGCAAAGGGTCCTGTTCCTACACTGCATCCCTTTAACGAGCATACAGAACCAGGTACTTAGACTCCATATTCTGTCATGTCCATATGCTGGTGTGCTCTGAAGACGTCCTGTAGCTACATCCATCCTATTCAGAGTGTTAAGGGCTTCTGGAGTCATTAAGGACAGCTCTTCATCATCACCCATCTTTTACCTTTCTTTCCCAATCACAGGACCTGATATGTGCAAATTTAATTTTCTTTATTTCCTTCCTGCATTTCTATTGCACACTTTTATTGGTCTGCACATTGCTGCCTACTTTAATGCACAAATTTTTGGTATCTAGTGTATCCAAGGATGACTTATTCAATTACAAACACATTGGCAAAAATTCACATTTCATACTCTAAAAAATACATTCCTTTCTAGCTTTACATTTTTTTTTTCTTGCTGACTGTCATACAAAGATCAAATATATTACTGAGGTGATGAGGATGAAACTGGAAAAGGTATGCTTACCCTGAAATCCATTCCCTTCCCTACCTCATCCCCCTTTCAGAACTGTATTTCAATTGTAATGAAATAATCATGCCTCCTTTTTCTGTTATAGACATAGCTGCCCATTTGAGCAGACTTCAGGGAATGTTTAGTCATCTACCTTTGAAAAAAAAAATCTTATGGAGGAAAAGATCCTGAAATTGAAACATTAAAAAGCAGTTGCTGAGTTTAGATATAAAAAGCTCTCCTTTCATTACCAAAAGGATGCAATTAACAGCTTTTCTGAAAACAAACAAAAAAGCCACAAAAGGGAAAAAGACAGAAGAGGAAATAATCTGCTGCCTGCTCCACAAAAATCCTTGTACTTAACTCAGTGCAGTTTCAATTAAGTGCCAAAAAAACCCCCCAATTAAAAAAGAATGCTTCACCCAGACGCCATTCACATTTAAAAAAAAAAAAATCATAGTCCTCATTTTTATTTCACGTTTCTTTTCTCAGAATGGTTTAATTTTGTCAGAAGGTGCCATTTCCCCAGAAGAAGGTTACGTTGGGAACAGACAGGAACTATTTACAGTTCAGTAACTTCTTTCCAATGGCTGAGCTTTCCTCTGTCTACATAAGCTAGCAAAACAAAACTGTGGCCAAGATCTGCATGATGACTGATTTGTGGCTAGAATTACAGAGGGCTTTAATGGATGTTGCTTACAGCTGTTGAAGTTTTTATCTGTTCAACACACCTTAAGATCAAAGTGGGCAATTTGCAGAGAGTGGAGATACTGAACACCATTAAGTATCTGTTTGAGAAATTCTGTAGCTTCCTCCTCCGTGAGAGATTCTTTTTCAGCTAAGAAGTCGAAGAGCTCCCCACCTGCAACACTTGGAGAACAGAAGCAGAGTTATTGACAAGCTTGCTTTAACCGGTGGGTTCCTTTTAGCATAGCTGTCCTCAAACCAGCCTTGAAAAGGATCCAGATGCTTTAAAGGTTGCAAATATCAGAAAAGATGATGAAAATTACTTAATTCAATACCCAAAAGAGTTAGCTATTCCCTCCCTCCCCCTGAAAAGAATACAGTAAAAAGAGTTTTACTTTCAGACCAAAAAAAGTTCAGGAAACCCAAACAAACATGGTTGACAGTATCTGAATTTAAATGAAGTAAAGGCCTCCTACTCTCTATGCACATCTAAAGGAATAAAATTAAATATGATGTAATGAGGGTCAAAACATACTAATGTTTTAATAGCACATTATATTACCTAGAAAATAAAACATGGATTGGCTCATACCAGTAAAACATTAGATTTCTACACCCTCATTGAAAAATCCAAAATTTAAAGCTTATTTTGAAGTATCTATTGGCAGCTGTCCTACTATTTAGTTTCCAAACTCAGAGCATTTGAAATATATTTGAAAATATATTCTGTTCTTTGAATACTGTATTACAAGCAGCACCTATATTGTATTTGTACTCTAACATGTATTTGTACTCCAACCTTTTCTACAATGAAAAGCCCTTAAGACTGTTTCCAGTAAGTGTTCTATCTGCACAGCAGAAAGAAAAGAGCTAAGAGAGGGTACATAAGCACATCTGGATTTTTCCATTTGAGAGAGAGAGAGGAATAAAGAGAAGATGACCCTCTCATCAGCTCAGTCAACAGCATAAAGAGATACTGAAGTGATAAGAAACAGAACTACAGCTATTCCTAAATAACAGAAAAACACCTTTCAGCTGAAGGACATATAAGGAGATGACTGCCCACTGTAGCAAAACACTTTTTCCATCTGTGAAAGCAGGGGTATTACTCAGAAATGTCTTACAGATTGCAAAAATGGTCATAATACCCCCTATAATTTGCATTGTAATGATATTAAACAAATTCAGAAAGTGCACTCTAATTTTTATTGCTTTTCTGCAGGAAAAACATAATCTGTTCACGCTTTAAAGTTCTGATTATGAAACATGAGGCGGCAATTAACATATAACAATAGGTAAATAGTTTGGGCAAATTTCTGGAAATACATTTGACTTCTTTATCATGTCTACTTTTTAAGAGACTTAATCTGCATTATTGTAATGCAAATTGCATGAAAAGTGTATTTTAATGAGTTCTTGGAGCTTTCATTGAGCTGCCTAGACAATAATGAGAGTATTGTTTTGGGTATTATTTGTGTTGTAATATTTTCTGCATGAAAGCAATTATTGAAACAAAGTGCCATTAAAAGATAAGAATTATAGACTGGAAGGACGAGGTCATTTTAATAAATTTTTGTGGTTGTAGAGACATTAAAATGGAATTCCTAATGATTAAATCCAACTTGTTATTTTACTTAGACTGGTCAGAAGCATCTTACAAATGGACACACATTCATATTCTCTCATTGTTTGCTTCTGACTAAAAAAAAAAAATATTTTCAGGCTAACGTCTGTACCTCTGCAGCACTGCACTGAACGGTGACATTTATTTCCAGTTATTGGGCTAATGGCCTTAGCATCACGTGAAGCTTGCTTCCATGTGTTTACAAGTGGCTGCAGCTGTTGAGAGGCTGTAAACTGGAGCACAGCCATGCTACATGGAGCAGGCAGACTCACTGTGGCTACTGCTCCAGCCGTGGGCAGCTGTGCCAGCAGCCACAGCAAAACCCATCACCTGAATGCACTCAGCATGGTTTGGCACTGGGCTAGCTATTGCAGTTTGGGCAGCCAGAGAAGATGGATCCTCAGCTGAGGAAGACTGCACCAAAAGACTGCATCTGGTCCCGCTTTTCACCCAGCTCGAAAACCTGCGCAACAGCAAAAGCTCCTGCTGCTGCTTAAATCAGTCATCAGCCACCACAAATACAAGAGAAGTACTCAGGCAGGCATTTGCAGCAACGCCCTCTCCAAGCACTGTGCTGCCTGCCCTGCAGTCTCGAACAGACTGTGACAGTGTCACACGGGTGGTGTCATGCTTTATGGCTGGTGAAGCTTGCTCTTACTCCTGTTGGTGTTTTAAAGATATGCAGTCTGTGAAACTTAATAGTCATCTATGATTATCACTGATTATACACATTTCTTATAGACCCAAAAGAAAGATTTAATTCTCAAAGTTTGCAACTTTTCAAGATATCTGCATTTGTAAAATGGAAAGAGCCTCCTCAGCTTGTTCTTATCTGGAATTATTCAGATTCTGTACTGCTGAGTACTATTCTTCTGTCTTTGTCACAGGTTAATTGTAGTGACATTTCTTTAATGACACATCATAAGCCTTGTAATTGTGTGCAATAAAATGTTATCTGTATTTCACAGTTAATATACCTAGTGCTTGCAAATCTCGAAACTGAGGGTCAGAGAAGCTTGAAATGTTTTTTTCTTTTTTAAAACTGGAAGTTCATTAGCAAAAGTGGTAGATTTTTCCAATCTGTTGTGTGCTTCTTTGATGCTTAAGTACTGCCACCCTAAGTGACTTGGCAGCTCTTCCTGAATGAGTAGGCGAGTGAGGAGGGACGGGTTGTAATGCACGCAAAGTGTTGTTCCAGAAGCAGCTGTACCTCTGGTCTGTGGGACTTTGGTGTGCCCCCTCATATTACACATCTCACTCTTGATGTCTAGGAGGAGATCCTGCGTGGGTTCACCTCAGAGAGGGGGCCACTGTGAATTCTCCTGCTGGTAACTCCTCAGCTGTGGGGGCGAGCTCAGAAACCCATGTTCTCCCCTGGGGTGCTGCCATAGCTGGCAAGCACGGTGCCCATCTAGCTGCTCCTGCTGCTTACTTTTACCGGTAGGGACATAAGGCATGAGAGAAAAGGGTGTTTATAGCAATGATGAGTAAAAGGTTATACTAGCATGCATCAGAAGCTTCACCTGGAAGCTCAGAAACACCTGGCTTCCCAGAAAGGTCCCTCAGCGCCAGGCAACCTCTAGGGAGGCCCTTCTCACACACGTAAGGCAGTGACCCATGTCCCCATGGGAGGCTGTGTTTTTCAGCTTCCTCTTCATGCTCTTCAGGAGACTACTTATTCCTTACCCTTTTGCTGACTCAGGAAGGTCTGATATTAAGCTGTACTACCACGGGCACACAAACACCCATTGTATCACTGCAAGGCAATCTTCAAGCGAGTCATGGAGGGTTAATACAGGTCCACACTCAACATCCTTTACAAGTTTGACTTCCACAATTAATTGACTGAATTACAATGTCCTCAGATTTATCAGCAGAGCATGGTTTCACAGATTTCATAATTGGATTATATATGTAGAATAACCAGATAATCTTGACTAGACTTCCAGATATTACAGATGAAGAAATGGGTTAGAAGAAGCCAGTAAAGACACTGGCTGTGTAAGCTACTGCAGCCTTCACAAGCCTCCTAAAATGCTGTTGAGTTTTCAAGTCTAGTCCTGTGCCTCAGCCAGTGTAACACAGTCCCACAATACACAAACACTCCACATTTTAATAACCCAGAGTCACCTTTAAGAGTGGAACCAGAAGGCAAGCAGAGAGCCCCATTCCACCAAGGAACCTGTGTACATCCCATCTCTCACACAGAACCAGTGTTAACCTAAAGAAGAAAGCGCAGGCAATTCCATACATCAGCCCTTTTGGCCAGTCTTTCTGAACATCATCTTCTACCAAGAAGTACACTGTTTCCACCTCCATCACAATGGGCCCTTGTTTCTAAATTAGCTTTGGGGTTGCTGATGCACAAACACTCTGCTGAAATCTGACTGAAACCAGACCACTGCATGGGTTTCCCAAGCCACACAAACTTGCTCCCAGCCCGCCTTCAGGCCTCTACAGAGGGGCCCACACAGCCAGCATCTAAAAGACTGCTGCCCCCAACCCCCAGATGGAGAAAGATGCTTCCTGAAGGGAGTGGAGGCAACAGGTTCACCAAGCACTAGTGCTTCTTCCTGTAGAGGACTTTGAAGTATCTCTACCTGGTATCCCCAGGAAGCACAGAGCTTCTCTCTGTTCCATTCCTCTGTTTGCTGGGAGGAATTACCAGACAGCTTCCTGACCAGTTCCTCTGTGCCCTAAGACAACTCTAACTGCCAAAATATGAGTAAGTAAAGGATGGACAGCAATCTATACCCATTCAGATTGACAGAGAAATTTGATTACAAGTTAAGTCACAGCTAAATTCCTTTATGACTGCAAAGCCTCCATGTTCACCTTCACATACTGTTTTCCTTTAAAGCATTAATTTTTTAATGTTCCTGTATAAAACCTTTCTGTTTACATTTATATTAAGTCATAATTTTGCAGTCATAATATGTTGTTCTAATATCATGCTCAATAAGAGTTTGTGCTTTACATCTTAATCCTACCTAATTCTAATGTATTATTGACCATGTTATAACACAGAAAGTCATAATGGCTGAGTAAATCTATTTTCATTGTTATAACATGACCTTTTACATTGTTTTAAAGTAGCAGAGCACATGTTTTTAGAAGTATTTTGTATAAACATTTTCACTAAGAGCAAATCTGGTATGTGCTATTTCACTGATATTTGTAGGCAGAAGTGCTAGCTTTCCTAAAATGAGAGAAGTAAATTAAAGCTTTCAGTTGACTTCATTCTTTCTTATAAAATGCGATAGTGGTAAAAGCATTTCCCAGCCTTCCCAAAGGAAGGTTGACAGATGTGATTGCAACCCACACACCTCCCTCTGGGAAAGAAAATACATCACGCCCATGGAAAAAAGATTTCTGGATAGTGCTTTTGCAAATTGCCAGGCTTTCTTAACTATGAAACAGAACTATCTCCAGATCTCAGAGGAAGTCATTACGGGAACCTACTCAGGGAACTTAGAATCAATTAACCTTCAAAGTCAGCGTGGTCACCTCGTAACGACTCAGTCATATGCTACAATCACACTGCTTATTATACAATAGCACCTAAATGATAATTAATGATTATCTAAGGATTTCCAATGAATTTAAAAATCTACAAACAAACCCCAAAATCTAGGCCCAAACCCCTTGAAGAAACATTTATCTTGCTTAGATTTCAAAACAACATAAACTAAGTTAAAGAAGCATGCCATCAATTTATTCCAGTTTTAAAACAGAATCAATTTGATAAATTATCTAAATTCTTCTCTAGTCCAAACATTTCTTCTGTCAACTTGTAAAAGAAATGTTTTCCCTATTCTGTGGTCAAATGTGCATTGTATGACAGCCAGTCATGCAGCTGTCAGCCCAAGACTAGATTCATATATTATTACTTCTGTTTTATGTAAGAATAAGGGAGTTTACATTGACTTCATTTCACTGCCTTTGTGAATTGTGCAGTTACCAACCCACTCCTCAGAAGTACAAAGTGTACCAAACATTTTGAAAGAGCAGAACAGGGCTGCTAGCTCATTAAATTACCTACTGGCTGAACAACATTGCACTTCAATTTTTCTTTATCTAGCTACCAGAAGAACGAAGACATGTTACAGCATCACCACGCCTTTTCATTTTCATTTGTCTAGCTTCTATTAGAGACACCAACTGTCATGAAATCGTCTCTTTAGTGTGCCTAAATTCTTCAATTATACTGAACAAGAAGCATTGGCCCCAATGCCCAGCCAGAACACACATACCAAAACCTGGGCTATAATTCAAGCACTGAAGTCCCACTAAGGCGGGGGGCCTGAACACTGCTGTGAATCTTTCCTGCACCCAAACACTGCTGGTATTTAGGTTTCTATCACTGAAGTTCCTTAAGTGCTCAGAGTCTGGATACAGCAGGTGGTTACTTCGGCCCAGCAGAGTGCCTAGTATTTTGATCTCATCTACAACATTCAGATTTAATATATGAGGAGCACTCAGGTTTAGCAAACAAGAAGGCCAAGCATTTTGCTCAGGGACTGAAGCACACAGAAACCAACTCTCCCTTCAAGATGTGTTCAGTGTGTGGCAGTCACACAGGCTCTGAGCCTGTTCTTCAGCCCTGTCAAGCCTTTGTTCTAACCTGTCCACATATTCTCTGTGCATCTATCGTGGGTCTGGAATTTAGGATTTTGAAATCCAAAGGGGGCACAAGATCTACAAATTAGTGTCACAGGGTTTGCTAACCTCCTGTTACATCCCAGAAGCACCAAATATTTAATCCTCCTCTCAAAATTTGGTGCAAAGCCACTGGAGAATAACTTTCTTATTTTCTTACAGGTAAAATGAACAAAAATCTCAGAGGTATTTCAACCAAAAGACAACTGAAAAATAAAGAAACTCTGTGAAGAATTCAAGCTTCTCTGGAAGACAGGCTATAACTCTCTTCCAGAGCATAACTGTAAAAACTAAAATTAAAGCCCCAATAAGATAGAAGAGGAATTTAAAGAGTTCATAATTATTTGCTTTTATTTACTCTTCAATGATCAACTAATGAAATTGTTATAATTTTTATACAGGGATGTATCATCCTCTCCTTGCACTGTTCTGTTTTGGTTAATAATATGAAGCTACCAGCAAAGTAGAAACTCAGAGATAGTGGGATGCACAGGACTAAGTTTAAAAGAAAGTTTATGCTTTCAAATGAAGCATAAATCCTAGTATTTAATGCACAAATGCTTCTAAATTAATGTCATTTCGCTGTAATACTTTCAAAGCTTTCTATTTTTTAAAAAATTTATAAAACAGATAATCATCACTCAGAACCATGCTACAAGAGCTAACCATCTTAAATTAAGATTTCAAATTCAGAAATGAAGTTATGCTTTTTGCAGAGAAAAGTATGAATACCTAACTCCATCCACAACTTCCAAGTGAAAGGAGTCAGGTATTGCGATCAAGCCATTTTTAAGAAAGAGACCACCTGCATTGCTTTTGTGAATTCTAAGGAAATACTACAGAATATAGGATGAAAATATTTATTCTTTGTATTGCAGCAAGAAACCATAACCAAGGCACTACAAAGAATGAAAAAATGAGTATATTTTTACGTCTGCAGTCTAAAGAAAGACATAATAAAGTGGAAGAGAAAATAAAATGGAAGAGAGTAATTATGCATCCAAGGCCAGAAAAAGGGGTACCAAGTAGGTGCAAAACATGCTTGAGGAAAGAAAATAATTATCACTGCGCAGAGACATCTGTGTTTTCTAGTCTGTGAAGTCTGAAAAAATGATGGCTTCAGCAGAGCTCACTAGAAATAGCTTAGTACTGCTAACATAAAACAGACTCTAATTGCTGCAGCTGGATAGAAAAAAGTACTATAAAATTCTGACTAATTCCATTATTTGTGTGATAAAAGGAAAAAGAAGAAAACTATTAAGGTTCTAAGTTAGATAAGGAAAAGACAGTGGCTTCCAGTTTGTACGTAATATGCATAACATTCCTTTCAAGATGATGAAAGAGTCCACAGAGTGGGAATTTAAAAGGTTATTTCCAAGTCAAGAAAGGAGACACCTGTCACTAAGACCCAGAGTTATGAAAATATGTCTGAATGCTCTAAATATACAAAAAGACTGCAATAAAGTAAGGGTCTTTAAGGGTATCTCATGCTTGTGCATGGCTGCTGAATCTCTTAAGGAAGGATTTGGTTTTAAAAGTTTCATAAATTAAATGTTTCATAGAACTTGGGGTTTTTGGTAGATCAGTTTCCTGATATAAGGCAGTTGAAAGAAAAACTTTCAAACACCTATGTGGATAAAGCCACTCTGTTTTGTATTCTGTGCGGTGAGGACCTACCTTGCCATTGCAATAATTAACCAACTGCCCACATATTCCTGCATATAAATCATGACCTTGAATAGAATCATAGAATGGTTTGTGTTGGAAGGGACCTTAAAGACCATCAAGTTCCAACTCCCCTGCCATGGGCAGGGTCACCTCCCACTAGACCAAATTGCTCAGAGCTTCATCCAACCTGGCCTTGAGCAATTTCAGGAACGGAGATCCAGAACTTCTCTGGGCAACCTGTTCCAGTGCCTCACTCACAGTGAAGAATTTCTTCCTAATATCCAATCTGAGTCTACCATCTTTCAGTTTGATGTCATTCCCCCTTGTCCAGTCAATTGCTTACATCTGAGAAACTGCCAATTAGTAAGGCAGAAAAATGTCTAGGAGGCTGGATGCAATATAGCAAACCTCTTGCTGAAGCAGAAAATAAAAATGAAGAGTGAACAGGTCATAGACCCTGTTGCCCTGGGGCTGTGCATGTTGACATATGGCAACAAAAGGGCAGCTGCAATTGCTCAGTTATACAAAATTGTGTCTCTGTGTGGTACATTGCCTCATTATTGTAGTCAGAACAGAACACAAGTGCCAGGAAATATACTATGTTCTAATCAGAATGGAATATGGACACTTAGGGTAGATTCTGAGGATAGCAAAACAGGTTATTTAATGAGATTGCAGCTTTACTTCTCTTCGTATGAAACTGTTCTGTAAGAACAAAGACTGTCAAGAGGGTAGGTCCCTAGGCAAAATGTGAATATTAGAACATTAGAGAAAAAGGATTACATATTTAATGTCTAAGCATGCGATTAAAATGACAATCCTGCCTTTTCAATAGCTTTATGTAATATCATGGTGATTTTGAGAGCTACAAAACTTTGTAGCAGTTAGCATATTCAAGTTTACAAAGGGATTGCTAACGTCATCTTTTCCTCTTCAACTGTCTAAACAAATAAATGCATTACCTTTGTGATATCCAAGATAGCACTTCTTCAACTTGAAAGACTCATAAAGCAGTTTGGAAAAGTGAAAACAAAAATCTCAGATTGCAACTACATAGGGATTGCTGGCCTCAGAAAACAATTACCAAAATTGCAACACAAATAATTTGCAGAGCTTCATGCCATCAAGCTTATGAAATATGCAGATTGTCATTCTTCTGCTCAATGGACAGTAGTGGGTACACAGTGACACACACAGCAACCTTGCTGCCAAAAGGGCTCCTATTCCATGAGCAAAGTGGGGGTGGGTGGAGCAGTCCCGTTCCTCCCACCACTGTTATGATTACCAAGTCTCCCTCACAGCTTTCACATACAGACACTGGCCTGATTTCATCTGCACAGATTACAGAGCAGAACGAGCTGCAGAAGCAACAATACTCTGACAGTAAGGTTACAGGGCAAGAGAACGTGAGACTTAGTATCAAGTGGGGAGAGGAAGAATCATCACACTAATTTTGCTGTGTATTCACGTCACACCTCAAAGAATTCTGAGCAAAACCCAGAAGTAGTAAGAATATAAGGAACTTTTACATTATAGGATGATAATTTAGTTCGGAAAAAAATACTTGTTTAAATTATCCAAATTTGGCAAACTAATGCAAGTGTATACAACTGGAACTGAAAAACCAAGCCAGACTACAACTATTACAATAAACCACCACATGCTGAACTGGAAGTGTAAAAATACGCTTGCATAAACATAACAAAGTATTATCATGCATATATGGACCATAGAAAAGATGAAACTCCAAAAGTTACTTCCCAGTTTTCTTTTTAAATCTATACTGTAAATCTACATTTTACTGAAACCATGCAAAACTGAAGTATCTTCATAAGGTAAGTGGAAGTACCATTTATCAAAGCTAGTAAACAGGAAGACATAACCAACACAAGAAAAAACACATGAACAGCCAAGAACAAGGTACAGGTGCTGCCCAAGACTCTGGTACCAAGACTTCTGCCTGCATGAAATACTAACTCTAAAGCATAGTTAACTGATAAAGAGCAAGTATGGCAATAATAAAGTGCCAGGCATGCAATCTATGTAAAGACATGCACATTCCAGCAGCAGGCACTGACAAACTCTGAACAAGTGAATAATGCTTAGCTCCTACAATTGCAGTCTTTGAGGAAGCCAGACTTGAAAAAATGCAGAAGTCATCTCTGCTGACATATTTACCTCAATCTACTAGCAATGACATTGGATGAAAAATTGGGAACTAAACCAGTATGAAACAGTGTGAAAGTTCAGTTTTCATTTCAAGAAGAGAGAACTGGGAAAATTCTGTTTTATGTGCATTAGAAAAAAAGCATTCACTGAGGCCACTTTACGCCAACACAGAACACAGTAAAATTTGCTAAACTAATCTTCACTTAGAATCTCTATTTTCCTCTGCTCTTATCTTCAAATCAGTTTATTTAGTTCCAGGCTGTTCTTCTGGATCCATGACATCAACAGCGATTAAAGTAACAATCAGAAAAAAAAAAATCCTAAAGATGCTGATTTTTTTTTTAAACTTTGTAGTGCACTCAGAGTGAAAAATACGTGTAGAAATTAGGAAGCTACAACACTGACTTAGAAATTAAGATTTCTAAGGCTATTATCTCTTTTCCTTTGGAGCGATAAGGAACTTCCATTAAATCACTGCAATTCTCCAAGTGTCTGTTTTTGAAAAACAAAGAAACAAATATTCTGCTACTCCTCCATGGGTCTCTAGAGTTACTTACAGTTCCAGAATAAGAATGACATCTGTTTTGTTCTCATAGACGTCATGAAGCGTAATCACATTAGGATGTCGAATCTCTTTTAGTATGCCGACTTCTCGCTCGATGTCTTCCCGGCTCACTCCACGACGGCTGGATTTCGTTCTCCTTTTCTTGATGAATTTTGCTGCAAACTGCTGACCGGTACTTTTCTCGCGGCATTTTTTCACTACAGCAAACTGCCCACTAAAAGAAAAAGAGAGGATTAGTGTTCAGTTCAAGAAAATTTAGAGTTAAGAGCAGTCTGTTTACTGTGGTGAGGTAAATCAGCTTTTAACTCTGCTTGACTGAAGTGTATTACTCCTTTTTATGCCATCTAGAACAATACCTGAAAAAAACCTAGAAGAGGCAGGAAAGGTAATTTAAGATATGGCTTTTGTATCACACAAATGTGCACATTTCAGCATGTCTGTAAGTAAAAGGTAACACCTTACCAGTGAGGGCCACTGCATTTTTGATTACTGGGGATTACTGCACAAAAGTAATGGTTTCTGGATTTCTCCTTCCATACGCATGTTGAGTACTTTTTCTTCTGCAGGTGGGAGAATTTGTAGTTTCTTACAATCTGTATGATTTGCTGGGGGGGTACTTTGAAGGCCTTTAAAATAAATACCTACCTTATTCCCTTACTCCTGTCTACTCTCTGTTTTTAGGCGGCCTCTCAAGGCATCAGCTGTTACTGTATCGTCTTAAGTACAAGTTTGAAGATGATAAAAGTATGGAGGCACTGAGAAACAAAAACCTGTGTTTGTCCTACAAACCAGAAGAAACTCCAAGAAGCTGCTGACTCCAGCACACTGTCATTGATGTACAAGCCTGCTGTTGCTAGATGTACACGCTGATCTAGATCAGGTATCTCCAGGAGTCTAATGTTGAGTTAAAGCAAGAACACGATTTCTAAAACTGGTTTTTCTTTTAAGTTTCCCTAATCTCTTGCTGAGGATTCTCTAGAAATTCTGTTCCTGCTTTTTTCACCATATGAAGGAATCATAGAATTACAGAATGATACTGATGAGAACAGTTTTTGAAGCTAGCCCACCCTGTTAACCGAAGAAGAGCCGTTCTCTAACCCAGACTTAGAAGAGCAGTTAAATCAGAGCTAGCCCTAGTAGGTTTGACTACTTGAACAGCCGTATAACATTCAGAGCTACTCATTTCATGCCACCATTACTACTCTGGTCCCACACAGTACCCTGAGTAACAAACTGTCTTGAACTGGGACATGCAGTTGGGCAAGGCTAAATGACTGTCACTCGTAGAAGGCAGGGCAAAGACATCACCTCTCCTCTGAACTCCTAGAAAGACATTCTAGAGTAGGCACCACCACCTGGGAGATCTTTGAATGCAGCCATGGGTAATGAGAGAAGTAAACTTTGAGAGAAGTCTTAAGTTAACAGTCTTAAGTTGAGATTTATATTTGTTTCAGTATTATGATCACCATTGAAGTTTCATTCTTCACTGTTTAATGAAATCAATTCATTAACTTGTGAGAAGATGTTATGTTGCGTGAAAAATAACTTTGCCTTAAATTCCACCCGCCCCCAATTCCGCACAAAGTTTTCAAGGATCAGATTTACCATATGGGGACCCCCACAATATTACTACAAACTGCAGTGGACAGAGCAGTGCTTCAGACCACACCATATCCTCTTCTCCATCACACACAGACTTGAAGACCTGCTTCACTTGCCCGGACTTGGTCTGCTAGTGTTATCAGAGATGCTCTTTGACACGTAAGACAATCATATGTGACTGAATGAGAAAGCACAGACCTCTGGAATACCTGTGTTATCCTAAACTGGCAGCAGAGAGCTAGACAAGGTGTCCTAAGGTTCACCAGACTTCTCTGCCTGATTCAGTTCAATTTTGCAAAAACTTTTCCTGCAACAGTGCCTCTGAGTTTGATCTCCAAGGTATGAGCAATTTTGCACTGCTGGAGTAGAGGTATTTTCACAGATGAATTGCAAACACAGCCTTTCTGGCTTTTGCTTCCAGGGAGAAAAGCAAGTGATTGTCTCACACTCTCCCCCACAGCATGCACATCTCCACAGAGATACAAAGCTTTATTTAAAAAGCAGTCAGTTTTGCAGAAAATTTACAGTTTCAGAGACACGATAAAGTGGAACAGTATACAGATGTAGACATCATCACAACTCCAAACTCAAGCTCACGGACCACCAGGAAATCAAAAGCTGTTGTTCTCTTTTGACCACCTGGCTGGCTTTCAGGCTAGAAGTCTAAACTGCCTGATGGAGGAAGAAAAATATTTCTGCTTATGATTCATCCATAGGCTTGAATGCTGCATGGCTAACCACTTTCTTATCGATGCCCAGCCTGTCACTTTAGCAAAAGCTACTGCATTATGGAAAATCAACAGAACAAAACAAAAAAGAAACAACCCTCCCCCCTACCCAATCCCTAACACACCCCCTCTCCCACCACCCCTAGTCCCTACAATGAAAATTAAACAAACCCAGAAACAACAAACCCCAAAATATAATATTAAAACCAAAATTACATCTAACATCAGCTCTGGAGTAAAAAAGTAAAAACATAAATCTGAACTACACAGACATACAATATATTCTGATATCTAAGAAGATTTAATTATAAAAGTTGGTGGGGATTAAGAGTTGTCTGTGTTGATGATTTTTCCATGGTATTATTCATATCTGAATTACATCATTCCCCAAAGCCATTTCATGCTTCCAATGCCTTTAAGGCTAAGACTGTTTAATCTTACTTTGGCAATGGGTCAACTATGATGTTACAGCATGAGGTTGACCTGGAACAAAGCGGGCTGTGTAAGACAAGTAGATCTCCACTGTTTCTCTTCTGAGATATGTAATTTGTTTTTTCAGTCTTTCACTATTTTCTCTGTCCACAACAACCTGTTGGAAGGATGCCCTGATCTATCACTATTCAATATAAAAGTGTTATCAGAAGTCCACTACATTGTTTAAAACCACGTAACTTTAAAGACTGGTCTCATCCACAGTTAATAGGATGTGAGGCTCCAAAAATCTGTGACACTGCTTAAGATTGTAAGAAAGTTATCAACTAACAAGTATCTTGAGTAAGTGCCAGTTATACACCAAATAACCTTCTTATTGTTGCTGTTTTGGTATTTATTCAGCACACAACTGCACAATTAGATGTTTGTTATTAAACGCTGGACACGCAGATCACACTTAAGCTGCAATCAAAGGGGCTGTTTCATGCCTGGGATCCCTAAGCCACACCATTTTACAACTCTCTCTAAACTCCCGTTTTAAAAGCAGAGGAGATGTGTAAATCAAAGCGTATTTACTGGGCTTCCCCTTGTAGAACTGCAGTGACAAGCTAATATAGCTTTGCATGGGCTAACATTCATAGAATACCCAGTACTATCCTCCCACAGATCCTAAATTTTCAGATTCAGCATTCATTCATACAGCATCTCCAAAGCCAGAAAAGCCCTTTAGTTTTTTAAGTTCTCTTGCCTTTGTAGGTTTGATTTAAAGTGTATGGAGTCAAAAAATGACTGCCATTTTAGGAGAAAATTACACCAACCACCCTGCACCCTCTCCCCAAAGTAAATCACAAATTCACACTTAATAAAGTATCTGACATCATTTTTTTTTCCACATGGCAGAATCAGGTTAAACAGCAAGGCAGGATGACAGCTTGATGTAAGAACAAATAGTTCTGCTAATAATAGTGATTTGTTTTGTGATCTTGTAATTCTTACTCAACCGACACTTAATTACTACCCTAAACCTGCTCTTTTTGGGACACTTGGCATACCTCCGCATCCAGTGATTTTTCAGACTCACTTCAGAACAATTACATACCCATTACCTAATCATGACATTTCTGCATCCTTTTTACATCATGAGACACACTGCCTTTTACAATAAATATATGTATAAGCAAAAGTTGTGCAGATAGGGGATGGAAGCACCAATAAAACACCTACATGTCAACCTTTATTGGTCCTGGCTTAGTGGGATCACAAACCAACTACTCATTAGCATGAATTAAGGAAAGTTTTAAATACAGAGACAGTTGGTTTAGAATCAAAGGGAAAACACAAAAAAGTCCTTTCATTTTTTCCACAAGGATGGTGACAGTGATTAGGGGTGGCCAACACCCTGTATTCCCTCCCACTCCCAGCCATCTGCACCAACCCTTCCTGGCTAGATTCTTCTGTGAGGAGTAAAATTCTTGCCCCAAGAACCCATTGAAAGAGTTCTAAACTGGACACAGAGTTGGTCAACTGTCCCAGTAACCCCCAGGGAACAATTTTCTAGTAGTTATTGCCGCAACAGGTCAAGAATGGAGCGATTTTCCCTGCCATCTTCTGCATTCCAAAGTTTAATGGGAGCGGGAAACAGGAGTAAGGAAAAGGCATTAAGTTGCCATCAGAGTAATAAGATGCCTGGGTATGTTTCTGACATGTAGGCACTTTTTTCCTATTTAAAAATTTGATATTCAGTACACAACTCTGAAAACACAATGTACTGAGATTCAACTACTTTTACTATTTGTTTGACTACTTCCCTTTTTAAAATCACACTAATCCAACAGAAAGAGATTTACATAATACTATTAGATTAGCCTGTGAAAGAAACCGCAACTCAACCACGGAACCACTTGTTTTCCCCAACAGAACACCTACTAGCATACTGTACACACTTCTGTCTTTCCTCAGACATCTGCTGCAGGGAAGGCCAGTGGAGCAGGGGATGGGCAGCCCCAGCAGCATCCCAGCATCAGTCACCTCTGTCAGTAACCACTGCTATCCATTACCCCTGTCTGTCACCAAAGGCATCTGACCTGCTTCTGCTAATAAGGTTAGCTCTCCTGCAACTTGCTGGTGAGGCAGCAGTATCCAAGTTTTTCCAAAGAAGAGGAAGACTTGTCCACAAACTGTAAAGGGTATATAGTTACATTAAGTCCCTCTCTACTTTCCAAAGAAAGCAAAATAATATTTTCAGCTTAGCTGCAAAGCCAGTTTGGAGACAAACCTTTTCCCTGCCTTCCTCTATCTTCTTTATGGTCTTGCAAAAGTGGGGTAAGTCTTGGTTGATAGAATAATAGAGTACTCCATGAAGATGCGACTGGGGAGCAGTTGTCTTTCATGAGTACCACACTAAAAAGACAACCTGTTGTCTTGGAATATTGTTGTATGGAATAGCAGCTTTAGTGTCAGCTACCAGCACTCTGCCTACAAGAAAAAAAATCTTCATTTATCTTGACAGATAAAGAAACTGGGATAGCCTAAAACAAGGCTTCTTTTCAGGCAGTTTCTCTAAATGTGCATGAACTTATCTTCTTTACCCCACAAACGGAATGTTGTAGAACATAAAGGCCCTTTTCCCAAATAATATTTTTAATTTTGCAGTAAACTAAACAGTATAGGCAGGTAAGGAATGGCTGCAAGACTGACAGATAAGGTCCTACAATATTTGTTTAGGCTCTGAAAGTAGGAAAGTCAGACTACAGTGCTCACCATATTTGTGCTCCTTCTCTTGCCCCACAATGTTTAATTCTCTAGCATAGAAGCTGAGAGAATGCTAGAAGTGCTCTTTATCTGCCAGCTCTCCAAGTACTGGAGAGCTCTAAAAAGAAATAACAAAGAACATGAAGATGAGAACATCACAGAACAGCTGAAAGATCCATGAAAGATACATGGATGCTGAACACATTATTAGTCTAGTTATATCTATATTTTCCAATTTGAACAGCTCTGAAAAAAACAGTTTCCAATATAAGTAACAAATCTGCACTCCAGTGCTGACACAGGCACACACCTTTCAGTTGGTAGTGGAGCTGTCTGCTTTGTGGTCACAGTGAGCAAATGCATTTTCACAGTCCACACTGAGTCCAAGTGGCAGCACTCGAAAGTACTTGACCGCTTGGTAACATGAAGGAACAGCATCTATATACCTGGTAGGAGAAGGAGCTGGAAGCACCTGAAGCCTATTGATCACCATAAACTTGTTTCAGGCTGCACATAAACACTTGTTCCAGGAAACGGCACGGTGGCCATAGTGTAACAGAAGTAGTAATTTTGGGAGTCACACAAAAAATGCAGTATTAAAGCAAAGAAAAGAGGAGTTAAATATGATACAGCATTTAAGCTAAAGAGGAAATACTCCTCAAATTATATATGAGTGACTAAGCAGAAGAATAAACCAGCTGGAATCTGATGGTGGACCACAGAGATCACTGTTAAGAACTGGCTTTTTCAAGTACTACTAGTATAGAAAAGCAAGCATAAGGGTCAACTAGATTTGACTGTAAAAATGATAAAAAGTTGAGTGCTGCAAGTACACTGGCAGGAGAGTAATTGTGTTAGGCAATTGTGCAGTACATTTCCAACAGATGCAGGGTTAAAATGAAGCTGCAATTTACACCCGTCAATATAATGCATGCTGATACACTTTCCTTGGAATTATTTTGGAAAAGCAGCAAAGACAAAAAGAACAACAGCAAGGAAGGGGAAGCAAAGGGGAAAATCAGACAGATTCATAAAAAACCCAAATGTACTGACACCTGGTATTTCTGAGTTCTGAAAACTCCCAATTTCCAAATTCCTTGTTATGCACAGATGAATTTACACACTTATAAACTGCACATCTTTTAAATTCTTTTTATTTCTGGCTTAGAATAATTTTTTTCCAAAAGTTCCAAAAGTACTGTGATTCTACCATAGTGACTCAATGTATGTGATGCTAAGTTTGATTATCCTTCACTATGAATACACCAAATATTTCATTTAAAGTTATTTTACCAAAATATGAGAAGCATAAAAAATAATTCTTCCTTTGCATAATATTTTAAGCAAAAAACCCCCAACTTTCAAAACGAACTCTATTATTACTTTTATCTCTATAGATCAATTGAAACTTCTGTTGTACTACCTATTCAAAGACAGTTGGAACAGTGTAACTGTTACCTTATTAATTAAATTTGTAGAAGCACCTTGATAGTGTCTATAACAGATGACAACATGAAGCAGTCAGAATTTGAGTTTTCAAGCAGTGTAAGAAGCAGTGGGGTAAGTTCAATTTTTAAGCGTATTTATAGACTAAACTACCTACCATAACTTTGTGTAGCTGAAGTCAGGTTGCATGACGGACCAGAAAATAAAGCATTATACCTCTGTGATTTAATCCCAGCTGGCAATCAAGCACCACTTCCCAGCCCCTCCATGGTGTGATGGGGAGGAGAATCAGGAAAAAAATTAAAAACTCAACGGTTAAGATAAGAACGGTTTAATAGCTGCAATGAGGTAAAAAAAAAAAATACTAGTGTGCCGGTTTGGCCAAAATCTAGCAAAATATCCTCTGAGAGGAAACCAGGTTACAACCACCCTTCCCCCCACAGGGTTCGGGGAAAAAAAAAAATATTTTCCTCGAAGGAAAGTGAATGAGATAAGAACTATTTATTTAACAAACACACAGGAAAAGGATAATAATGCTAAATAATGAAATGAAATCTCTCGCTATAGAGAGAAACCTGGGAAGATTTCAGAGTCCTTCTGTAGGTGTGGTCTCTCTCCTCCTCGGAGCTGGGTCGGCGAGGGCCCACCCCCGGGCCTCGGGGAGGAAATTCTCCCGATGTGTTCTGATGTTGTTGAACCGTCCAGAAGAGAAGAAGGGAAAAACCAAAGTCCCAGGAAACAAAAGTTCAACTTTCCGTCTCACACCGGGAAGAGAAGAAGAAAAAAACCGAAACCGCTGGCTGAAGCAAGCAAGCAGGGTGCTCCCTCCTGCTCCTGCAGCCAGAGAACGCAGAGGAGTGCATTTCTGTGTCCTTGGGAAACTGTTTTGAAAAGTTCGTTTGTTTTGTTTTTTTCCCAAGCTCAGTTTAAAGGCACAGAGAAGGCACAATATTACTTTTTGGGCATAGAGCATGATAGGGGATACACATGATGGAGTCACCCCAAGACAATCAACTACAGCAATGGAAAGGGGGGAGAGAGAGAGAGAGAGAGAGAGAGAGAGAGAGAGAGAGATAGAGAGAGAGAGAGACGTAAAATACAATTGCTCCGCACACACTCACCAATGCCCAAATCCATCCCCCAGCAGTGACTGCCCCTCTCTTATGAAAAACTCCCCCTGGATTATATACTGGGTATGATTTTCATTGTATGGAATATCCCTCTGGCCAGTTCAGGTCAGCTGCCCTGGCTGAGCAGACCCTCCCAGCTTCTTGTGCACCTGCTGGCTGGCAGAGCATGGGAAGCTGGAAAGTCCTTGCCTTAGGGTAGTAGGCACACTGAGCAGCAACTGAAACCTGAGTGTGTTACCAACACTATCCTCAGGCTAAATCCAAACCACAGCACTGTATGAGCTACTAAGATGAAAACTAACTCTATTACAGCTGAAAACAGACATGGTGAAATAGAGAATTTGTCCAATCTATTCTTTTCTCCAGCATTTTAAAGCTTGTGCCTCATATTTCTGTGGTTTGGTTAATTTAAAAACAAATCATCATGCCTTTTAGCTATGTATTTATCTCCTGCAGAAATCCTCTTGTGCTGTCAACCTCAGCACATAACACTGATGAAATTGTAGGTTTCTGTTGCTTTGCTGATTTCTGTAATTTCATTATGTTGCTAACAGACTTCTCTAGATGTTTGCTAAGGTTACAGAAAAGTGATTTTCTTCACTGTTTTCTCAGATACCTAGAAAAGCCACCAGTCCTAAGGAAGGACATAACAGCATGATAAAAAATTTTATGATAGATCTAAATAAGGTATCTCAGAAAAATACACATTGTTTACTATTGTTTATTATTAATTCTTAAATGCATTGTATTGTTCCAAATAGTGTATGGAAAATTTTAGCAGAATAGTTATATTGGAAGTGGGGAGGGAGAGAGAAAGAGATGAAAAGACAGAAGACTCTTACTTTGTGTACAAATATGCATGTGTATGCAGTACTGAGTTCTACCAAGTGTTTTAATTCCTTACTGTGAGGGTGGTTTACCCTAGAATTAAACTGCTTTCTGTGCCACACATCTAAAAAGGCAAGTCCCTGCCATTGCCAAGACTCCCTATGGAGCCCATTTATCCATTTATGGATTTGGTCAAGATGGCATCTCACTGAACACAGATCCTCAGTTCAGTAATTAGTTAAGCAGGAGCAGATTAATCAGATGGCTCTGGCTGACTCAGAAAAGAGGGGATGAAGAAAGACATCTATGTACTGTGCCTCTATGTTGAAAGTAAGACCAAGCATGCCTGTACAACTCTCCAACCCTCACCCAAAGTAAAGGGGCTGATCTGCTTGGGATTTTCTTATTCTCCTGAGAGAACCACGATAAAGTTTTTCCAACATACTTAATGTCAAACAAGTTAAACTGTTGGAGCGTGAATGCATGCACACACCTGTGCATACATTTGCTGAGCTGAAAAGCACTTATTAACTAGTACAGTCCATCATGCAGAGATGAGGGGAAGTGGTTCCTGTGTATCAGCAGTTTGGCAGTAAACATCAACTGCAGATGACTGAATAATTCTTTGCATTTAGAAATAAGAAGCTTAGAAAAAAATGCAGTCTCGCGATGATTAGGCTGAATTTCATGAAGTAGAACAAAACATAAGTTTCAGCCACTCTCGGTGTACGTATAAATATGAACAGTGTCTCTATATACACTACTACGAGGATTTTAAAAACAGGATAAAAAATATGAATGGATGATATTTTGTGTACTGTTTATTTTATACACACTATATTGTGAATAGATATTTGATATGTTTTATCATAAGAAGTAACTGAGTTTCTGTCCTTGAAAAGAGTTTTAATTAGAAACATAGCACCTTGAAAAAGAAATTAAAAGGCAAAATGCCTGTAATATTTGCATCCTGCTGGTGTAGTTTGTCTGAAGACTAATACATAGCCCTTGCCAATTATGGCTGCTATGTAACCAGATGAGAATGCAGTCTTCCCTTTAATCCAAGGAGAGTGCCTTCAAATTTTTTCCTTTTAAAAATGGCTTTGTTTCAGTTCACAGCTTGGAACCAACAGGATTTCAGTGAAATCCTGTGTTCTGACTGTGTTACACCAATTCGCCCCATGGAGCCACATGTCGATCTGCTCAGTGTGATTCGCAAGTGTTGGTGTGTGACCTTGGGGTGGGGAGAAGAGTGGAAAGAATTATGAAAAGTAAATTCAGAGATGTGTGATTCAATGTGAAAGAAGTTATGAAAACACTTGAACAAACAGTGATGTAAGTTCTGCTTGTGTTCAGAGGAAGGGGTTAAAAGGGGAAGAATGGCAAAGAAGATGGTGGATTTGCTCAAGCTGGGAGCGCCAAGGCCTGGAGAATAACAGTGTGGGAAACCATATGTAAAACCTACTGCTCTTTATCCTCTATCTGGATGACAGATAGTTTGAAGAAGTAGAATTTCTGTGTAGAGATAACACAGGTGTTTACAGAGACTTGTAGGCCCTTTCCCAGACATGCTTGAGCTCCCTGTTGGGAGAGAGATCAAAGCAGAGACCATAAAAAGCACAGGGAGATCACAGCATGGTGCTAAACTCCGCGTGCGCAGGCCCTGGATAAACGGGCACAGCAGCAGCCCTGCCGCCCGCTAGGATTGGACTGAGCCTGACGATGCCTGTGCCCTCATCCTGTGTGTCCATGTTGCCCAGCCTTGTTTCAGGATCCTCCAGTCAGCGAGGTAATGGAGTAAATTTATTCTTTGCATTTCAGCTGTGGTGGTTTTGGTTGCCCTGTCACCTGTGTGTGTTGATTCACAGTTCAATACAGAAGCTATTTGTATTTCCCTTATGTAGTCCACCTCCGTGGTATTTAATTAGATGTGGCTGAATTGTGGTTTGCTTCACCACTCTAAAGGAATGTTTAGGTAAGTATTTGAGTCATGATGCATCACACATTAATAGAACCATAGAACAGTTGGGTTGGAAGGGACCTTTAAGATTGAGTTCCAACTGCCCTGCGATAGGCAGGGACACCTCCCACTAAACCAGATTGCATAAAGCTCCAGGCAACTTGGCATTGAACACTTCCATGGATAGGGCATTCACAATGTCTCTGGGCCAACCAGTTCCAGTGCCTCACCACCCTCACAGTAAAGAATTCCTTCCTAGTATCTACTTTCAAGAATTCTTTCTTTCAGTTTAAAGCCATTCCTCTTGTTTTGTCATTACACACCCTTGTGAAAAAATCCCTCTTCACCCTTCCTCTAGGCCCCCTTCAGGTATTGAAAGGCTGCTGTAAGGTCCCCCAGAACCTTCTCTTTTCGAGGTTGAACAGCCACAACTTTCTCAGTCTGTCAGTATACAGCTTGGCATTACAGAATGGGAACAAGTAAGTGATGTTCAACCACAATATAAGAAAGACATTCAGCTATTAGAGAGTGCCCAAAGGTGGGCCACGACGATGGTGAATGGCCTTGAGGGGAGCTGAATGATGGTCTGTTCAGCCTGGAGGAGACTGAGGACAGACCTCATGGCAGTCTTCAACTTCCTCATAAGGGGAAGAGAAGGAGCAAACACTGATCTCTTCTCTGTGGTGACCAGTGACAGAACCCGAGGGAATGGCCCGAAATTGTGTCAGGGGAGGTTTAGGTTGGATATTAGAAAAAAAGCCCCACCCTAGAGGGTGGCTGGGCACGGGCACAGGCTCCCCAGGGAAGTGGTCACAGCACCAGCCTGACAGAGTTCCAGAAGCGTTTGGACAACACTCAGGCACGTGGTGTGTTTCTTGCAGATGTCTTGTGCAGGCCCAGGAGTGTGACTCAATGATCCTGATAGGTAATCTCCAACTCAGCATATTGTATGACTCTATGAACATTATTAATGATTAAGACCCTTTCAATTGCCAAAATAAAGGCAAATATATTCAGTTACAACAAAGCATAAAAACAGAAACATGTATCACAAATTTAATATAAACAAATCATAAAAATATCCCCTCTGAAGACTTTATTTGCATTAAACTCAAATTTATCTCTAAAGATACTATTGTTCAAAAGAATGAGGAAGAAGAATATGGGAGTTACAGCAAAGAACAGAAAGCTCTGTTTTCCAATATATACATATTTCAATAAATATTTACTATCTAAACTGAACTGCCACACAAAGCATGTAATTGTGAGACAGTCAAGGCTTATAAAGGCATTTCGTAATTGTTTAAAAATATTAGACAATGAAGTTTACCAGTACTTTAAACAAGAGTTAACATCCATAAACTCAAATTGGCAGGTAATGACTCAATAATGTAATAAAAATTTCACTATATCCTTTGGAAACCACCTGCTCAGAAGAAAATACTGTGCAAGAAAGATGCATCTTTAATCCTCTGATCAGTCCTTAAGCTTAACCTTTGTTGCTGCCTATATTTTGTGTTTCTATATACTTCATTAGTTAGTCTTAAATTCAGGTTAACATTTTTATTGATTTTTCATGAAAAACTTCCAATGACTCAATTTCCCTCCATTTAGATAATTGTAAAGTTAATATAATTTCTGTTTTCCCAAACTGTCTTCAAATTTCTTACAGCATTAGACACAGCCTCTATGATTTTCTTTTTCGTATTCAATAAAAGAGGGATCTACAAAACTAAAACCTGACCAGCCCAAGATTTAGAAGACTTTGGAGCATAGCACCTCTAGTATTCACTCTCTTGTCCTTTCTCCCCCTGTGGTGGTGACTGGGTTTCCTGGTCACAGTACATGGGCTACACTAGCCTTGTTCTCTCTGGCCGCTGGGGCAACTGACCCGACACTGTGCAATGTGCTCCATTTCTTTTGCTGTACGGTTTGTAGCCTTTCTTGGTCAAAATTCTGCAATACAAATGAAACACCACTTGCTTGCCTTTCACTTTTTATTAAAACTAACTTTTGAATAAAAGCTGTATGGTTTCATTGGCTCCGGTGTTTACCACCTTCGGTCCTCTTCATCCCATTCACTGTGCTCTTTTAATGCAACGCAAAGCTTTCCTTCTCATGATTTTCACCAGTGTCAGTCCCCTGTATTTATTTTCCTCACTCAGCTGTCTCGATTCCAGATTTTTATAACCTCCACCTTCACCTGCAGCTTCAGCACTTGCAAGTAAGTCCATCTTCTCTTGTACCTCACTAAATCTCGGTCTTCAAGCCATTGTTGTCCAAAACTTGGAAAAATTACAAATTTCTCCTCATTCCTTCCATCTCTGCTCTCATCTTTACTGCTCTTCCTGTCCTTACACATTCACCTGACTCCAGCAGGGTGGCCAGGTACTCAGATCTCTTCCTGAAGCTCAGTTAAAGAAATGAATCACTACCCGCCACGAAGTCTCTCCCAGGAGAGATGTCCTTCTCCAAATCACCCTCTTGCTACCTATATTATGTTCTCTGCTTGACACTTGCTTTCCTTCCAACTTACCTAGCTCACCTTCACAATAAAATGGCAAAGCACGCCAAAAACATAACTGAAAAAACCCCAACCAAACCCAAACCACCCTGACAATTATGCATCTGTTCAGGATTAAACAGAGTGCTGCATCCCAAACATGATGTTCACACACACCCAGTACTTTTAATGCTCAGTAGGGCTTATTCAGCATGTGGACAGAAACAGTTCTTCAGAACCTATTAAGTTCTCAGCTACGGATGTATGCAATGGATGGACTCGTTGCATGTTCAAGTTAACGCACACAGTTTTAAACAAATCCTTTAATCTACACAAAAAGGAATAAACAGTAATCTGAGTTATTAACTTGAAGCTTCTACATACCTCATTAAAAATACAATTCTGCTGTTTTCAAGGTTATTTACTCCCTTTTATTTAGATAGCTTAATTACACTTGTTAGAAGACTTTTAATGAAATAAAAAGTAAAAGCATATATGCACGAAGACTAAGTTTAACTTAACAGTTAAGTGGCAGATGGCACATCACGCAGTTACATGCAGTATCAATCTGCAACATGGGCAAAAAGATTAATCTACAAATCTTGCTGTATAACCAGCATCAATATAGAAACTACCTGCCTCCCCAACCCCCCTCCACCCAATCTTACATGTATAAAAAAAAATTCTGTTCCTTAAGCAATAGTATTTCAGTGGGAAATTCTTGGACATTTACCTACCCATTTCCTTTTGGGTCCAAGTCAGTTCATTTTAAGTACTGCCCCATTTAAAGTACAAACCATCTGAAGTTCCTGTATTTGCCAAGATATTTCACTCACTGAAATTCTATTATGTATGAAGTTTCACATCTCTTTTCTAATTTCAATCCACGATTCTTCTGAAGAGGTAAATCTAACTCCTTTATGTTAGCTTTAGGTTTTTTTACTTCCTCTCTTTATCAACAGTCTCACCACAATGGAACTAAATGGCACAATTATCCAAAAACACACTAAAATAATTTTTCTTTAGTTTACTGCATCTAACTCTGATCTAGCTCTGAAGACAGAGAAGACTGCAGCACTTGCATGCTGCCCAATCTGAGAGCATAGTACAGATGCAATAGCTGGAGGGGGGAGAAAAGACAGTGACAAGCATTTTATTTTTCTTTTTCTATAGCCAACTTGTAGCCAAATCCCTGTAACTCCCTCCAATCCCTTTCCTTAAAGGAAAAATAGAGCTTATGACCTAGCAAGTCACTCTATGTGGCTTTATGTTAAAACATGCTGAACTGAAGATTGCTGCTTGCTATTACTTTGATATTGGTTTTGTTTAAAGTGGAAATACATTCTATTAGGACTTTGTGCTACAGCAACAATCACAGCACACTTGTGAAAGTAATGGATGAAAATCATCGGTGCCAAAACCAGCCCACTTCATTAAAAACACAGTGTTCTCTTCCTTTGGTAGGACTTGGAAGTGCTGTTGTACAGCGCTAGAGAGACAGCAAATCTCAAGCATGACTGCTGAATAATTACATGGGCTCATGTTAAGCATGCATTTTATTTGCATAAGTGCTGTTTGTGGAACAAGAATGAGGTTTCCAGTTAGAATTCTAGATGGAATTTGAGAAGACAGGAAAACATCAAGTTTTTGGAGGTTTGATTATCTAAATTTATCAGAACTTAAATGAGAAATAAGAACAGATCACTGAAGATTAAAAAGCTTGTATCAAATTAATATGAGAAGTAGATGCATCATCACCATATTCATCTATTGGACCTTTTCTATTGCATGAAATAAAATCTCAACACTACCACCATCCTTTGGGATTCCATCCATTTGTGTTCCAGATTCTTAGTACTATACATGTTCTCTCAAAAAACATCAAATATGCCTTGCATGGTTTTTAACGTTTTCTGCCTATAAGCACTTACTTTGACTCATCATAAAAAAGCTACCGGTATGCATTTAGTTAAGAAAACAGTACTGAACGTTTCATTTTTCAGTGTTAGTGCCGCTATGCAGAGAATACCATTAACCTTTCTTTATATTTACAGGCAGCTGAGTTGATCTTCTTTTGAAGCAGAGGAATGGATTAAGTGATTTCTAGAGATGGTTTACATAAAGTATAAAGCTAGAGCATGAAGACATCCCACTTCTGCAACTGGATGCTGTGCACAGAAGCTCTCTCCTGTGTGTAAGCTTTGAGGAAACACCACCTCGATTTCTGACTTCAGCAGTCAGTGTTTAAAAGAACAGAAGTTCACATGCCTACTTCGATGATCTTTATGAAAGTTAGAAAAACTATTACATTGAACGAAAGGCTGGAGACTGTTGTAACCAATGCAGACACTTTCTTTAATGCAAGGAGTATGCTCAATGAATATTAGCAGTGATAATTAATACAACTGAAAAGAAAGGACAAAAAAGAAATTGCAAGTCCATATCAGCATTACTAAAAATAAGTGGTTTTCTAAAATTCAGCTCCTTTGTCTAAACAGAGATATTTTTTCTATGTTTGGTTTTGACTAAGGAGATTTGTCATCCAAACAGTTGTGTATTTAGAATCACTAACATCACTGATAAGTTTCACTCTCTACAGTAATTCAGTCAGTCTCTAAGAGATTCTAATGCATCAATTCCAGCTCTCAGTGCTTCAGCTCTTCCTACTCAGGTGAAGAGTTAGGCATCAGAATAAAAACACATTCACATGGACTTCAGCTTAACAGTCACTGCAGGCTGCAGTTGAAAGCCTTTCTTCACATTACAAGAGCTGAAAGAAAAGCACTGCACAAACAACAGGAAGCACTTTAGAAATTATGGTCTTAATCAAGATGCACTGCTGTAGAATTCTGCACTGTAGAATTGTAAGTGACCTACATAACCTGGCTTTGCCACCCTCCACCCTTGTGCTTCGTATGTTATGGCCAAGCAATTCTGCACCAGAGATAAAGCAAGTGCGGTAACTTGGGGACGTTTGGGGGAGAGATAAAGTGTGCCTAATACAGCTCCAAAATAAAGCAATGAGTTTTGAATTCATAAATCACTTCCTAAATGGAGCTTCAATGAATGTGTTTTTCCAGAAAGCTGGTCTTTTCATTACAGCTTTCAAACAAAAGGGTAGTACCCTTGTAGAGAGCAGTATCCAAGTCCATCACTCCTGAGAGTTAGGTATCAGCAAGGAGATGTGAACTTCTTTCCTATTGCTACCACCAGCAGTGAGTCCCTAGATTCAGTTCCTCATCTTGCTTCTACTCAGGAACCCCCTGCCTGCAGACTGAAGATAAGCAAGGCCCTGAAAAAAAAGCAGAACCAGTCACCCAGTGGCATTTCAGTACTTCCAATGAACTTTCTCTGCACATCAGTTCCCTCTCCATCCTTTCAGAGGTATTTTACTGCATCCTCTTTACTGTCATAACTTCCTCAAAAATTAACTACTAATTCACTTCCTGAAAGCGTTAACTTTTTATGTAACAGATTTCAGAGGCTAAGGGATGAGTATTCTTGACATGCTGGAAGGGTATAAAGGGCTTTTAGTTGATTTTAACTCTGTATTGAAGCTGTCTTTGGAAAGCTTTGGTCAGATGTTCCTGTAGTATATGGTATTCTAACTAAAAAAAAGTTGCCCACAATTGACAGTCTGCTTTATGGAAGATATATTTGTTGTAGTTACTACACAGTTTTGCCCATGCAAATAAGAGACAAACAATCCTGAAATATTTCATTTCCCAAACCACAGCCTACTTTGGTCTTTGGTTTTCTAGACACAGACTTTTAAAGTTAAGAGTTCAAATATTAAACAGCACAAATTCCTGAAATTTTCTTGTATCTGTTGCCTCCTTAACAAAGGAAACAGATAGAAATGACACAAGCTCCACTAGTGCCAACAAAGATGTAATTAATTTTGCTGAATTTTTTGTTACAAACCCAGTTCACAAAGGCATTTTATTTCGGCCTTGAGAACACAAATCCCACTTACGCATTTCCTTCCTTTTCCTGTCATTAAGCAACATTTATCTGCGTAAGTTTCATCCACTCGAAACATTACCTGCAGCAAGGTTTCCCTTAGCAGTGACTGCTATTGCTTCTTTCACAGAAGCCCAACTCCCTAATAAAAACACAAAGTCAGACGACCATGTGCCTCTGGACTGCTTTCTGCACAGACCCCGGTGCCACTACTGTAAGCAGCCTGCCTTCCCTAGTGCCAGCCACCAGCTTTCCAGTCCAATACAAATTGTCTCAGGGAGGCCAGCACAATGTGCTCTCCCCTGGTGGCAAGCTTCATTTCGTTCTTTTCCATGTTAAAATGTCAAAGAAAAATCGCTCTCATGGGGGGTTTCTCTTAGCTCTTTATACAGGGAAATGTCAGTGAGGAACTACTAGAAAGAGACCAGTGTGGTAGTACATTTGCCACAAATGACCTTGCAAAATAGTTTGATGAAGAACAACAAATTTTAATAGTCCTTTTTATCCTAGGGAAAGAGGCCTTTTAAGAAGGATTTATTATACTGGGTAAGACCTGTGCTGCCAGAGACAGAGCGTGGCAAGTAGCAATTTCTTGTTTCACCTCCCATAAGGTTCTCATGCCCAGCTGGAGAAGGCAGCAGTAGCTACTTGTCAGGAAGTCAGCACTCAAACGTAGCTCCATGAAGCCAGGAGACAGCCCAGGATGTCTTGCAGCCCAGATGTTTTGCAGGATGGCTCCCTTCCTATGAATGGTGTCTCAGTAACCTGCCTGAAGGCCACTTTGTACTTCTTCTCAGTTGTTCAGCATGCAAAACTCAAACCAGAATCCTGCTATCGCTCTACATCACCATGTTTCTGAAACTACTTTGGCTGCTCAATCAATTTCATAAAGTTCCAAGATGCTAGATGCCAGAAATTGTTGTGTCTTCCCTGCACTGATAAGGAGCTGATGAAGCAGCATCCCCCTGGCAGAGCTGAGAGTCCGGAGGCAAGCCCAGCTACAGGTAGACAGGAGACAATGCACAGATGGGGTCAGTATCACCTCTGGATCACTCCCTCCTGCTGGGACAATTGCTGAGAGCCCAGCACACACCACAGAATGCAACGAAGAATTTGGTTGGCAAGAGCCCAGGGTGCAGCAGGCAGCCCTCCATGGGCCCTGCTGCCCCACTGAGACCGTGGCCCTCGATGCCAGGTGGCACACACCTCCCACAACAGAGGGTCAGCTTTATTGTTATATAGTTTGGGAGTGTGGAGCCAAAAAGACATTCCCCATTTGCCCAAAGAAAGTAAGACTGGGCTCCCGGGATGACTTGGTTTCTTAATTGCCCCTGTGAAGTGCCTCACAACATGTCAGGAAGGCAAGTGTGCTGGCGTGCAATTCAGGATGGACTGTCTTTCACTACAGGAAAGACTGCTTTGTTATGGCAACCTGTGCGGTACATTTACTCTGACCAGCTGTGAGCAACCATGTGGCTACCCCTTAGTAGCCACAAAAATCTAATGGAAGACACTCATGATCTTGGTAGACTGTCCAGAAAACCTGGTGGCACCCAAATTTGCATCTGCAGAGCAACAATTGCATGTTAAAGTCTTCCTTCCCCTCACAGGTCAGGTGTTTCTCTCACAGCAAGAGCTGCTTGGGCCTCACAGCTTTGTCATGGCTGAATGCCAACAATGTACCGGAAGGAAAATGAGTTTTCAGAGGCAAAACAAAAAAAGATTGCCAGAAAATACAGACTGCTCTCTTCCTGTTTCCTAGAGCGACACCAGTGAAATTTTTCTAGCAATTAATGAGTTTGCATAGGTGTTACTCCAAGTGTAACCATAAGACTGTCTAGCTGGCAGAAGTGATACTGTGTTGGTGGTGACAGGCAGAGAGCTGAGCTCAGCTGCTGCAAATGTACAGCTCAGCTGCTGCAAGTACACTACTGCAGGGTTGGCAGTCAAAAATCAACTTGTAGGCTTGACATGAAAATCTGTCAAATGGAATAGGGAATCCTCCAACACCTTCCTTTCTGAAACTGTACAATCACACAGAGTCAGAAAAGCTTCTGAATTAATTTTCATTGTCTTGGCAACACCACCAGTGAGTCTCAGCTGTTTTATAAACAGCCTTTAGGCTTAAATTCACTGCCATTCTCAATGCATTCACTATGTACAACAAGATATTTATTGCTCTTTTTGAAAGTTTTCTCAAAGCATGGAAATAAAAAAAAACCCCAAACAAAAACAAACAAAACTTTAGCATCAGAGAAAATTTATCTCAAACTGTGAATCAAAGAACATTTGAGTAAACAAGATGAAATCCCAATATGTGTGTGAGTCTAGGCTTCCCCTTGACAGTGAACAGGGTAAGCACAGGCATTGCTGCAAACAGCCAGACACAACCTTTGTCAAGGATGCAAATATAAATTGACTTCAATTGTATGAACACCTCTCAACAAAGGTTCCTCAAAACCTCAAAGGTCCCTTTGGAAGATGCAATGAAGTAGCAGCTGCATGGGGAAAGGTACCAGGCAGTTTTAAGACACCCCTGCACACAACCATTTCAGCATGGGGCTAAAAGAAGACAGTTCATCAGAGATAGGAACATAATAATAAGATTAAACTAGATGACTGAAGGGCTTGAAGCGGCACCCACACAAAACATAACGTGCTGAGCAGGCTTTAGATGTGAACCACCAGCATTACCTAAGCACAAACACAGTGTTCTCACAACTCCAAGTACAGGGTCACTGCCCTCTTCTGCAAATGCTACAGGAAACTGACAATCACATGGAAATCAGGCAGTCATCATGAAACAGTCACTTTTTCTGGCCTCACATGATTTTGCATGCTATAATGCTGAGACTCTTTTCCCCATCTGCCACATGACTAGCAGAAGGAATAAACTTCAGTCAACACCACCAGGGTAGTACCACCAGGGTAGTACCACCAGAACTTCAAAAAATGAAAGCAGGGACAATTGTAACTCTTTTGAATTTTAAAGCTCTGCTGCAAAGTTAAAGGCTATGTTGGCCATACATTAAACAAATACCTAAAGTAAATCAGGAGAGTGCATAAAATTAGTGTAAAAAGTAGTACTATTGAGAACAATATGAGTCTTCTCGATGCAATATATTATCAATATATAATTTTTTACACTCATAGTCCTCCTAAAACAGTATTTTTCCACAAAGCAGTCTAACTAATTTTCATATTAACATCATACAGTGTATAAACATTTGTTGGGCTAGATTGCTAGCACAGTAACAAATCTGCAGCGTATGGCATTGTGGAGGGGGTCTCTAACATGTTCCTTCTCTGTCTAGAAGTGAAGCTGGTACAAAAATATCTGTGCATACCGTACTTACCTCCTGCATGCCCAGCTACTTCTTCCTGTTGTCACATCTCTTCTTAAACTGATCTCACAAAACCAAGATTTACTTCTAACCATTAATGCTCAATGATTCACCTTAAAAGATAATTAAGAAAACCCCAAACCCTGTTCACACAAGGCACGGCAGGAAGTGCTACCACATGTCCTAGGATGAAATAGCAATGAGCTGAAGTTCTTCATGCCAACGTTGCTTTGTATTCTTCCTAAAATCACAGAATCATAGAATGGTCTCAGTTGGAAGGGACTTTAAAGATCATTTAGCTCCAGCCCCCCTACCATGCACAGGCACAACTCCCACTAGACCAGGTTGCTTAGAGCCTCATCCAGCCTGGCCTTGAACACTTCCAGGGATGGAGCATCCACAACTTCTCTGGGCAACTTATTCCAGTGCCTCAGCACCCTCATGGCAAAGAGTTTTTGCCTAGTATCTAATCTAAACCTGCTCTCAGTTTGAAGCCATTCTCCCTTGTCCTGTCACCACATGTTCTTGTAAAAAGTCTCTCTCCATCTTTCTTGTAGACTCCCTTCAGGTACAGGAAGACTAAATTAGGTCACCCCAAAGCCTTCTCTTCTCCAGGCTGAACAATCCTAATTCTCACAGCTTCTCCTCTCCTCTGGACTCCAAAAGATTGAAGTGCTTCCCATGCAGGGGACCCCAGAGCTGGATGCAGTGCTTCAGGTGGGGTCTCACCAGAACAGAGCAGAGGGACAGAATCCCCTCCCTCCCCTGCTGCCCACGCGGCTTTGGATGCAGCCCAGGACACGTTTGGCTCTCTGGGCTGTGAGTGCCCATGGCTGGGTCATGTCCAGCCTCTCACCCACCAGCACTCCCAAGTCCTTCTCCCCAGGGCTGCTCTCCATCTGTTCATCCCCCAGCCTGTGCTGATACTGGGGGTTGCCCTGAGCCAGGTGCAGCACCTTGCACTTGGTCTTGTTAAACCTCAAGAGATTCCCATGGGCCAAGTTCCCGAGTTTGTCCAGGTGCCTCTGGATGGCCTCCTGTCCTTCAAGTGTGTCAACAGCACCACTCAGCTTGGTGTCACCTGCAAATTTGCTGAGGGTGTTCTTGATTCCTTTATGTCATTAATGAAGATATTAAATAACAGTTGGTCCCAGTATGGACCCCAGGGGACACCACTTGTCAACGATATCCATTGGGACTCTGACCCATTGACCACTACCCTCTCGATGAGCACCTCCAACCAGTTTTTCTATCCTTTTCTCTCCAATTTAGAGACATCAATGTTGTGGGGTCAAAGGCTTTACAGAAGTCCAGATAAATTATATCTGTAGCCTTTATCTTGTCAACTGGTGTAATCACTCCATCACAGAAGGCCACTGGGCTGGTCAGGCAGAACCTGCCCTTGGTAAAGTCATGCTGGCTTGAGTCACTTCCCTGTCCTCGATGTGCCTTAGCACAGCTTCCAGGAGGATCTGTTCCATGATATTTCTAGGCACAGAGATGAAGCTAACAAGTCAGTAGCTCCCAGGGTCCTCCTTTCTACCCTTTTTAAAGATGAGTGAAATGTTTCCCCTTTTCCAGTCACCTGGGATTTCCCCTGACTGCCATGACTTTTCAAATATCACGAAGAGTGGCTTTGCAACTACATCAGCCAATTCGCTCAGGACTCTGGAGTGCATCTCATCAGGTCCCATGGATTTATGTATGTTTAGGTTCCTCAGGTGGTCCAGAATCAGATCTTTATTTATAGTGGGGGCAACTTTGTTCCCTCAGTCCCCATCCTGCTATCCACACACTCAAGAGGTGAGGGAAGGAAGGTTGCCATTGAAGATTGAGGCAAAAAAATTGTTGAGTACCTCAGCCTTCTCCTCATCCTTTCTCACCAGTTTGCCAGCATTGTTTATCATGGAGGGTACACCTCGGCCTTTCTCACACAACACAAGTGAACACCCTGCACAACTGAACTTCATCTCTATGCTCCTTCCAGCTCACCTGCCCTTGTTTCCACGGCCTCTGCATTTGATTAATTCCCTTTAGTTTGATCAGTAGTTCCCTACTCAGCCGTGCTGGTCTCTTGCCTTCCTTGCCCTATTTCTTGCTCCTGGGGATTGCCAGCTCTGTGCGAGACTTCCTTAGAGATCTGCCAGCTCTGTTCCACTCCCTTGTTCATCTGGGCAGTCTCCCAAGAGTGCCCACTGACTGTCTCCCTGAAGAACTGGAAGTCTGCTTTCCTAAAGTTCAGGAGTGTAACTTGACTCCTTTACTTGACCCGTATCCCTTAGAACTGCAAACTCCACCAGTGCATGGTCACTGCAGCCCAGGCTGCTCAGTTTCTTCCAACTACAGAAAATTAATTACTCTCAGGTTAAGAAAAACTGAAATGAATTATAGCTAGTTCACTACATTTGGGATACTATTATGGAAACATTAAATTTGACTTTTTATATAGGACAGTTACAGAAATGCATCACCTAAAAACAAATATCAGCTCATGGTTTTAAATTAAGACTGACAGAATATGCAAAACAGGTCAGAAAATTTTCCCTGTAGGTAATTTTCTCCCTGAACTATGAAGCTGAGAGGACAGAACTGAAAACATTACACTTTGTTACACTAACTTTACAGCAGTAGCGCCAAACCGCCTATGTTAAAAAGTACAAAGTCAACTCCACATATTTTCATCAACTGTCACTGTTGACAAGTTATACCCAAATTCCACCGAAAACAAACAAAGGGGCCACCTTACAATGGTTGTGGAGGCCTTTTCAAGTGAGCAGAATAGTCAAACCCCACAATTGTCCCTGTAACATGAAAGCCAATAGAAATACATAATATAATAAAGATATCCCTTTACTATGTCATCTTCTCATCCCATAGAAGTATGCAGCTTGAATGCTTGGGAACTTCAGCAGGAAAGCTTGTACAGACAATAGTGATGTTGTACGCAGGACCAACTTTGGTGTCTCCAAAGAAAAAAAGTGATTCATTCAAGATTTGCTTCATTATGAGCAGATCCAAAGGCCACTTTATAGCTCCATCTCTGAAACAGTTCTTCAGTCAGATTCAGAGTAACCTCCTCTAACCAAAACCACAGTGGAATGCTCATCCCAAACACCTAAAGCTGCATTGCTTAAAAGAAATGCAGATACTGCAAATGGCAAAGAAGAGATTGTAAATGGACCTTTAGAGACCTCTCAAAAGCATGTAAAAAATATGAAATGCATATGAATATGAAAAATTTTAAGATATTTACACAAATTCTTTCTTCAACATCTTCTTACCCTATAAAAAAATTTACCGTCCAATTTTCAGAGTAAAATTTCTAAATGGCTACAGAGAAATGAAATTTTCCATCAGTTACATATGAATAACCAAGATAAATATTAATAATTAGCAATCTAAAAATTAATATAGACATAAGAATTCACTATAAGATGTCCTCTGATGATAATGATCCCAGCTTCACTATTGTCTTGTGACTGATTTTTAAGCTGAGGTTTTGGGGGGCTTGGATTTTTAAAAATTTTTTTTATATTCCAATAACTTTTGGTTAAAACAGCTATAACAACTTTAAGAAAAAAAGGCAACCACGAAAGTCAACTGACAAGAATTCACTGTGTACCAAGGTGAGCTTCTTACCACGTAAGCCAGCTTTCTGAGGCAGATAATAATAGGCTAATAGCACAGCACAGGCAAAGGAGATACTTTCAAACTAAACCTGAAGATGTTTTCGACCTTTCAACATCCTGGAAAATCTCAGCTCCTGTCTGTTTATTGAGTGATTAAGGACAGCATGGTGCATTTTGACACTCGGAGTTAAAGTCAAGGAAAACATCCAACAGGCAGCAGGAAGTGAATATCATGTTGAGATTGAATAGCTGCCAAAGTGCAGAGGGCAAAAAGCAAATGTAAGCAAAGATAACATCCAAGACAGACCAGAAGGCAGTGATGTGTTGCTTCTGATAGTGTACAGAAATAACTGAACCTTAATTCAAGGAGGAAGAAAGAGAAGGAAGAACAACGGGTAGAACACAATTGATTTCAAAAAGCTACGCATTCAAACAAGCTGTCAAACGTACTTAACAACCTAGTCTCAGCTTTACAAAGATTAACCAGTTTCTTCCCTGTGCAATCTTGAAATACAGGGAATCTACTGAAAAATTAAGGTGAAGACCAGCACTCCAGGCAGTACCTGAAACTTGCAGCTCTTTGCTTTTGTTAAAGCAAGCACCCTGTTCCTCACCACACAGGACAAGCCATTACAAATACCTATAGTAAAACTAGAGTAAACCTGCTCTCATGCCAGCATAAGGCTACATCATGTATCTGAGAAATGAGCAGTAACTACCTCCATGCAGGTACCCGCAACCCAAACACTCTCATGCACATTTCGTACCTACCAACAAGGTGATAGCAACCATATCCATAAAGCTCATCCCTTTCCCTACAGGGTGGATTCAATTCTGAGTTCAATAAACATCAGATTATGTTATCTTGCTTTTTCAAGTGTTCCAGGTCTAACTGAGCTGGAAAACTGTTTCCAAAGATCCATCTTTTTCTCCATGTCAGCTTCTGGTCATTCTTGAGAATCTATGAAAAACCACCAGCCATAAACAGTATTAAAGATAACATTACTTAGCAGATAGAATAAAGTTGTGTTCAAATGAAACATGTTAAAAGTCATTTAAAAATTCATAGTCCTCCCAAATGAACAGGAGAATTGAGTGAAGGAACAGAACTTCATTATTAAGTAATTTTGTGCAGCTGACTAAACACTAGACCTCTCAAAACATGCCAATAACAGTACAACCTACATGCGGGGTAAAAATGGAAGAAAAACCAAGCACAGAAACACAACTGCCATACATCCGGCATGTCTCTAGAAACCGGCACACAGTCCTTTTCCCCTCCACCTTTATTTTTAAGGAAAAAAGGGAGTCATTTCCCTCACAAATATATTCTCACTTGCCTTTACCTCTCATTACTTCTAAAAGACCTGCTACAAGAGTACTTAACGTTGTATGCTCAAGGGCCATGGGCTGTAAACTTTATTGCATAAATTACAGACCAACAGAATTGTATAAAATGAATCATATTGATTTGAAAACACGTCCGTGACAATACACGGCATGCAATACACACACGACACTTAAAATGCAGTCACCCCATTGTCCCTAACTTTTTTAAAAAGAAGTTACAAAAAAGACAGAAAAACTGTCTAATACCGGAAAACATAAACAAAAAAAAAATTATAGTTTGCTTACTAGATTTCAACTGAAAGTGACAGTCAGAAGAGCTCTCCCACCTCAGCTTTCTTTTTCCCTGCAAAAAGCAGTCCTGATGACAGCAAAAAGGATACTACTAAGTGCTACAAGTCAAAGCTCCTGCTTTGAATTCTGCAGGATTCACACAATGAAATCTCCTACAGAGGCACAATCAATCCTCCAAGGAAAGATAAAAATTAGTATCTCACAATTATTTTATTTAGCAAATGAATCCAATAGCAGCTAGGAAACAATGATGTTCTTCCTTGCACGATACTTTGCAGATCATCAACTTCAATAATCCTAAAACACTTCCCACTTGACAGTGAAAGCCTTATTTTAGCAAGTGAATTTTTCTGTCACTAGGCTACTCCATAAGCTTGAAAAACTCCTGTGCCTCCACTTAATTTGTGGCTTGTTTTAGTACAGATAGACATACACGAGGAACTTGAAAGAAATCTCCATCTGCCTTACAAAGGAGGCAGAGAAAACATTCCTTCACTTGACTCTCTCATTTGTGTTACCATTACACACAGCTTAAAGCAGAAGTGCGCTAAGAGACTCTTCACAGTGTAGCCCCACAGTCATCAATGCAGTGAACAAGGGCAGGTAACACTGGTTTCAACAGATGAAAGCTTCACTCTGCAGCAGCACACAGCTTCAAGTTTTTTTTAGACATGGCCCTGATGGGCTAGACAGAAAGTACCACCAGTATTGAAAGGGACCTGAAGGTTTGAAACAAGGTGCTGCTAAGGAAGGCATTGCTGGCATAAGGCAATCATGCTCCCTCTCTTCCTTCTACATTTGCTTGCTGCTGTGCTTTGAAACTTTTCAGAACAAGGGTGTTAACAGACGTCATTGCATCTCTTGCTTTACTTTGACTTCTGGTCTCTTATTAGTTACCCGCTTCCAAATCATGAGAGCATTTCAAATTTACATGATACCGGCACATAAACCTTATAAAAAACAATGCACAGAAACACAGGCACAGATTCAAGAGTTTGTCTTTCTGAAGTGCTGTGCAGCATGAAGGATAGGGTTTTTCAAGAAGAAAAGGTGGCATGGCAATGGTTATTTCAGACTATGAAAGAATGAGAAAGGAAAGATCTTGCTAAATCCTCCACAGACAGCACCAGCACACAGCCCTCTCTCCAATCAATGTGGTCTTCTTCTTTCAAAGGAGCACATGACTTTAAAGAAGTTACGACCACAGGGTTATCAGACAATATATGGGTTTCTCCGTGATCATACTCTGCTAAGCAATTAGGTCAAACTGTGCTCTTGAAAATTAGTTTAGTACAACTGAAGGTCAAGGAATGAAAGCATGCGGGAGAGATGAAGCAGAAAAGAAGTGGAAGGATTTAACTCTCAAGCACATACAAAGCCCTTGCCAGAAAGAGGAGTTGTACTGTTGCTAGAACTTTATAGTGTATGAAAGGAACATTCTTGGCACTGAAAAACTGGCATCTGTGTACAAATAGAAGAAGTGTTCCAAGTTACAAGCTGTACACAGAAACAAAAAGGAACTTCTTCACATCAGTGTGCTCACCAGTACTGTCTTGTTCATTCTAAATTACACTTTTGTCAATGGATTGATGTGGCTTAGTTGTCAGGCAAATAAGTAGATTTTTGTTACTTTTAACTAGAACAAAGAGATATTACATGCTTTTACATAGTTCTGTAATTCTTTTTAAAAAAACAGATTCTTTTGCGTAAGCAGGAATTCTGATGTCAGATTCTTCTTTTCTTATATTCACATTCGGGTTTTGGAATGCAAATTTGAATGAGTAAAGTACTCTGGGTCTATGTTGACAGCAGATGTTCAGAAGAAAAGGCACACTGAAAAAGCTGGAAGCATTACTGAAGGTTTGATAATTCTGTTCTCCTGGAAACCCATGGATTACTGCAGATACAAAACAGATACATACTATCAGCTCTACACACGGCTGTAAGAAATTGACAGACGTATTTTTCTGGAAGTAGCCAAAGACTAAATTCTCTTTCCTGCTTTTTCTAGTGCTTTGAACAGTTGAATAGGTGGGTGAGAGCAAACACCAGACAGGCAGAGACAAAACCTTCCCTGCTTCCTGTATGTATATAAACAATTCAGCTCTGTCTCCAGTTTCATATTATCTATCCAGCAGTCACTTGTACAGTCTGGGTAACACCAAACATGCATACTTGTCATTGTGCCAATAGACAAGACAAGAAATGCAAGTTATCAACATTGCTGAAAGTTTACACAAAACAGTGAGTAATGGTCAGACACTGTTTTTATGCTGTCCAATCCAGTTACTGCCTAGTAGGAACAGCAATTACATTATTGAGGGGAAGGAGGGTGCAAAAAAAAAAGTTGTTGGCTATTCTTTTGTAATCAAAAGCAAAATAGCTAAAGGCAGTGCAGCAAAACTTTTCACTGCTCAGGAGATAAACATTTTTTCATCGTTCCTTATTGAGAATTCATTTTACCATAGGATTAAATTTCACTTTAAAGTTTCATCTAATACAGTTCAATGTGACATAAATGCACAGGCGTTATACAGACAGTTTGAGAAGCTGAGAGTAATTTTTTACAGTCTTCTCCACGGTATGTTTAATTTTTTTTTTTAATTTTTCTTTTTCATATGAGACTAAGCAATAGTGCAAAGCACAAGAGCTCAGCTTTCCAGCATACAGAGAACAGCAGTGCCACACCATACTTTCACAACCACACTATCTCTCCCACTTTCACAAAAGGAAATGTAGTGTTAGATTGAGTGAATCTTGGTATTCGGTGGCTCTCTTTCAAGGGACACTTCTGAGTCACTAATCTTGACATATGCATTGCTAAAAGGCAAAAGGTACTGACCTCTTCTAGAGGAATTTGGAGCTGCTCCTTTGCAGTAACAGTGGGACAATAATAACTCACTGAATGTGGTGACATGACAAATATAAGATGAACACAATCAGTATGAGAGTGAACTCAGTCTGAACAGTAGTAGTCTTAATGTATGATTCTTAATGTATGGGTAAAACTTGGGGATGGCAAAAACAACACAAAAGTGAAAACAGAGATGTTCCTATGCCTCAAATGCCTTAACAAAAGTACTTAAGTGATTATCAAACTACAAAACGAGAGGAGCTAGATAGCACTACAGAAAATACTTCTGACCAAAGTCTACTCATAGACACAGGAGTTTAAAACACTGATGTGAAGTCCGTGTCAAAACATAGTGGTATTTAATGCATAAGCTGGAGGAATGTGTATGGCTGCAAAACTTCCAAGGCAGCTGTATGTCAGCCATTTCCTATTAATGACGCCTGGGCTGGAGCTTGTGGAAACCCATTTGGTCTGAATACACGTACATCTGCTAAAGCCTTTTCAGAAAACATCTTATACCATGAAAAGCAGAGTACTCACACTTGGAAGCAGTTGAAGTAATAACTATATCTATAACATAAAGGAAAATGCCAAAAAAAAAAAAAAAGGGAGATAAGGCAAAGAAAGCCACAGATTTTCAAGCAACTGCCATTCATGGTATTTAAAAGTACATGTGCACATACAGGTACTTTCAGAATCAATGCCTAAGCATAGCCATATAAATACAGAACTTACTATACCTTGCAAGCACTTAAGTAGAGTCTTAATGCTTCTATTGTTATTTAGTACTTCATTTTCTCGTTCTTTTGGACTTTTCATGAAATTTGTAAACCAACTCAGCAATTAACATGAAATCATAAGTTAATCTAGCTAAATGTTTAAAGACACGTGACGTAATTCTGACTCAGAACTGATTATAAAAGCTCAGTTATCACTAGCTCATTAAATCTTAAACCAGGAGCCTGGTGTGAATATTAAAACGTAAGAGCAGAACAAACATTTCATTTTGGTGATGCTAAAGACTGTTCTTCCTGCTGTTTCATAACTAATGTTTTGAATTACACGCTTCTCTTTTCAGCAACAGGTTCTGAAACCTTCCTAAGTGGGTGTTTGTCCTTCAGCTTGGGGAAGAAAAATCTAGTGATAATGCTTATCAGACCCCACTTTTGTGATCCACTTTTTCATTACAATGAGTAACCTTTCTTCATTTCACCTATTCAGAAATTCCCTGTTTAGTAGTGTATGACCTATCATGTTAATGACCAATAACACTGTGCCTATAAGCAGCATTCCTATGCAGATTTTGACTCTGGAAAGTATCTATGTTGAATGGCCACAAATAAAAACACAAAAATTTGTTGCTGTTGAGACGGGCATGACACATACAGACCCCAGAACAGTTCCAGGCAAAAAACCCCATTTAGTCTACGAAGCCAGTGTCATTTATACACTTTTGTATGTTTATCATTCATGTCACTTATCCATTGGTCACTTAACTACTACAATAAATTTATTGGCTATTTTTTAACTATAATATACCGTTATTGGTTCTATGCAGCATAAGCATCCCAAGCATTCTAAGCATTCAGAAAAACACCAGGTGCAAGTTTGTTGCTGTTCTCTCTCTGTATTGTTTAGATTTCTTGCTTCTGTTTCTCATGGGTACAAACAGATCGTGCTAAGATCAATGTCGGAACCAGACAGGCTTCCTGACCTGCTGTTAATTCCCACAGAAATTTATCACCTTTACAGCACAGCTGCACCTGTTAAATACATTAAACAATTCTAATGTAAGAAAATGGTTTTTTCAGTATACTTGAAAAAATAATTTAATACAGTCATAGAGTATGGATCATTCAAACAGTTGCTAGAAAAAGGACGAAATCTAATCACTATGAGCAGAAGTGAGGATGGACTGCAAAGCCCCCAACAGGCTATGAATCAGCTTTCCCTAGAAATTATACAAATCAAAGGTGTGGAAAGGATTTAAAGTTTGGTTACTTTCTATTTCTTCCACGTATGAAGAACCACTAAAACCCACAGATGTATCACTAATCTTTTACTATTAGAGCGTAAGGAGAAACAACCTCCTTATGCTCCACAGAGGATGGCAGAGTAATTTTTTTCTGTAGAAAAATTCTGGATTTTCTCCTCCAATTATTAACTTGATGTTAGCTAAATATGTAAGAAACTCACTGAGCTATAAACACATCACTTAAGCCAGTGATGAAAACACTGTTTTTCCATGACTTAAAGGCAGCTTTTTAAGATGATATGGCATTACAAACAAAGCAGTTTGTGTCAAACAAGCACAAATCTCATGCTAAGTGCCTCAGTAACTTCCATATACATTATGGTTTTATGAGCCACTATTTACAGCCAAGTGATTGTCTGCTTCCCCAGATCTTCAGCTTTTATTCACAGCTATTCACTCTCATAGACGAGCTTGGGCACTTCAGAATTTAGAGCATCTAAAAAAAAAAAAAATTCCAAGTTGTCCCCTCTGACCTCTGTGCAAAGGAGGGCTTGTCTGGCTACCCTACGGCTGCTGCCACAGGAAAACATACTCAGACTGTGCTGTCACCAGTCTCATTGTCCAGGATTAATCACAGTCAGGTTTTGCTTCCCAGTTCAGAGCGGCTCTTCCATGAGGTCTTAGCTGGCTGGACCGGCACGGTGCTGACGCAGAGCACACAGGGTGCAGGCTTTACAGTGTGCTTTAGTAGGCTGAGCCAGTATCTGTCACAAACAGAGGCTTCCCCATCCCACTGGCCATGCATTCCCATGCCATGCTGGCGGCTGGCACTGATCCTTGTCTGACATGCCCATGTTGACCCAGTTCAGGGAGCTCAGTCTGTAATCCCCTCCCGCTTCCAGGCTGCGCTCACGATGGTGCCAGTGCTAGCACAGGAGAATGCCGCTCAGTGGGTGAAGAACAGGACCATCCCATTCTCTGACCCTTGCGCTAGACTGGCCTAGCCTCCCCATGTGGGCTCGCAGGCAGGCAGGGCAGCACTGACCAAGAACTAACATACCCTTAGGAGGAACAGTAATGTAGAAGTTTCTTTCTAGAAGAACAAAAGAGGCAGCAGAAGTAGACCAGCTTTGCAAGATAGAATCTGGAATGGTTTGTTCTTCAGCTAACGTTAGAACTGGCAGCAAAACCAGGAAAAGAGATATCCTTCTTTTAGGCAAGAATGTGAAGTAAATAGTATCAGAAGGCCCTTTCAAATAAAAAGCCATGAGAAAAGATGAGATGTAAAGAACTGAACTATTCCCTGATGTGCTTTCCTTTCCCAGGGAATCAATGGCAATTCTACGCAGATGGCCCTGCTAATGGAGATAAGAAAATATTGCCAGACAGATAATATACCAACAAAGTCAGCACTCCCATACCAAAATGTTTGAAGTCTGTATTTGCAAGGAATAAAAACCACAACAAAACACAAACACATACACACAAACCCAAAGCAAACAAAACAAAATCTCTAAGAGAAAAAGAAAGCTGAAGGAGAGAAGTTGAAGTATCTGTCTCTAGGATTACATTTGCATCACCTTCTTTAAAGGTAACAGGAGCCAAGTGTCCCAACAAAGCAGTCTGAGTTAGCAAGAAGAGAGGTATCAAAAGATAAAATTTGTTACCATTCAAGACTCTCATATACTGTTTTCTTTTCTCATACAATAATAAACTCCCAGACTTGTTGACAGAGTTATTCAATGTTGAGTTCTTGGCCTCAAAGTTGTAGGACCCAAGTAAGACACACACACAAGTATTATCTTCCCCTGTAGACAAAGAGGTGTCATGGTTCGACACTGGCCAAACACCAGGCATCCATGAAAGTCACTCACTCACCCTCTCCTGCCACAGCTGGGCAGAGGAGAGAAAAACTAACAAAGCATTAATGAGTTAAGGACTGGGAGAAAACACTTCAAGGGCAAAACAGGCTCAATGTAGAGGTACAAAGTGAATTTATTGCTAACAGAATCAGAGGAGGATAATGAGAAGTAAAATAAGCCCTTAAAACACCTTTTCTTTCCCAGCCCCTCTCTCCTTCCTACTGACAGCACAGGGGACAGGGTGGGGGGGGTTTGGTCAGTTTGTCACCCAAGGTTTTCTTCCACTGCGCAGGGAGAGAAGTCCTTTCCCTGCTGCACCATGGGGTCCCTCCCACGGGAGACAGTTCTCTGTGGACTTCTCCAGAGTGGCTCCAATCTCACACGCAACAGTTGTCCCAAAACTGCTGCAATGTGAATTCCCCCCATGGGCACACAGTCCTCCCAAAACTGCTGTGGCGTGGCTCTCTCTTTCCACGGGGTGCAGTCCTCCAAGGACAGGCTGCTCCAGCCTGGAAGCCCCCTCTCTCCACCAGGTCTTCCACTGGATCACAGCCTCCTCCAGGCATCCACCCGCTCCGGCACGGGCACCTCCCCCATGCGGGTGGATCTCCGCATCCCCCGTGGATCCCCATGGGCTGCAGGGGCACAGCCGCTTCACCATGGTCCTCACCACGGCCTGCAGAGGCATCTCAGCTCTGGTGCCTGGAGCACCTCCTCCCCCTCCCTCTCCTCTGACCTTGGTGTTGCCATGTTGTTTCCCTCACATGTCCTCACCTCTTCCTCTTTGACTAGAGAAAACTGTGCCCCACTTTGTTTTGATTTTCTTCTTAAATATGTTATCACAGAGGCGTCACCAACCTCTCTAATTGGCCCAGCCTTGGCCAGCAGCACGTCCATCTTCAGAGCCATCAGAGATTGGCTCTGCTGGACATGGTGGAAGCTTAAAGCAGCTTCTCACAGAAGCCACCTCTGTGGCCCCCTGCTACCAAAAACCAGGCTGTGCAAAACCAACACAAGGGGAAAAAACTCCACACCTTGTCACCCATTAAACTTGGCAGAATAATTTAACCTGACAGAATAACTTAATTGTAAACCACATCAGAATACAACATTATCCCTTAACACAGAAGTTAGCTGCACTCAGTTATACCTACACATCCAGGCAAAGTAAGCACAGTGCCAAATAACAGACACCACAAAGGATACATATGATTTGAAGTTTTATGCATTGGCTTTCTTAGTCTCCTTTAGAAATACAGGATTACAAAATACCGTATCAGCAGTGCAGTTCAATCCTCTTCTCTAAAAACTTCAGCAGAGACAATAGAAGAGATGAGAGTCTCCATACCACTTCTCTATAAGCACAAGACAGTTAAAAGTCACCAGATTCCAGAAAATGAACAGCCTTTCTCTGTCCCATAAGAGTAACAACTTCAGAACACTACAGGTCCAACAGACTGTGATCTGGGGAAAATGTCCCTCTGCTATCAGTTCCCATGGCACGAAAGCAGGTACTCTTAGTGCATACTTCTACAGGCACAGCTAGCCAGTACCTTAAAACTAGAGCAACCACTGACACTTGAGAGAAGACTGAGGAAAGGTACAAGAGCCCAGAAGCCAATTTACATACCAGGCAGAAAGCAGGACTCCAAGTAACTTGTGAAAATTTAGAAGCACACCATTAATTGCTGACAAATAAGGTCATAGTGGAAATAAAATATTTCCAGTACACTGGTTCAGTTACAGGCTCTTAGCATCCTGTTTAGGCAAGAAGTGCACAGACAAATGCTATTGCCCCAAGTAATTTTTATCCTTTCCAAAACCTCACTCCTCTGCATAGTTCAAAACAAAAATCTCAAACTATACTTTTCAATCAGTATGTAAAGACAGTTACAATTTACACTGACTATGAAATCTCCAAAGCTTTGGACATCTCCCCATAAGTTCATGACCACCCAGTAAGGTATTTTTCTTTCTGTTAAATACAGGCAAGACCATCTGAGCTTCACAACAAATGGAGACTTGCACCTGCGAGCAGATGGCACTGGGGAAGACTTGTTCTAGTAGAGTGCCACACCACTGCACTGCAGGGTCCCTGCTGCTGGTAGTCAAGGCACCCGCGTGGGCTGGGCAGCCATGCAACCATGCTTCCTCCTCAACTGCTGCCTCTGGAAGCAGAAATGGCTTGGCACATCAGCTTGCACAAACGGGGGAATAAGGGGAAGGAAATTAAACTTCTAAAACCAAGAGAATAAGGCAGCAGACCATCATACGGATTACTCAGTGTAGTGTTTTACAGCAATCCTAAACCATGTGAGCTATTCTGCGATTGGGTGAAACACATCTGTTACAAGATATTCCCTCCAACATCAACGTGTGCCACAACCAAAAAAACCCACAAAACTCCAACATGCCAATAATACTGCACTTTTAGTACAATAGGACAACATCTTCAAGGACTACAATATGCCTGGAAACTTTGAAAGAGAGTGTTAAAACTGATCCAAGATATCAACAATGACTGTATCCTTATCAGCTTTCTCCTTTTCCAGAACAGTGTCATGCAATTCTTTCCTTTAATTTTACAAGCTAAATCTTGATACAATTTAGATTCCCTGTTCAGACTGGTCTCATTTCAGCAGGTCCCATAAGGTCATTTTCCTTGAGGCAAGCAGCCTTTCAATTCCAGCCTGCAGAATCATCTGTGAATGTAAATGTAGTTTCTAAAGTTTCTTTGTTTCACTCATCATTTTAATTTTTCCAGCATATCAATAATATCATACCACTCCAAGTGTAGTGGTGCAAGGCTAAATGTACTGAAGCCTTAAGTCTTCTTTCTTAAGAAGCTTCTTTCCAGAACTTCACCACCTTAGCTTAGCATCTGTTCTTCACTTTAGAAAAGGACAGCAGCAATCTCTTTGAAATGGAGGGACAAGACCGGCAAGTAACATGTGAAGGAGGATGTAGCCAGGTTTGCAAGGATATGGAGAGATACCTGCCCCTACAACTCATCTCTGTCATTAGTCTGTTCCATAACTGCACCAAAACCAAGAGGAATGTCAACCAACAACTGACCAAGATGTGCAGGCTCCACTCTTCCTGTATCACCTCCTAGACAAGATCTCAGAGTTTAGCAACATCACCTATATTAGACTCCTTGGCACCGGCCTTTGTACCCAGTTCTGCAAAATTCCACGTTATGCCAAAATTCACTGCATAAGGTAGACACGCAACAAAATAGTAAAGGCCTGAAGATCTTTAGGCTTTGTCTATACTTTTCTCAGCTTCACCCATCTCAGCCATGAACTCATCACAGTTAAGTATGACCTACTATACTGCACGGCAAATCAACGAATGCTGTTCAGGTTTAGTGTATAATCCTCTTTTGTGTCACCTATCTTCCTGCAAGGGGGTCAAAACACAGTTTGAGAAAAGTTTTATTTGAGACAAAGCTCCTACAAAGCCACTACCGTCCAGGAAACAAGCTGCTGAGCCACTGCTTTAACCAGCATAATTTCTTCAGAATATAAAGTTGTATCAACAAGTTGCACAAGTTGCTTGTTTCAGCCAAGCCAGTTAAAAACAGAAAGGCACATGGACATTAAGCCAGGGTCTCACAAGGAACAAGCAATCTCCTCCAGAAACTGGTACAGCTTTGAATACCTCTAACTGCAACAACCATTCGTGACGATTACTCCAGACCTGTTGCACCACCCATAGTTCTCCTAATTTCCACCCTAAACATCCTTGCTGTCGGTTTATGTTCTTCTGTCTTTGTAGTAAAGTGACACTATCTCCGTCCCTCCTGCATATTTAACTTGAAGTAGATTTATGAAGGTAATCACAGCTCCATGCAGGCTGAGATTTCACCGTGCTTTCAGCTGATCTGAGAGAATACACCTGCATAAATTAGATATAAGGTGGGGTATTTTTCCCCTTTGACAACAGCACTACATTAAAAAAAAACCAAACCTGAAACAAAACAACCTACACAGAAACACGCAGCAGAGGAAAGAGATACTGATCCTTTCAACCACCAGCTCTGCAGCCTGAGCTTTGAACAAAGCTCTCATGAAAAGGCAGCATCAACCTCCCCTTCCTAGGCTAAAAGGGCCAACTTCTGTTCAGCACACATAATTCCAGCGGAGAAACTGACATACTCAAACATCTGTAAAGGCAGAAAATGGGGAGGAAAAAAAACCAAACACCAAAAAAACCCCATAAACACAGAAGGAAAGCCCAGAGGGACAGACTGAAATTTTAGCACACCCCTAACATGCCTGCTCTGGTACTGATCATGCCTCACTGAGCCTGGCTAGAAGAAAAATCAGACAAGCATTTTTATCTGCTTCCTGATGAGTTTAGATTTACAAAGATTTGTGCATTTAAACTGAAAGCACAGAATAATGAGCAAGCTCTAGTTTTTATTACACTGTATTTTAAAAGACATACAAAGCAGTCCTTATTCTCCCCCAGAGAGAGAAATAAAGTAAGCAGGACCAAGTTATACCCAAAAAAGCATCAGCACTCCTTGTGCTTTTCACGAAGCAAACCTCTCAGCACATTTTATATGGCAGTAATTGTCACCAGTGGCACTGTATGGTGACAGCTCTTGCAGCCTGCGCAATCAGCAGCTTGCAGGTTATTGTGCATTTGTGAAAAGGAAACATTTTGAAGCATGTCTGGAAGGCAAGGTGACTTGAGATGCATAATTTTTGCAACCATGCTTTCCAGTTAAGAAACCTTCCTCTTCAATACCCATGCAGCCACCAAAGCCAGGACTTACAGAAAAGCATGGAACAACCAACTTCTCCTCTGAGGATTGACAAGACTGATAAAACATGTACATAGTTCACAAACAACACAGAAAGGGTTATTTGATGTAATTTGAATTCTACAATTATCAATTCTTCAAATAAAAACAAAAGAGCATACAAAGGCATCAATCAACTAGGTTTCTGGGTCAAATAGGGGCTTTGTCGTGAACATTTTCAGAGTTCCTTCTGAGGTCCTTTTCCCTGAAAAACTCATATAGTCCACTCAATTTAATTAATTATCATTTACTACTAAAATCTGAATAAAGTAGTTATAAAAACAGTGAATTACACTTGCAGTATTTATCACCGTGCCTGTATGAATAACACAGGAAGGAAATGGCACTGCAGAGGTCTGCACCTTCTGCTTCTTCAGAGTTTAACCACTTAACTGCTGTATGGGAAGGAAGATTAACAATGGCTTATAATGGAGCGATGGAGATGAGCTTACAGCAAGAAAACTCAAGGAAACAGAAACTGGAAATTTCAATGTACCACAGTTAAAAATTTTATAGCTTACAATGCAACAGTTTTAGCCTTACGAAACCATCTTTCACATTGCTCCTTCCCCTCCCCCATATGACTTTCTGATAATTGATAGAAAAAATGTTACACTATAACATCATTAAAGATCGTTGTCATGGGTTTTAAATGTGACTGTTTTGAAAGGAAGTATCACCTGAAATGAGTTTCACATCCTATAAATCTCACAACAGAGCCTGACAATACTGACACAATTTTAGCATATGTGAGATAGCCAGCAAGGTTAGCTTAGGTTGTCAAGCCTGAAAAGTGCCATGAAGGTCAAATTCTGGTTGCCATCCAAGTTTGTCTGGGGTTTTTTCGGTGGTTTTACTTTTCTCCCAACACAGAGGTGCAATGTAGTTACAGTTACGGTGTTTGGATCGATGACAGGCAGCCTCCACAGCTGTAGAAAGCAATGCTACCAAAAACTGGTATCTGAATAATGAAAAACACATACATTCATCCACATATATATATATTTTTATATATTTGTATATTCAACCTACATACTCCTTCCTTACTATGGAAATGATTTCCCAGGGAAAAATAAAAAAATACTATTTTTTCACTCAACTCTGAAAGGTAGAGGAACGTTTTACAGAATGTAAATACATGCTTGCACAGCTCTCTGTTCTCTCTTATCAACATCTTCAGCATGTTATCCTAGGCATTTTTCTCTCACAACTGATAAAGCAATTGGGTACATTATGTAGCAGGGTTAGCTTGCTGCTTTCTACTCTTAGCACCTCTGCTTAGTGAGCTACCAAGCAGAGTGCAGCTTTCCTTCAACAAGTTACAAGTGTTCCCGTAGTGAGTCCAACAGGTCCAAACAAGCTTGACATTCAAATACCTCTTCCTACTTTCTGAATCAACAAGAATCTAAAAACTGTGAACCACAGTGCAATTCAAATACCATTCTTCAATTCCAAAACTTTACCATAACAATCTGCATCTCTTTTAGAAAGCACATGAAAGCTTGAAGGAAAATAAAACAACCAAAAAAACCAAATGTGGGTGTTGGTGGCGAAGGAAGGAGCTGTCTATACAATCAGGAACTCACAGACAAACACAGTATGTATTTATAACACAGCTTTAGTTACCTCTCCCTAAAATTTTTAAGCAACACCACATTTCTCGCAATACTGTATGAATTCCCAAGCAAGGCCAGTCATCGGCGGTAAAAAACATACTTTGAAAAGTTTGGTGTGCTTTGAAGGCCTTTACTTGCTTGCTCACTACAGTAAGGTTTTTAATACTGCTGAACTTGAATTCCTGACTTTTGGGCAGACTGAAGTAAAAGCACTGCAGCAGGGTATTTAAAATGCGCAGTCACACCACCTGCAACTGCAGGCAGAATTAAAATGACAAAATAGCTTTTAGCAAATTTGTTGCTCTTCCATGATAATGTTTACCACCCCTTGAAACTCCATGGTTAGATGATTATTTAACATATCTGTAGGTAACCTGCATCTGAACAAGTAATACATGTAATTTCAAATCTGTAAGATGGAAAAAAAAAAAGTGTATGCAATGCACCATACATTAATCAAGAGCAATCTTCTTATATGTTCTAAAGATAGCATTAGATCCGTAAGTCTCACAAGACTGCTTTGGTACAAAATTTTAAGATAAACCAACCTGAACAGCCATGAACTTGTCAGAAGAAATCACATACAGGCAAGAAAAATAAATAAGGATGATTCTATCCGTATTCACGATCCCAAGTTTCTTTTTTCTTATTCTCCCCAGGCATAAATGAAAACGAACTAAAGACTAGAGCAAAACTCAGACATTTCGGTAACAGTACTGTGATTGTTTATTACTTTTTCTGCAAAAGCACGGAAAATACCAGAAAACTAGAGAACGCATTTTTTTTTAGTCCAGGAACACCATCATCCCTTCTCCTTATTTCCAACAACCCTAGGTTTTATGCTAAGCAATACTTAAACCTCCTTTACTACTTTCCATCAAAAATTTAATTTACACAGACCACTTGCTTTCTTCAACACACCTTTCTTATTCAAATGACTTTTTATTCTAGTGACTGTCAGAAGTATTGTAATGTAACAAAGACTTAAATAATTTACAAGGGAAAACAGTGCAGATTATTAAAATACCTGAGTATTTGCATCTTCACTGAGCTCTCTCAAAAGGCAGGTTGGCCTAGACACTTTTCATTCAAACACAACTCTGTCAGTGAAAACTCACCTGTTAATTAATTCACCTTGTTTGCTTCATGCCTGCAGCTAAGTAAGAGGAAATAAAAGCGTTCTTCCAAGAGAAGGAGAAAAACCAGTTGATTTTGCAAAATGGAAACTTTCATCGTTGCTTAGTTGAAGTATTAATTCACAATTTGGGTGCCCAATGAATCCAGGAAATTTTAAAGTCAAAGGTGTTTTTAATATTCACTGGTTTTTGAGTTTTGAGCCTCAGGGTAACTACATTTATATGTAAACCTAACAGTCAGAAACCTGCTAAGGGATAATGAGGAATGGAAAGTGACAGATTTGCAAAAAAGTATTTTGTGCAACCCTAGAAATTTAAGTTCAAAAAAAGTTAAAAACACCACTGAAATAAACCATACAACAACCATCCTGAGGTTTGCTTACTCTTATGGTTTTATGCCAATATTTCACACTGGGATAATCCTGGTTTCTTAAAATGAGCCGAAGTGAAAGCTTTGGCCCTTTTAAATAACTATATTTCATTTTTAAAGCAAAAGCCCTGTCAAACATTTCACAATGTTTTACCATCCACTGGTATTTTCTCACATATGTAGATAAAACTGATGAGGTTCTTAGATTTCTTTACTCTTTTTCAAATGAAAACTAGAGTACATTTTAACATTCTTTAAAATTCATAAAATATGGCAAGTTTAGACTGCATGCCAGGCTTATTTAGCCATAGGATGGATAAACCCCTCAGTGTTGTAATACCCTGTTGGTAAGTAATCAAATGAATATACCATTTTTAAACTGAATGCCATTACCTAACACTCTGCCAATTTGAAACCCTCCATTTGTTCTGGTTTTTTTTGGTTGTTGTTTTACTACCTAATGTTTTCAGTGTTTGCACTTCCCATACTGTAAAAATGAAATGCCTGATCTCCACTGCTGTGTTCTGGAGCTTGTGACTTGTGACTTGCAAAGAACATTCATTTGGAAAAAAAAATTTATTTAAACATTTCTTATGTAATTGGCCTAAGGGCAATTGCTCTATTTCATAAACATTGCACTAACACTTCCTCTTTAAAAAAAAAACACAAGAGAAGTTACATAAACCTTAACACCTTCTAAATTTGCATATTGACATTGTTTTCTCTCTGAAGAACCTTAAAACCCCACAATATATCTGTGTCTTTATTTTCTTCTATAAAGTCAATCATTTATCAGTACCCGTAAGCACAACAACGGTTTTATTTTTAAGAGTCCAGAAACCTAAACCTGATTTTGGAACACTATGTATTCTTGTCAAAAAGAGTGGAAACCAAATAAAACAATATTAGGTGCCAAAAAAAAAAAGTTTAGACCACAAAATCCAAACTTATGCTTTAGCATGATAACAGTTCTTCCTATCAAGTTATCCAGCAAATTAATATTACTTCACATTCTAGATATATGAAAATGCCAGCCCAGAACACTATGTGGAAGTAGAAGTACATACTTATTGCCAAAGTCACATCAACAAACTTGTATATAAATGGGATGAAGTTTATTGGAAATACAGTGCAATTAACTTTCTTATAATGTGGGGGGCTTCTTGGTTGGTTGGTTATTTGTGGGTTGGGTGTTTTTTCTTTTCTTTTTTTTTTTTTTTTAAGAAACCATGAAATATTTCTAAGTTCCTGCCTACTGGAGTACCTCGTTCACAACATTTGCTATGACTGGACCCTTCACTGGAAAGGTACGCACAGGTAGATACAGGAGCATCTGCTCCATGTGTACTGAATGCCCTGTGTTAATTGAACGCTGATCCTATGCTTTGAAATCACCAAGATGAACACTTGAAAAGGATTCTGCCATGTTGGTTTGCTAGAATGCCATTGGATTCCTCCTTAAGGAAGGGGGAAAGAAGATGAAAAGGACTCTCATGTAACACAATCCAGTGTTTTAACAGTTTTAAAACACGGAAAGCACTGAAAAATCAAGGCATGATTAATAGTGTGAGCTCGGAGGAGCTCACAACTGTACAGCATTTAAGAATCAAGGTTCAAGCAGGCAGCTCTGCATCTGCAGCGCTCTGCTCACATCCCTTAATCCGACTTCCAGCTCCAACAGCGATGCCCAGACAGGGATCTTCACCACAATAGTATCGATAAAATACTTCTCTCACTTCTTTAATGCCGTTCTTAAAAGAAAAATCCAACACGCAATACAAACGTAGTCCTTCACGCTATGAACAATGCAAACTTCTCTCCTTTCAGCCCAGCCCGTTTCCAGTTCCCCGCCCGGCGAACAGCAGCGAGCCTCGCAGTGCCACAGCTGCGCCGCCGGCAGCAGGTTCGCCCCTACGCGCCGCACAGCGCCCGGGAGGGCGTCGAGCTGAGCAGGTCCCACATAGGAACTGTCCCTGTCCAAAAATCTCATCAGACCCGTATTAAAAAGGCGAAGACGCGGTAACTTCAAATCCAACGCCCTTTTCCGTCTTCGGGCACCTCAGACAAGGTGGAATGGCAACGCGGGTGCGAGCCTGCCCTCGCCCCTTGCCCCGCCGAGCTCAGCGGCCACGGCTCCATCCGCCCGCACCCACCTGCCGAGGTCCTCGCCCGTCTCGTAGTGCTCCTCCAGGTTCTCCTGCCGGAACACCGTCATGGTCGCCGCCCGCCGCCGGCCTCAGCCCCTGCTCGGAGCCCTCATCACCAGCGCCCCGGAGCCGCCCCGCGCTCGGCTGCACGCCCTGCGGAGGAGCGCGGAGGTGAACGCCCCTGCCCGCGGTCCCTCCAGGCGCCGGGGGCGCTCCCCGCCCTCCTCACCCGCGAAGGAAGCGGCACCCGCGGGCCGAAGGGCACCTCCCCTGCCCCTGCCCGAGCGCCGGGAGAAGAAAGCGGCGCCCGGCGCCCCCGCCCCTTCCCCGGCAGCGGCAGCCGCCCAGCTGCCCTGGCGGCCACCGGAGCCCAGCCGCCCGCCCGCTGCATTCCTCAGTGGCTTCGTTGCCCTGTCAACCGGGACGTGCCGCCGGGCCTGCGGCAGGAGCCCCCCCGGACATCCCCGCAACCTGGCCCCGGGCGAGGCGGGGGATCCCCTCCGCGCCGCCGGGCCGGGGCTAGCGGCTCCGGTTCTCCCCTCGCACGGCGCCACCCGCTTACCCGCTCACCCTCCCGCCGCTCCTGCGGCTGCCGCGGCTCCCGCCGCTCCGCGCCCTGGGAAGCGGCGACAGCGCCGCGGCCGCTCCCGGCCGGCGCGCAGGCACTCGTGGTGTCGCCGCGCGGCCAATGAGGAGCGGCCCGCCCGCCACGCCGCCCTCCGCCCCTCGCCGCGGCCCCCGCCCCTGCCCCGCCGCCGCCCCTTGTCCCGGCCAGGTGCGCCCGCCCCGCCCGGCCCGGCCCGGCCCGGCACGGCACGGCACGGCCCGGCACGGCACGGCACGGCCCGGCACGGCACGGCACGGCGAGCCCGCGGCGGCGGGACCCGCCCAGCGCGGCTCTGCGGGCGGCTCCCGGCACGGCCATTGTGTGCGCGCCCGCCGGCCGCGCCCTCCCGCAGCCCGCGCCTCCGCCCGCCCCGCGCCCCGGGCAGGGTGAGCTGGGGCCGGGGCAGCTGAGAGGCTGGCGGCTGTTGCCACCCGCTGCTGGCACCCTGCTCTACCAAAAAAGCCGTCCCCACCCCGGCGCCCGCCCCGTCCGGACCCTCGGGCCGCGCCAGCAGCGCCGATCTCAGAAGGGCAGCTGTAGCCTGGCACACGCGCCCACTCCGGGCACACCGAGTGTTCCCGGCCCGCACGGAGAAGGGAGCCTCTGCCGCTGGCAGCGCTCTCGGGCACCTTAGAAAGCAAATGCTTACGTGCTGTTTCCAGGCATTCTCTTACCAGGCCACAATAATGACCCTTTTTAAAATACAAGATACAGTCTACTCTCTCTACAGTGTTGCACCTTATATTTGACGTTTTCTGTCCTCTTAAGTGCTGCTGCTGCTTCTCCGGCTCAGCTTCCCCAGCGCTTTATGTTTTCTGTAGTATATTGGTCCCATGCCAAGTTGAGTACTGATTACATTCTGGAGACAAGTGTTTTTCCTGGTAGTTCTATTTTCCTCCCATCCATTTTGTTCAGCCTTGAAAGGGTGTGTGATATCAGGTAACTGAGCAACTTTTAAGTTCCATCTGAACTTTTGAAGTGTTCAGAGGGAGAATTGCTCATCAAAGGTAAAAGGAAGTTCAATGCACTCGTACGATTTCACACCTACTTGATTCAGCACTTGAAAGAGCCTAGCCTTCAGGTACAGGTCAATAAGTACAGAATCTCTGATATTTTCTGAGTGAGTTACAGCATGACCTTGGGCAAGTGTCAAAAATGTTTTTCACCTCCACTGAGGTCATCTGTAAATTGAAGGCACGGTATTTGGATGGCTTGCTGGATGTGAAGTTACATGAGGCGACCTGCAAATAGGCCAACATGGTGGCATCTCAGCCTCAGTTTAGATTAAGAGCTATGCACTTCTCTTTCATATATAGCCAAAGATGCAGGAGTATGGATGCTCTGCCTTTTCTTCAGCCATCTTCTACATGTTTAACAGGTTTTCAAAGTCATGACTCACGCACCTTAGGCTGCCAGATTTTCAACACAGCTCCAGGCTTTTAATAAACACTGGGTACAGGTTCAAAAGTTCGTTTTGGTTTTGGAGATTGTTCCTTTGCTGAAAATGAGGATGACCAGTGTAGCCAGCCCATGAAATTGCCAGCACTCCAACCTTGCTTGATCTTCAGAGGTTTTTCACTTCTTTATTTTGATATATTTTATGGGGGCCCCGAGCTCATACAAGAGTAATGGTTTTTGTACCTTTTATGTATTTTGCATTGCAAGCAGTGCTCAAACATGCAATTCAGTGTTACCTTTTATGTCCCAGCCCTGCGTCATCTGAAGCAAATGAAATTTTGCTATTGATTCAAGTAAAGCAGGTGCACGTTGGAATCAATACATAATAACTGAGATTATTACCAAGATGCAAAGGAACAACAGAGAAATGAATTGCTAAAACATTTCTCTTTTCCCTTTCATTAAAAAACTCTATTAGAAGGTGGAAATCTTGCAACTGTTACCTGTCCATCTAGGTCTGGGATGCCTGAATTCTGTTGTCTAGGCCCCTCAGTGACCTGAGAGTTATGTTTGAATACTCTTGTGGCAGCAGCAACAGCACAGGTCACCATGCTGTACACATGAGGTGGAGTCATGTGCCACTTGAGTGAAGACAGCCACAATGGCACACCCATGCCATGGTATAAACAGGTACAAAAGAAGAGGTTTGCCAGTAGAAGCACTGTTTCTGTTTCTTCAGAGAAGTAGTCATTTGGTTTTGTCTGATGCAGTCCACTTTTTAAGGGCTTGCCTGTTCCTGGTGGCACTCATCTTGCAGTCTGGGAAGAGTTAGTCTAGTTGAAAACTCAGCCCCATTGCTGTGCCTTCAAAATGCTCATTGACTTTCATAAGAATTGTACATACAGTAAATGGAATAAATAATTTAAAATTGCTGTCAAATATAATTCAGCAATTGTGATTGTGGTTTACGCTTACAGGTTTAATAGCATATTGGATGAAATCCAGCCCTAATAAACTTGGTAGCAGAATCTCCATGATTTCATGGTTCCACGATTTCAAGCCAGTGTGGTTTTTTCACTTATTGTAATATAACAGAAATGATAAAGTAAGATTAACTCCTTACTTACACTATTGTAAATCAGGAGTGATAGTGATTATTTCAGTGTCAAAGAGGCTTAGGAGCAAGATTAGTAACAACAAATGTGTTTTCAAAGGAGTGATTTGTGCCTGCCAGATTACTATGTAAAGTGTCTCCTACATTTTGTTGTGTTGAAAAGCTAGTGTTCTGTTTCTCAGTAAATATTACAAAGAATCAAATTTGCAGAGTATGTGTAACCCCAAGCAGTGTTAAGTGAAGAGAAAGCTACATTTTTTCTACAAGTCAAGTGATTTATTGCACTCTTCAGCCACTTGGCTCCTGAATCTACACAGCCTTTCCTACACTAAGTTAACAGACAAGGAGGCATATTAAGTGTATTGTTTCAGGATAAAAATTTTCAAAATCACTGTCACATTATTTTTGGACATTCAGGTAATACATCTCTCCTAATAATGCAAGACCCTAATTATGGCAAAGAACATAAATTACTTGGGCTGGCTATTACTTCTTCTGTGTATAGTTTTCTTTTTAAGAGATCAGCATTTGTTTCCAACATGACAATAGAAGCAATTTCCTGGGTTATGTGTGATATCCTCTCTGCTGATTCATAGGTTTTCCACCCCTATTTCAGTTTCTCACAAAGCAGTCTAGTTACTGCCCCCGAAAATTGCTTTTCCTTATCCATCACAGACATCAGGGATAATTGGAAGATGGCAGTCGGTGTCACAGAGCCATTCAGTTTTAGTAAATCCAAAGCACTTTTCCTAGAAATTTTGCTCCAGATGTGCCAGTGACTTTTGTGATTAGGTCATGCATCACTCAGAAAGTGGACTGAAAACACTGATTCACAAAGGCCTGAAGCTGCTGACAATTAGGACCTCTAGCCTCACAAGGCAGTACTTTTGGTTCAGTAACTAGACTCAGCTAAGTGGTGCAGAGTAAGTTTTTCTAGGTGGAAAAATAATTCCTTAGTCTTTCAATCAGTAAACAAAACACTACGTTGTTTAAAATTGCAAAAATTCATTTAATTGAGGTATTTTGGAAGACACATAGAAGTAAAGTTCATAGAAAATTATCATTGTCGCTGTTCTGAAAGCATCTCAGAATGATTAGTGCCTCTTTTATTCTCTAGGTATTTATGTCAGTTCCTCAGGAAAAAAAAAAGAAAAAAGAAAAAAAAAAAGTTTTTTCATTTCCCAAGAGACTTACAGCTAACCTAGGATCTGTCAACTCATGTGTTTATTCATCAGGGACCCGTACCATGTACATACTCCAACATGTGCTCTTCTCCACTGAAAAATGCAAGCTGTTGATGGAAACAGGAAGACTCACATCTGTGGTGGATGGATCTTTTTCCCAGAAGCTGAAGTATGACCATGAAAGCCTTTGACAAATGACCCAAGAATAATCACTAACCAAAATCAGGGCTAAAGAGCAATTACATTCCTTTGACTTATAATAATTCTCACATGTAGGTTTGGTCTCTATGTTATTGTATGTTTATTTAACAGAAGATAATCTGCAAGTGATTGATTTTAAATTTTTTGGCAGAACTGTTTCTTTGTGAAAAGAATGTTTACTCCAAGTCAAAACATTTTGACAAAGATTGTGTTAATGTATAATTTCAGTAAGGTAGATGTGTATTTTCTTACCTTTAGTTAAAATATCACTTTTAATAGTACATCTTTTTGTTGCATATAGGATTACACATTCTTTAACACAAAAATATGTATGTACTAAAGTAGCATGACTAAATCCTTTGGGTTTTTGACTTTTTAATTCTGAGCTCAAAGAGTTTGATTTACTACAGAAACAAAACCAATCAAATATGTAACTGCATGTTTCATAAACTTTCTTCAGTCAGGCCAAAAAATATTCTAAACTTACATTTGAAAGAAGAAGTCAAGAAAGCACTTGCTGGAAATCCTTTGTAATTCCCATGCTACTTCAAGAAATTTACAGGGACATTGAGGGACTTATTTGTACAGTATATTGCACTATAAACCTTGAACTTGATTGGCATCTCAGTATTGTGATATGCATGTTTAATAGTAAATTTTATAACACTTGCTGTGATAAAACAATGAGCTTTGCAACAACTTTTATGCAATATGCACTGGATTTCCTGCCAGTCAGCTGTGAAATATAAAAGTTCATCAGACCAATCAGTAATATATGATACAACAAAAACATATTTACTCGAATCAGTAAGTTTCATGGGGTAATGGATGACAGGATGAGGCAGCATTTCCTGTCCTGTGTATATATCTATTTATTCTCTTTTCTTTTTGTAAGAGACGCTCTACAATTTCAGTCATTACAGAAACAAAGAAATCAAAGTAGACATATATATAAACAAAAAAGAAGTAAATAAGGGAACTTAAATTTATATAATGACTTTCATTCAATGCTTCCCAAGTACTTTGCAAACATTGGTTCCTTTGATTATCCTTTCCTATACCTCTGTAACAGCTAGGTGTAAAGTAATTATGCTTGTAGATACTAACAGGTACTCCATGCACTCACCATAGATGAGAACCAGCTTTAGAGAAAGCCATGTGAAGGGCAGAAGAGATTGGTGGGATAGTGCCTGTGGCAGTTTATTTTGGTGCTGTAACCCACAAACTTCCCACATCACTTTCCTGCTGATGTCAGGTGTTAGAAGGTAAATGTGCTTGCTGACATGTGGCCTTGGCTCGTTGCCTGCCAAAGCCACCTGTGGTTCAAATTCCTTCGGCACAGTACGGTAAAGTGGTGGTCATAACCTTATCCTTAGAAACAAATGCTGAGTAGTGTTTAATGTAATCATTTCACAGATAAGGCATTGGAAGTGCAGGCTGGATATAGGGTTTAATCCCCAAACCATGGATGCATATTTAGCTGCTGGAAATATTTTTTCTTTTTTAGCTAAACATGACTAAGCTATACATGAAGAATGTCTGTAGGATCTGTGTGACTTGCATGGTATCACACTTGAAATAAGTGATGATGACTGAAAAAAGATGTTATCCTAACACTTAACTCCTTATTCCAGTTAGACTCTAAGACTGTCTCTGTCAGATACCGTGAGACAAGACACCTTCATGATTGTGTTTCCTTAGAGGATGCACTGTGAAAATCTGCATTTAAAGTCATTAATGCTTTTAACTGCTGCCCAAGATTTTTCCTGTCTCAACAGGTCTGGCATGACAGATATACCACCATGGAGTCCACATTAAATACCTTGTTACTACAGGAAGCATTATTATGTCTTCTGTTTTGAAAGCACATTTACCAAGTGAATCTCAAAATCTCTACACTCATCCAAAACTCAGTCTTCACACTGGTGCTTGCATGTGCCTGTCACAATTTTTGTTAAGAGAAAAGCTCATAACGCAAGACTTGACTAGTGCTAAACCAGAACAGATATAGCAGGTGATATTTAAGGGTAGAAGTGTGGGAGACTTCTTTTGTGGGATTAGTACATGATCCAGGTTCCTCAAAATACTGGGGAATCAGGGGCAGCAGTTTGAAAATCATGAACTGGGATGAACGCATCAGCTGCCTGGCACCCTGACAAGCTAGAGGTGGAGTGTTAAAGGAGTAGCACTCTCCAGCTATTTGTGAAATGCCTGTGAGTGAAATCATTGGCATATGAAAAAAAAAGCTGTCTGCTTGACTGCTTTGCAGGATTTGCTCTGTGTATTTGGGCATTTTTGAAAACAAAACAATCCTAAGCATGAATCTACAACAAACAGGAGTTGTATAGAATTGTTGTATAGACGTTAAGGAGATAAAGTAATCATGTTTGGCATGTTTCATGTTCATACATTCCATCTGCCTATCTTGCTTACGTGTACAGCAGACAACAAAACAATTGTGCTTAATGTCAGAAGAGAGAAATTGGAAGTTTGTGCTCAGTTTCCACTGCATGTGATTCCTTTGCCCAGGTACTGCCCACAACACACTCTGATTGGGCCAAGTGCTTTTGTCTGTGTGTGTATGCCATGCAGAGAGTTAGGCAGAAGCACAACTAAACTTCTGCAAACTGGCAGACTCATCAAGCCAAAGGATATGGAAAAAAACTACAAGAGGCTTCCGTTATGTAAATGACACATAACCTTGGGGAGCTGATTAAGAGATGCTGTATGTTGTTCAAATACTCTAATCAAGTCAGTTGAAGTTTCCTGTGGTATAGAAAAAAGTCTGTCCTGATGAAATTCTGGTTTCTGAGGTTGATCTTTAAGTTTACCTGGTATAAGCGGTACTGGCTGTGACGCTCAGCCATTGCCTGCTGTATTTTGTTTCCCCAGACCCTCCCCCTCCACTTTATTTCCCCTCATTGCATTGTTAGTTCAAGGTAACACAACCTAAGTATGTCCCACCTTGCTATGGATGGTTACAACAGCCTGCTGAGGATCAGAGAGTCTGGCAGTTCACCTCATAGCACCTCTTTGCTGGTGGTAAGCTGGCAGTAAAAATGGTGGAGGAAGGACTCAGAGACAAAATAGTAATTTCCAAATTAAGATAGGCTGCATGTGTGATGTTGAGGGCCAGTAGTGAGCACTTCCCATGTCGTGTAGTTCAGAGTGTGTTAAAAGGAGGGTCAAAACCATTTTGCTCAGCTGAATTTATCCTTTCCAGCATGACTTCAATTAATTTAGTATTTTATCCTTTAAATTGATTTATTATTGTATCACAGATAAAGCTGAACAAGTGACTTAATGAGTTCCGGTACTAGGATGGATGGGTTATTGTTCTATATTTTAGTGATTATTTTCTTTCTGTACAATTTTCAAAGGAAAAGCAGCGGCCATATACCTACATACTCAACAGTGCCAGCAGGATTTTATATCCTGAGTCCAGGATTTTCCTTCTCCATGTACCCTAGAGGCTTGTTAGCTACAAACAGAAGAGGTCTGACAAGTGGGGGTACTGCTGTATTGCAAAAACCAATATATTTTTTACTATTTATTAGTGATTGTCACAGTCCCCCATTAACATGGAAACTTCTTGCAGGAATCTGAAGCTGAGATTCACCAAAGCAGGTCTGGAGGTCTAGATGCTAGACATAACAACATGAACTCTTAATCTGGTGGAGTAAAACACTGCTTACACAGGTACAAGCTGGAGAGTTTCTGATTATTCTCCTGGGAGAACACCTGAGTGTGCAGCATCCTGTAGAATGAAGGGTGAAAGTCAAACTTAAGTGCTTAAATAAAGAGACTGCTTTTCAAATCCACAATCTTGCCCCAACTTCAAGACATAGGGAGTAGATTGATTCCACCATTAAAATACAGAATGTCATTCTAGTATTCTCAGAAGAAAAGTAGCATCATGATTCATTCCTAATCACATTACAAAAATTATACATTATTTATATGCATATTGGTCAAATAGATACCATTGTATCCACAAAGAATTACTAAATGGGAAGTAAGCATTCAAAACATCTTACTCTTGAATTAACAAAGACATGCATTAACAACGATGTGTCTTGTACCTGAAACCATATTTAGCAACTAATTTAACTGACAGGCAAGGAGAAAGAATTCTGTCATGCAGACATGACCTTCAGCTATAAGGCTGTTGCAAAGACCTAATGCATAATACTGTGCAAAGCATTTTCAGAGCACCTTTTTCTTTTTCTTTTTTTTTTAAATATTACACACCAGTACTTAAAAAACAAAGATATTGTACAATCTGGCCAATGAGAGAAAAATATAGTGAGGGTACATGAAAGAACAACAAAGACATATGAGGAAATTCAGATTAAATAGTAGAAATTACTATTTAAAATGTGGTCAATATTGCTCAAGGGGAGAGACTGTGTTGAATCTAAGTGAGGGAGGTGGGTGGGTTGGTGACTCAGCTGTACAACCAGGGCCTCTGACTCTGGAGCAAAAGGAGTGGTAATGGAAAAGGATTGGGACAGAGGAGGAGGAAGGAGGAAGCTCATGTCTCTTCAATGGCCTTAGTAAATCTGCAGCTGCATTGCCTTTTGTGAGTAGTGAGAACATGAAGAAATGCCAGAGAACACTAACCTCTATTTCAAATGAAGTGAAAACTATTCTGTAATATTAAATGTCAGAAAGTCATCTAGGGCTAGGTCTTCAGCTGCTGTTAATTAGTATGATAAATTGGTTTGGTCCTCTAAAGTAATGGAACCAGGATAATTTAAACAAGGTCAGTATGTAACATGAATCAACTCTAACTTAACCACTTACTTTGACTTGGGGGGATTTAGTGCTAAAGAAAAGGCATATGTGAATCCAGCCTTGGAGAAATATCCATACAGCTAAATACAGGGCTAGATACTGAGCATGAGAGTGGAAATTGTACATTGTTTCAGATTACACGGAAGCCAGGATTTTTTTCTTTTCTTTCCCGGTACAAGCCTGTTAAAATTAGATTACATTGTGTTCCAGTGTTCACACTTTGGAGTGTGCTCTGCAAGCTCTTCTTGGCCTGTTGGTCTGCTATGGAGGTGTTAATTTTGAAGTTGCTGTGGTGTAAGGGAAAGGTGACACACTGAGTTAATGCAACAGCACTTTACCTAAGAAAATCGGGGTTCTACTTCAAATTTGACATTGTTTTGGCAGTGCCAGGCTAGCGTAGGTGCTTGTTCCCATCGTTCCCAAGAGACACAGTGCAGTGCTGTAGAGCTGACACCAGCAGTTAGTGCATGTGCAGAAGAGATACGAGACTGCGGATGGACGGCTGCTCACAGGCATTGTCAAAGGGGACCGGACTGGAAACATTTCAGGCAGCACATCCTGTGCTTCCTCAGCACACTGAGAATTCACTTGGCTTCTCTACACCTGCCAAAACAATAACTATTACATCCTCCACCCCAAAACATGCAGATGAATAAAGGCTGGGGGTGGGGAGGTTTTGCTGATTATTGACTGTAATGAAGGAGAGTGGGTGGTGATAACACATAGCAGAAACCTAGAAGAAAGGCAGTATGATATAATTTCACCCTGGGAATCTATTGCTATGGCAACAAAGAACAGATTTTTTTCTTTTTTTTTTCTTTTTTTTTTTTTTAATAGGGTTCAATACAAAAGTATCACAATAGCAGAAATCAGATTTCTGACAACCCTTTTCCCCTTTTTGCTTGTATTTTGTTCATTTGTATTGTTACAGGAATATTTGTAAGTATAAAAAATGAATGTTTGTGGCCACTAACATTTCTCTTAAAAGAAATAAAGTATGGTTGTGTTAGCTTTATTGACTTGGTGTGAAGTGACAGCAAAATTCCTGTTTATGTCCTCGATGTTCAGGCTACAGACCACTTAGAGTATACATTCCTTTTACAGCAATTGAAGTGTTCCTCCAGATTTAACAAGATGTAACTGAGGTCAGGATTTGGCCTGCACCATTTTCTATTCTATACAGATAAAAAATTAATGAAAATAATTACTTTTGGTTAAAGCTACTGAAGTAGGTTTTGACGGCCATTACAAGACACCCTGGCAGCTGCATTTCACTTCAGGAACTGCAGCTTGGGATGGTGAATAGGAGCTTGGGGAGACAATTTTCTACATTTTCTGTGTGAGAAAGGTCAAAGCTTTGCAGTAACATTAAATGAAGGAACAGTGCTAGTCACCCCTCTACAGGAAGAAGTAGAGCCTTTTGTCAGAAGGCCAGACTAATACTGCATGGCTTTGTGCCAGCAGTGTCTCAGTGTCTGCCAAAGCCCTGGTTCCCCACTCTGCCTGCTGGAGACAAGCTGCTGATACAAGGACGAGCGACCAGTTCTGGGTTTCTTTCCCTCATCAGGGTTTAAATGAGCATTGTGATCTATTAGCTAGATGAGCTAAGGATTAGCCTGTACTGGAGATCTGCTCCACTGTTTTCCCTTTGAGACGTCTTCATGACTTTAGGTCTCATCTCACTCTGTTTTCCTAACGCCTGCACTATGGAAATCACATTTGCTGTTTCTTTGCTCAGATATGATGTTAATTTCAATTGCACACTCATGTTTACACTATTTTAGCTCTACATCAGGTGTAATTATTTTTTCATTAGATTGATCATGTATTTTGAAATATCTGCAAGCTTTTTGTATGATATTAAAACGATCTTTTTCCACACCTTTTTTTCTGACACAGGTCTTCCAAAAGAGGTAGCTGCTGCTGTGAGATACCCTGAGCTCCGTGAACAAAAACCTCTGCGAGCACCAATAATATTGATAGTTAAAATACAAATTTAGTGAAGAAAGGCAGCACACCTACAGCAAGAGACATTGATTCAATCAAAGCAATTTCTCTCTGTATGACTAGTTTGTACAAAACACAAACAAACCAAACCCAAAATTAAAAAAAGAACAGAGAAGAACAAATAAGAATTAGGGACTCAATTTGACAGAAGACAAAGCTAAACACAGAGATAGGACCCTAAGGGATTTTCCCCTCCAATGTGCCAACAGGATGAGACAAGGATGCTGTTCCATTAAAAACTTGGTTTAGAAGCACCTACCAGGCTTGGAGGTGTGGAAATACTGATGTACCACATTTTCACTATATTTAGCATACATCTCTAGCAGATTAGATTGGCAGGCGTTGCTCACCTTTGGACCATTTCAGAAAGCTGTTGGGGACCTGAGTTGCATAAAGGGATCTGTGGTTGTTGAGTATAGAAAGCTGTGGTTGGCATTGACCTTACTCAGACAGCTCTGGAGCACCCACTTCCTCATCTTTGTTGGCAAACAAGGCTGCAAACAAACCTTAGCACGTGTTAGGCGTCCTGAGATGAAAATATAGAGCACAGAGGGAAGTCCTTTTAAGGCAAATTGCGATGTCAGCCTTTGTCCAGAAAAAACATCTTCAAGGACCAGTGCTGCTGAGAAATTTTCTGAGACCAATTTTTACTCTCTCCTCAAGTGTCTTGCCTATAAATTATGAATTTGCAATCAAAGGACTCTGTCCAGAAGACAAAGATTCTGCCACATAATTACTGCTCACAGAAACTGCAACACTCTTATCTGGATGGAAAGGCACTGAATTACACGTCCATGACACTGAAGAAGTAAAAATTGGTCTCAGAGTTCTTGCTGCACAAAGAACAGGGACAACCTCATGTGCTTTTTTGGTGTGGTATCTGCTTTTAATATTTATTTGCTCTTCTTGTTCTCACAACACCACTACCAATTCTCCTGCTGGCAGGCCCTCTGGCAGGAACCCCAGGCCCTCTGATGTGAGTGAGCCTTGGCACTGCTGCTACGGTCAAGTGGAGTATCAGCTTCTTCTATCCCTTTGTGTTGCTAATGGAGCTTAAAATGAGCATGGCTTTCCTATGTGTTTGTACAGAACTTCACACTGTTTTTTTCAGAGTTGTACTTGTCTATTTCTTTTTTAAGTAATAACCACAAGCACCTAAATTCACTTGTGCTATTATTATACCCTAAGCAATAATATATGGCAGGCATAAATCCACTCTTTGTGTTCTGCTAAGGCTGAAAATCATTAGAGAGACCTCTGTGAATACTGTGGAGTACTTTTAGGTTGCTGTTAGTTAAGCCTAACTCATAATTTTTTTTAAACTAATTGTGTTTAGTATGAACTGATTTTTGTTGAATATCAAATGCTCAGAATTTATGCAGCAGAGACCTCCCACCTTGTATGTAATAGAACAGTAGCAATTTTACCTCCTATTAAACAATACAGATATACTCTGCCTTGTATCTGTGTAGGCTGCAGTAAGCGTGCAGGTTTTTTCTATGGAAAAATCTTATTGAATAAGGAAGAAATCAGTAAGAGTCCATAGAAATTTAGTGCAGCTAATAGCTGTGAATGGAGAATTACATCCCTGTTACAGTGTTTTCTGAGTTGTTCTAAGCATTCTATCAAAAGCTTGTCATTCCCTATTAAACACCATAGGAATTTTCCCTAAATGCTGGTTTTTGAGCTATTGGGACTGGAAGTAGATGCTAAGGATTAGCAAGCACCATCATTTTATTGGACTATTAAAAGCTATTATTTAGTCTGCCTTACATAGGAGTCATTCTTCTGGGACCACAAGACAATCCAAAACCTAAATTCCATTATAGTGGTGCACTTACCCAACAGCACCACTGTAACAGGGGAAAAAAGGTGAAATGAGTGAGGTGTCATCACAGCTTTAGCCTGGTAGAAAGAAGAGAAATAGGATGCTCATTCTTGTCTTTAACTCCAAAACAATGGTATAACCCATATTACATAGTGCAGCTACTCTATTTCAGCATTGAGTATTGTTTAGGGTTCAGCAAATGAACATGTTTTTAGATTGGTAGGTTTTAATAAATACTGCGGCATGAGCGCTAGAATTCTGTCTGCAGGAAACCCTAGCGTACATTCAGGGATTGCACTCCCTTGAATGACACTGAGCCTACGTGATTCTGGTATCATAGCAACATCCATGAGTGACGATCTTTGTTTCTGAGACTTGTTTATATAAAAACCACTGTCAGTGTGAGTCCTGCCCTTCTACTCTTCACCACAGCGAAAAGAAGGACTGCAAAGTGGTCCTACCAGCTTCAGTGTGAGTCACGGGGAGTTCTCTGTGGTGGAACCACTTTGTGCTCGGTGCCTGTACGGACATTAGCGCACACTGAGCTTAAATAATGAAAAGGCTTGGTTTTGCAATGGCACAGAAAATAAAGAAATTACACTTGAAACAATACTTTCCAAATGTGCTTTCCTAAAAATAAGAAGGAATTTAAGGAGTTATTGTGCCTGCACAGTGTAAAGCCATATGGCTAGCCTTCTTCGTGCTCACCAGGTCAGCAGTGTGCACACTGCTCAGGAGAACACAACTCAAGAGAAGGAAAATTCCTGTAGCACCTGACAGTAAGCGATTTGCTTTGCTTATGATCTTCTCAGGTTGGAGAAGGGAACCTCAGGTCTACACACTCCTCACTGATCTCCACTTCCTCACAAGTGCAGTAGGATTAGGGAACAGAGATTTTGCTTTAAATCAGGCCTACCAAGCAAGCAAAGGGGTGAAATTGATGTAGTGAGGCTTTTTCTACCCTCTGCTTTGGCAGGTAAACACGTAGAAGGTGGTGTTGAAATTTGCTGTTATGTAGCAACACAGGAAGACAACACTGTCTGTGTAGGAGATTAATGGTAGCACGAGTCCTTGGTCTTATAACTTTTGGTCAAGCTACTGTTTCCATTTGGCCCGGGAACTTCTGTGCAAGAGAAAATGCTTTCATTAACAGTTTCCCTCAGAAATGAAAATCTACCACAATGCCAACTATTGCACAGAGAGACCAAGCAGGACAAGACAGGGTAACCTAATATTTCTGTTTATTTCATTTTCTCTTCTGTCATTGGTATTAGTTCATGCATTTGTTCTAAGTGTAAAATAACCAGTTGTCATGGTGCACAAATAGAACTCCTCAATTCAGCGTCCCCCACTGAGACTCACCCAAACGAGACACCAGTCATTCGCTCCCCACACTTCTCCTTCCCCCTTTCCCTCTGGGGACAGAGTTGAGAATTGGAGGCACAAAAATGTGAAAATCACCGTTTGAGATAGGAACAATATACTGGAAACAGCAATGGGATAAGAAAATGAACAGTTACAGTAACAATATTAATAACAAAAGTGTACAAAGAGAGAGTGATATAAATGGAAAGTGCTCACCAAACCCAGGAAAATGGAAAACAATGGTGGAAGGACCCTTGCCACAGCCATGGCCATGCTTGCCCTCCTGACTGGAAAGGGCCACCGTTTCTCTCAGAAGAGTGAGAGTGCCTTTCCTTCTGCCCCGTCAATGATGTAACATGGTATCTAATAACATGATATCTTGGTCACACCTGCTGTCACTGATCTGGACAGGAACCAGAACACCAGTTCTTAAAGCCACTGCATTTAGAAGGTATTGGCCTGAAAAGGAAGAACACATATTAAAACCTTCAAGTTATCTATAGGGCAACAAAAACATACTGACTTTGTGAAATAAAACAGAGGGAATATTACATTAAATACTTTATATATTTTCATAAGATGGAAGAGACTTTTTAAATTTAAATTACTGATTCTGGCATACGGCAACACAGATATTACAGCAAAGACAAAGCCAGTGCTAACTTAAAAGCTCATAACCTTGCAGACGAAGAGTGCTGTAGACACAAAAAAGCCTCAAGGTTCTTCATCCTCCAGATGAAAATTGCTTTTGCTGGGAACCTAAACATTTTTGATCCTAATTCAAATATGGCTGTTGACAATAAACTAATTTTGATACTACAGACAGTAGAGCTAAACTACAGGGGATCAGAAATTAACAGTAAAGACGAAGATCAGACATAAAATATCATTCCAGGGAGGAAAAAATACTTCAGATCATAACTACAGAACCTGGGAAGAAACGTAAGTTCTTGTAAGTGCTACAAGAAAGAATCTCCATGCATTCTTGTACAGAGATAGGTGGTGGCTCCACATGTACACACGTTAACTTCAGTTCCAGAATTTCAGGAGTGTTGGGCTATGGGTAGTTAAAAATTAGTCCTGGCATTCTACAGTATACACACCTTCATTTGTGTAGTTAACAGAGAGGTAAAAGATGTGAATGATGCTGTGCTTGTGTCTGAACCAACTATTTTTCTTCCAGGGAAATGCTAACATACTTTACTGCTGAGGACTCTGGTCTGGTCAAAGCTCTAAATTTTTTACCAGTTCTTTCTCCCTCGCCCCAATGTGAAACTGGTAAAAGAAACATTTTTTTCACATGATTTTACCTACATGGAGTGGAGGTGTCTATTATATCTGCTGCATCAGTTATGTTAACTAAATATTGTAGAGAGCTGTGGCAGGTAAGCTGCAGTTCCTTACAGTCTGAACTATTGATATTATTTCTCAACAAGGTACGGGCATCGTGAGGAAATGGTAGAGATTATAGAAGTCTTCCAGGGAGGAACGTGTGCCCTTGCTGACTCTCTTGGGACTTCTTTCTGGAATTACTGGTGGACTATCAAGATGAGCCTAAAGGTGTGTAACCTTCCTTTATTTTGAAATTTATTCATTTATTTCTATAGTACATTTGTTCTTATCTCCATTTCACTGAGTTTATTTACCTCGTATCCCTTCATCTGGCTTGGTTTCCTGTCCTGTACTTTGGTTGCTATTTTTGGTTGCCAGAGTCTCTTTCTGCCTTGAACACTTCCCAGTCCCTGGGCTCTGTCTCAGGCAGCTGAGACTCGGTGCACTGCCTGATCCCACAGATCAGGTCCAGAGCTGCAGCCTAGTACAGCCCTGTGCTTCCTTCCTCTAGCCTTAGACCATCAGTTATGAATTGCTCTTGGTCTATCAAATCTGGGACCCAGGAACGTTGAGTCTTGGCCTGAGATCCTCTCCCTCTTTTCAGTGATTCTAGAAATTAGAAAGAACATTGACAACATCTGTCTGGATTTTCTGTGAAAATCCTAGTAAAAAGGATGTTGAGACCTTTCCTATTTTAATACTACTTTCCAGTCATTATTTCTAGAAGACAATGATGAATTCCTGGCCTCTGATTTCCTCTGTTAACAGGGCTCATTAGTGTGACCTTGCAGTGCTTGGCAGTATCAGACACCTGACCTTGTTTCTTCCTGACATTTTTCAGTCACTCTGAGGTTGTAATCTGTTTACATCTCGTGAAAACCCATTTGCCTTATATGAAGCTGCTGTCCTTGATCACAAAATGAGGGAACACTGTAGCACCTGTCTCTTTATGACTCTAAAGGGAAACACAGGAGCAATACCACTGACAGATAAATGGAAATGAGACAAACAGGTGCTTGTAATGGTGATGGGACCATGGAAAAAAAGTGTTGCTTCTTGAATAAAGTAGATAGTACTCAGGAAGTTCGTAAAAAAACATATCCATCAAATAAAGCAGATTTCCGCAGTGGTTATATATGTTTTGAAAGCAAAAGAGTTTTTGGGGAATCTCTTGCCTCAGATACAGTTGTAAAGGACACAAAGAGCAACCTCAGTTAAGCATTTGAAGATTAGTCAAAACATTGCAGCATCAGGTTTTCATGTAATTGTTCATATAACAAGTTGGCACCTCCAACAGAAGAGAAAAGATCAATGGTTAACACCATGATGTCGATGTAAGAGATTACTTCTGGTGTTTCGACAGTATGTTCCCAGTTTGCAGACCATAAGAGAGAGAAGGCCTTCCCATATAGTTCCTGGATAAAAGAACAAGAAAACAGAAGTCATACCTATAGTTGCCAGGATTTACCTCTCAACTACTTTAGCCATTGAGATCCTCAACAAAGACTCCTATACTGGTCTTAAAAGGCCCCAGTGGACCTTCCGTAAGGAAAGAAGGACAGTAATGTCCATTTCCAGTTCTTTCCTATTCTTGATTGTTGTGAGTGGCTGTTAGTGGATAGTGTAGCTAATGTCTGCAGTAACAGAAATACTCTTATTTCAGAACTTATGAAAAGAGCTGAAAAGCCTTGCCAAATCAAAACAGGTGTCTTGCTTTCATTCATTAGGAAGGGAGAAGGAGTGGAAAGGATGGAGCCGGAAATGTCTTTCTTGTCCAGAATGAGACTATGTTTGTTGCCTGTTTCCAGACCTGGGAGTTCATGAGGCCTGTCTGTTAGAGAAAAGTTGCTGATAACAGACCCCTGACACCTGTTCGCAGTTGTGTGAATCAACACACACGGATGACCGAGGGCAACCAAAACCACCACAGCTGAAATGCAAAGAATAAATTTACTCCATTACCTCGCTGACTGGAGGATCCTGAAACAAGGCTGGGCAGCATGGACACACAGGATGAGGGCACAGGCATCGTCCGGCTCAGCCCAATCCTAGCGGGCGGCAGGGCTGCTGCTGTGCCCGTTTATCCAGGGCCTGCGCACGCGGAGTTTAGCACCGTGCTGTGATCTCCCTGTGCTTTTTATGGTCTCTGCTTTGATCTCTCTGCCAACAGGGAGCTCAAGCATGTCTGGGAAAGGGCCTACAAACACCTCTGTAAACACCTATGTTATCTCTACACAGAAATTCTACTTCTTCAAACTATCTATCATCCAGATAGAGGATAAAGAGCAGTAGGTTTAACATATGGTTTCCCACACTGTTATTCTCATGGCATTCCCAGCTGTAAGGTCACTTGACTGAATCCACCATCCTCATCACCATTCTTCCCTTTTTAACCCTTTCCTCCCAAGAGCAGAGCTTTATGAAGACAGCACCTCTCCTTGTAGTTAGGCTTGAATCTTTTCATCATTTGATTCTGGGTACTTAGAAGTTACGGGGAACCACCACCACAGGTAGCTCAGTTATACAGTTTAGATCCTTTAGTCCAACACAGAACTCCTGCTTCCTTCTCTCTTCAGTTAGACTACACTTTCTACACTGAATTTTCTTCTACTTTCTGTGCAGTTCAGACTGTAAGATCGAGTTCACTTCCAAATGAGGTAGGTTATGTTAGGTTCTGTAATTCTGTCCCAGCAGGAGAGAACATTTCTCACTGAGGAAGCTGCTAAAGTTGCCTTTGATTAGTAGCTTTGCTTTTTAGTGGTGAGTCTGCCTGTTCTTTCCTCCTGTGAAAGCTAATCTTAGTTGTTGCTTTGGGACAAATACTTTACAACTACGAAGTTATTCCCCAGCAGTGAACTCAGTGCTTTTCTATTTACAGCAAAATTTCTACACTCCATTGTCTTGTGATAGATCTGAACTTAAGAGAATCACAGGGGATGTCACCATACCCTTCTGTACTGAAAAGAGCTCAAAAAAACCCTATGTGATACAGGAAGCAGAAAAGTGGTAAAGGGCAATAGAACACTCGTCCATGGAGATGTTTTGAAACATACATTTTTTTCTGAGGAGGTGAAAAAGAAGCTGAAGCCATAAGAAACAATGGGCCATTCACTAGCCTCTCACTGCCCAAACTCAAGAAGTCCTATATCCCAGATTAGCAGAACATCTCTTAATAAACAGCAAAACATCATCCTGCTGGAGAAGGTGAATCCATCTAAGAAAGGTAAAGCCTTGAAAGAAATGCTGTCATGGTCAATAATTAAGTTGCATGACTGTGTAAACACAGATAACTCTGTATGCCAAAAATGTTTTGCTTCCTGCTGGGGAAATTATCAGTGATCAAAAAGTACCTCCACCTCTGTTACAGGGAAGTGTAAGACCTATTTAAATGTGCGTAGTGGAAAAGACTGAGAACCAGAAAACAAGCAGCTGTCCAGGCTGTAGAGATAGTGTGAACTATCAACCTCATTTACATGTTTGTTAACCCTCTGTGTGCCCCAGAATCACAGAATGGGCAAGGTTGGAGGAGACCACAGTGGATCATCTGGTCCAACCTCCCTGCTCAAGCAGGGTCATTCCAGAGCACACGGCACAGGATTGTGTTCAGTTCTTGAATATCTCCAGTGAGGGAGATTCCACAACCTCTCTGGACAATCTGTTCCAGTACTTGGTCACCTGCACAGTAAAGAAATTCTTCCTCGTGTCCAGATGGAACTTCCTGTGGATCAGTTTGTGCCCATTGCCTCTTGTCCTATTGCTCGGCACCGCCGAGGAGAGCCTGGATCCTTCCTCTTGACACCCCCCCCTTCAGATACTGATACACATTGGTAAGGTCCCCTCTCAGTCATCTCTTCTAGAGGCTGAACAGGTTCAGCTCCCGCAGCCTTCTCTCGTTATAGAGATGTCCCAGTCGCATAATTATCTTCGTATTCTTCCACTGGATTCTCTCCATGTCTTTTCATACAGTAGAATGTATGAAGAGACATGGAGAATGAAGAATGTATGCATGTCTCTTCATACAGTAGAATCATGAATGGTTTGGGTTGAAAGGGACCTTAAAGATCATCTATTTTCAACCCCTGCCATTGGCAGGAACATCTCCCACTACACCAGGTTGCTCAAAGCTGCATCCAACCTGGCCTTGAACACTTCCAGGGGCTTGAGTATTGCTAGATGCTACTGTGTTTCAAGTGTGAGTTATTTATATGTTTTTCCAGGTTAAAAGCAGCATAGTGGCAATGCAGTCTGAAGACCTAATAGCAGGGAAAGGAGAGCTCTCCAGCTTACATGGTTATGCATAGCACTGGCATCCAGGCTAACAAAGGATTACCAGTGCTGGCTTGGGGAACTTGACCCCTATCCTGCCATGGGACCATCATGAGTTGGTTTGACTTCCAAGAAACTATACCCCAGATATGGCTTGACGAGATTGTGTAATATAAGGAGGGTGGTTGCTTCTCCAGAAGCTCTCATTCTGCTCCCATTTCTTGCTTTTGAGGCAATCCTAGCATTACAGTATCACAGTCGTTTATGTGGTCCAGGACAACAGCTTATTAAAGAAAATATTTATCATATTCTGTCTTCACCATTACCTATTGACACAAGATGGAATCCTGCAGGTGTTTTGCATTTTTTATAAAAAGAGAGACAATTGCTAGTAGTGGGAAAGGCACAACCTGGCCTTGAAACTTGCTGTCTTATTAAGAGATTTTGCTTTCTGAATCTAAGGATCTGTTTTCCTCTCCTTCACCATTGTATACCATCCTTGTGGAGATTACTTGCAAGGAAACTTAATGCTATAAAAGAATGAAGCACATTTTCTACCTTAGTGGGTAAGAAATAAGGAGAAGAGCCATGTCAATTGAGCTCATGCTGTTCTCCAATGACAAGTGTAAGATTCTGAGAGAAAAAGTTTTGGTGGTAGGCAAATGGCAAAAAATTGCTTATTCTTATTTCCATCTAAACTTTCCATGGAGTATCATTTACTCCTTACCAAACACCATTTACTTCTCTTTAGACCTATTCTGCTCTTATGGGTTCGAGATTCCCATTCCAATGCATTTCAGACATATAACTCTAATAGTTGGGAATGGAAGTCTGAAAAGATCTGAATATTGGGCCACATAGTTACATGTATATTCCTAGGTTTAGATCTCTCCAAAATATGAAACCAAAACCCAAATAAATTGTAGAATGCAGAATCCAGCAGCTTTTTCCCTTTGGGTTTGTTTTTTTTTTTCAGTATGCTACAGTCACTTATGAAGCAGTGACCATCCGCTTTGATGCAGATGTAGCTTTCGGATGGACAGACAACTCCTAATCCTGCAGTTTGCCCAAGTTACAAGGAATCAAGGTAAAACACTGGTGCTCTCAGGCAAATTGTTCACAAGTTTTAGTGTCTAGATACAGAAAGGTCACATGACTTCATGTCTGCAGGAGTTAAATGCTATGAGGCAGAAATTGAAAGGAAATTGTCTATAATTTTTGTAATTCAAAACAGTTTGCAGTATTTGCTGCCAACACAGAATGTTCAGGTTTGGAGGCTGACTGAAGGATTAAAAAATACAAGCTCTGTTAAACTGGTCATTAACTGGTGAAGATGACTAAATGTTTACAATGGAAGGCACAAAACATGCACTTACTTTCTACATCACTCCCTCTGTACCTTCATGCTCCTTGAGCACTTACTTCCCATTCCCAGGGCATTTCACTACAGCTGCATCCTGCCCTTTACAAACTGCCCTTCTTCACTAGCATTCGGTGCCTTTAATAGAAGTTGCAAGTCATGCTGGTTTGCAACAGCTCTGTGATGTATGCAAAAGAGGAAAAACAGGATCAGAGCCACATGTTTGTGTTTGCTTGCAGCCTAGGGAGAGATTTGAACTCAGGTTTGCAGGAGGAGCAGACATTATCTTTTTTACTTTTACAATTCACAGTATGTTTCAAAAATTGTCATGGCTTAAAGCCCGCAGCTTAAAGCCTGTGTTGAATTTTTGCTTCTTTTGAAACGAACAAAACCCACCCCACTGTGCTTGTACGGGTTTTAAAGAACATAAAACATAGTACCAAATGCAGCTCTTTTATGCAGGCAGGCAAAAATACACTGTTCACTTACTGTTTTCTAAGATCTTCCGACAAATTGAGTCATGCCTTTTATGAAAAACTGTTCTCTGTTTCTAAAAAACTCGGCATGAGTTCTTGTTTAGTAGCTCAGGACACAAAGTAGGGTGGAACAAGACTGGCATTTTGCAAATTATTATGCATTTGATCATCTACAGTTAATGCTGGCCATAAGAGCAGCACTGCTAGGTCAGTCAGTTCTCCAGTGAAAAGTCTGGCCTGTGTGTTTCCCCACAAAAAGGCACTTCTGAGTGTCTCTGGAGGGAAGGAAAGGGAGTGTCTACCTCAAACTGCGAGGCTGCTGCCCTGCCCTACAGTCAGTTGCGTAGTAAGGAGGCATTTGCTATCCCAAACATGCCCAAGAAGTAAAGCACAGCGGTGCAGCTAATGCTCCTCTTCCTCATAGGTCCTGCCAGTGTAAAGACAGAAAATCTTTCCTGAGTCCAAATCTGACAGTGGTTTACAGGCTACCTGAACAGGTGTCAGAAAGCTGCAGATCTTTTAGCAAGTGCTCTCTGCTGTGCAAGGTAGCTATGGATCCCACTGTAGAAGTAACATGCAGATTAAAGTATACCTGGATAGCACAGTACACAGACAAACTGTCCAGCACAAGTCCCAGATGTTCTTGAGTGAGAATTTATCTTGGAGATTCAGAGCTATTATTTTCTTCTATGACTTGATGTGCAGGATTACGAGAAGATAATGCTAATGCTGTTCAGCTGTTCTTAAAGTATAAAAAGTACATGAAAAGTGAATCTAAGTCCAAAACACTTCCTGCAGTACTATTGATACGAAGGTCAGAAAACAGTCATTGGACTATTATGAAGAGGCAACTATTGTGTGACTATTTCATGTATAATTTCATTCTGAACATTTATTTCCAAAATCTAAAGCAAGGGTCTACAAAAGTGACAAAATTAGTTCAAAATGAAATCGAATTCGATTCAGGTGATTTCAGTCATACTTTTACATACTGAAAATAAATTTATACAATATTCTGCCTACTGTCAGGATAAAATGACTATTTAGTAGATTAAAGTAATCATCTAGACAGTTATTATCAGTTGTTCTTATGTGCTTACCTGCACTCTTCCTAAAGAGTTTTAGTAGCTAAATTTTCAAATACAGCATCTATGAATTTCATTATACAAATATTTAATTTGAAGAAAATGGGTACATAAAATAAGATAGTCTTAACACTTTTTCCTGAGTGGAAGCCAGAGCAAATGAATAGAAAGGAAACATAAGGACAAAGGCAGATTGATCCCTACTAAGTAGTGGATTATGGCCCTATAATTGCTACATTTAGTAAATACAGCATTTCATTAATAAGCCTAATGTAAAACTGGAAAACTCTTATATATGTGCTGATTTATTTTATGTTCTTTGAATTCAGAAAATTCTTTCATTAGTAAGATTCTGACATTTCACCTGAATCAGAGCTCACTGGAGATGTAGGTTTTGATTTTATAAAAACAGAGCTCTTGATGACTTAGGTTTTAACTTTCGTATTTTTCCAATCCTGTACTGCCTAGTGTGTAACTCTGAAGTTTCCTGTAGCCTGTTAACTTCTGCTCTCTCATGCTAGGTAGACATAACAAAGCCTCTCCAGGCCTGCTCTCCAAGGACACTCAGACTGTTCTAGACCCAAAAAGTATAAACCAAAAGCCTCTAAAGGGGGGGCAAGCTTGGGAAAATTACATCATTAACTGAAGCTTTAATGGAGAATTAACCCTAATATGCAAATGAACCAAACCTATAAAAGTGTGAAGAACTCGTGACCTGTCGTCCATCTTGGGGTCCATTTTGGCAATAGCCTCTGGCTCCCCAGGGTGTACCTTTGAAGGCCTTTCAAATAAATACCTACCTTTGTTCCCTTATTCCTGTCTAGTCTCTGTTTTTAGGTAGCCACTTCAAGGCATCACTCTGACCTCTATGTATTAAACAATAAGAAGGATGCAAAAGACTAGGGGTCCGCAACACTCCTAATCCCATTCTTTAAAGTACTCTGTCAACACAGGAAGAGTTATTTCTATCCAGACCTACTGTATTTTCTACTTACTCTGACTCCTTCTCTCTGCTCACAATAAACAGATCTTGCTGCTTGAACGGAAGGAGCCCTTTGATCCCTATTTGTCTTGTGGGCATTGTCTGTTTGTTGAATGAAAGAAAATAATGTGGAGCATCAACCCCCAGCTCATTCTCTTTTGGGGTCCAAAGAGGTCTGTGCAACCACCAGTCTTAAGGCGGCTCTTTGAGAAAGACACCAGGCAGCTTTGTACTCTTTTTCACTTTCAGGCCTCTCTCCTGCAGATGGAAGTTATCTGATTCCCTGCCATTCAGTTTGGATCTTAGAAATTCTAAGGTACCAGCTGTGCAACTCTGTCTCTGTATGTAACTCTGCTGTTAAAGACAGCAGGATTATCAGTTCATATCACAGAAAATGCTTTGAATTCTATTACTGTTCATTGACATGCATTACTCCAACTCTCTTCAAAGTTCTTGCTTTGGAGTGTGAATATTCAATCAATTGTGACAAACTTGTTTCCAAAACTAAAAGAGACTAAGGCTGAGTAAATTTACATTTAAACAATTTATATACTCTTCTGACTTATTGTTCAATCCTTTTATCTAGACGAATATTTCAGAAGGAATAAGTTACTCGGCCAAATGCTGTTTCTGTTTCCTGTGTTGCGCATTCTACATTGATAGTCAACATTCCTATCAAATTAAGTAAATGCTCTAATTCTGGCCCTCTTACGTCACACTTGAAACAGAGTAGTACTGTATGTGAGCTAGTATTTAGCATACTTATTTATTTCTGTTTTTTTGGAATGGATGAGTAGCACATAAATATATAAATACAGGAAAACACAAGCTACAGTTTAAAAAAAATTGTTAGGGGCACTTGACATAGGTTCAAGTATTGTTCACTGAGATTTTTCAGCACTCTTTGATAACAAAAAGTGAAATATTTGAGAGAAAATATACTTCTTTTTCTGTTCAGTTAAGTTCACTTTCCATGAAGAGTGAAGCTGGTAGCATCTTTTAACTATAGAATATGGGTATTTTTTGATCTGTAAGTGCATATAGTGCAGCTGTTCTCAGGAAAAACAGTCTCCCTCAATTAGAATGATGGTGAATTTCCTATACTATTTTTTTTTCCAAAAAGTGATAGTACATTAGGGCTGATTTAGAGTTGTTTGTATTTCCTTATTATCACAGATCTTCAGTTTTAATGTAGGCAAAACATTATATATTCTTCCTCCTGGAAACAATATCCTGTACCATCATCAAAGGGCTGACCGCCTTATTTTAAGATACACAATTAATGCAGACAGAGACATTTTTCTTACTCCCACAGAAGTTCAAGAGGCAAGTTACCTCTCTATGCAAACTCATGACGAGAAGTATGTCAGCAGCTATGCAGACAGCAGTGGTTCAGCATGAATGCTGATAAATGAAGCATGTTATTGCATAGGACAGAACCAGAACTCCTCCCTTTGCAAGAAACTCCCGTCTTCTGAGAATTCTTGCTGTATTTGTCACTGTCCCATGTCTTGCTTCCTCAGCCATTGTCCCACAGCCTGCAGAGTTATCAGACGATACAGAGTAATGTATTCGTTTACTAACTTTCCTTTTCTTTAAGAGAGAAGATGGTGACCATAGTAACCACCATACTGGGAACAGTATTTGTGGTAACAAGAACATAGAGGAACACTTCCTTTCCACATATCAACTTAAAATGGAGTATCTGTTTTGTCACACAACATGCTCGGTAAATTTATTTTACACCCAGGATGCTGAGTAAAAAAAAAAAGAAAAAGAAAAACTGGAAAATTGTAAGAAAGTGTGATGTGATTACAAAAACCAAAGTTGCCTTGCAATGTGCCTACTCAATCTCACATGCTAATATTGTAAGAGAAGAAGATCCCTTGTTTCCTGACATGCTTTATAATTAGTCATGAAAGAGGCACTGCAGTTCTATCTATTCCCAGAGATGTATCAGCATTAGGGAATGTTCCAATATTTCAAGGATTGGCTACAAAGAAAATGGAGACTTCCTTTTTACAAGGAGTTACACAGAACAGGCAAGGCATAATACGTACAAGTTACTCCTTGGGAGATTTCAACACATGACACAAGAGGAAAAATTTTCACAATGAGAACGGTCAGCCATTGACAAAATCTCCCCAGGAAAGTGTTGGATTCCCGACACTGAACAGTTTTCAGCTGGGCAAGTTGCTGGGCTATCTTGTCTAGACTGTGCATTTGCCAAAAGCTGGACCTTGAGGTCCCCTCCAAACCTGGTATTCTATGATTCCATGATCTAAATAGGGAAACTCCATCATCCTACACACCTGAATTCTCCTCACAAAATTCTCAGCTTTTCACTTGCATCCAAAGAAGCATTTACATGTGGCTTGCTAATGAACATTTTCATTGAAGTATACCATTAAATAAAAGGTGCTGTGCTACAAATTAATTCTGTTATGTGGTGCCCAGTCTCCAGAGTAGCCAGGAAGCGGTCCCACATGAATCAAAGTCTGGGAATACTGGCTCTAAAAACTGGCCTGATTGATTAATGTGTGTTTGCATCTGCCTATAGCAAGGTTGTATTTACAATTCAGACCTTGGTAACATGTGGGAGGAGTAGTATATTCACTTTATTCATATCAACAGAGACTATTGACTCCACAAAGAAAACCCCAACAAAACAACTATCAGGTAAGAACACACTTTTAAAAACACAAATGGATTAAATAACTTTGCAACACCTTAGACTTTCCAGCCTTTTTTTTTTTTTTTCTGGAAGGCCAGAAAGCCAAAATTACAAAGACACAAAGCTAGAATACAGCCCAGTAAAAAAACGTTTGTGCATGTATCAGGGTGTGGGGGAGTACCACAGAGAAGCCACAACCTGCTTCCACCTCCCCATGGGAAGCCATGGGAAGGGCAGCGCAGAGATCTGAGCAGACTCTTTACAAACTAGGCTGGATGTCCAGCTTCCAATGCATCATGCTGGAAACACTGGCAGACATAACAGCTTTTCCAATGTGCTTCTCAAGCCAGTTAAAAGTTCTAGGTGGGTGTCCTTGCATGGATCTCTGCTAGCACACTAGGCTCTGTCCCCATTCACGCAGCTCACAAAGCAGGGGCTAAGTAATTACCTTGGTAATTAATGCCTGATCTGTGTCTTTTCATCCTGAAAGACTAGATGAGGACTGCTCTTGTTTTTTAATCCTGTCCTTACTTTAGAGGCTGTTGTACACTGGCATGGGTAACTGCAAACTGCTGTTGGAAACATTTAGTTTTGTAAAGCACAGAAGATGCACAAAAAACAATGACAGAAGGTGAATCACATTGTCAACCATCACGCGGAACTTCTGAGGATAGTGGGTTTTTTGCCCTAACAATATCAACACCAGTAGCAGGCCTTACGGGAATGTGTCATTTCACAAGATGAGTGACACAGACCAAAGTGGCAGAGGCTTCTGGCTGGCAGCATCCCAAGAGTTGTAGCAGTTCTCTGACCATCCTAACACAGCATGCCTTGAGGTGAGAAAGCCTTGTAAGCCTTTGCCATGAGACTTGAGCAGAAACCACGGCAACAGTAACTATGGTTGTGCCTTATCAACATTTAACTTCATATTCTGGCTCAATTTTAACTTTTCCAAGTCTAGAGTGACCACTTGGCACAGGCACACATTTGCTCATCTCTTGGCTAGGTATTTTGGCTTGATTGCTTAAAAAAATTATTTATGGAGTTACAGGTTCCTCTCTTAGCTGGATGCTTCTCTGTAATATTGTACAAGGAGTTTTCTTCTACATATAATTGCAACCATAACTTACCACTCATATTGTAATTAATTATTTACTAGACATATGCAAAGACTAAGATGTTCACTGGGTGAGGGATTTCTTCCTTAAAGACCTACCAGTCTCATACTTCCCTCTGCATCTTATTAATTGCTAAAAAACACAGGCAAATGGAAAAAAAATACCCCAGCACTGTGTGTGCTTTCCCTTCAAGAGATATTATCACAAAAACTAAATTCTTTGTACACATAAATAGAAAATGTTATCATGGCAGATCTGCTGTGGAAAAACCCTCCTGGACAGAAAGCAATTCAGAAGAGTAAGGTTATGTAAGTTGAAGAAAGGTCTAATGTTGTAGAGACACGAAAGCCATACAAATAATTTGCTTTCATTACAAGTGCTTCTGCTCTACATGGTACAAATTGCTCTTTCTGTTGAAAATGTAGCTTGAGCATGAAGGCATATTCATAGAAATTAAAGGACACAGCATTACTTTCTATTTGTACTGTCCCTGTTCTATTTTTGCATTTCATAAACAACTTTCTCACAAAACAGCTGTGATTTTACAGGGCTTCAGGCTGCAGGGCTCATCATCTCTCCTCCTGATTTGCATTACAACAATAGGAAGAAGGTTACACAAAACCTCACAGAAGAAAAAACCTTTCAAGAGCTACCTCCTTGCTGACAAGCAAACCTCGCTGCTAAGCCATGTAACTTGCAAAAATACTTGTGAAAAAAAGCAAACACTACCTTATCAGCCCTAGCTATGTATGCAGCATCTTCCCAAAATAAGGCTTTACTCTCAGACTCCATACCCTTTACCCACAGTCTTTTGCCTTGCTCTAAACAAGTACTCCAATATAGGGTATGTTCCTCTTTCTCAATTTTCTTTATTTCCTGTTCAATTTCCCGTACTTCTGAAGATAGAGCCATCACCCATCATACATTGTGACCTCACTTCAGAACCTCGCCTTTTTTGGTTGACAAGGTTCCTTGTACCCCACATGAATACAATCTAATTTCTTGAAAGCTGCAGATAGATAGAAGTATTGGTGGCCTTGACCAGAGTCATCCTGGTACTTGCAGGGTCACATAGTCTTTCCTGTACTGTGGATAATGCCAAATGCAGCAGATATCAATAGGGCAGCTTGGCTACCCAGGGCAACAGAGAACTGCAATACACTGCCGTGCAGCCATGAAAAGTCTACCAGGAGCTGTGTCACACGGGCTCCACTAGAAAATGCTGGGTCAGAGCTGCTATGTCGCTTTTCCTCTCCAGGCATGTGGCATAACACATGAGAGAGGATCCAGATATCAGAAGAACCTAGGTTAAAAAGAGAAAGCTGGGGAGAACCTACTAAAAGAGCAGTATTTCAAACACTGACCAGCTTTTGTTAGACAAGACCTAGCAAAGGTGGAAAACACATCAGCAACAGAACAATGTCAAGGAATGCCTTGTTTTAACCGCATGCATAGTTTCTTTAATCACTGATACAGGGCTGCTATTACCCTCTGTATCAACACTTCTAGATCTTGGATTCTCTTTCTCAGGGTTTTATTGGGCCTATTTAGCATAATCCTTGCAATGGGCTCCGGAGCAGATCCCAAAAGCATTGAAAAATGCCTTGAATTTATTTTCTGACACCAATTTTCATATGACTGCTTCATGTGGAGAATGATGGCTCTTTTAAATAAAACAGAATATACCAGGTGCTATGGTATGTTATTGAAATTTATATTTCCAGAAGTTTCTAGTGTGTTGGTCAAAGTAACATAACAAAAGCTTCTATTTATACTTTGACGCCGTTCTTTCATCAGTATCTTAATCACCTCCTACTTTTACTCAAGGAATTTATTTTATAGATGAGGAGTACATAGGAGAACAGGAATCTTATCTGAAGAGAAAATATGAAAGAAACCTGCAGGTTTCTGACCGCTTGGTCAGAAATGAAAGGGAATAATGGAGAACAGTGCCAATGAAGGAAGTGCATTGCTAAAAAAGCCATTTCTATTATGTAATGGGTGAAGATTCATTTCCTACAGAAAAACATTTTTTCTTGGCAGTTATCACAGTGTCTTAGGTAATGTTTGAGATCAAATCAACTCCTGTCTATTCTTGAATGATACAGGTATAGACAATCTCCCCTCTCAGCACCAACACCAACAAAAAAATCTTGCTCTGAGTGTTTAGATTGGCTGAGAGCATCTCTTTGGTCAGTAAGACAGGTGAAAATCAAGAAAGGACAGTCAGATAGTAAATAGCTCCTGGAGAAAAAAAACACATGAAAGCTAGGTACCTGGGTAAAAATATTGCCAGACACTCCTTGCGGCACAACATCAGAAAAAACCCCTAACAAAACATGATGAGTAATGATTTCATGAGGGTTTCTTTGTTTTGCTAATTCAAAAAATTTTGAAAAGTCAGTACAATGTAGTCACACATTCCTAAGCCTCTAGATTATTTGATTGTAAGTGTTTCATCATCATTAGTGGATGTAGTTTTTCTGGATCATTGTAAAGCTTTAGATACTGTCCCTCACAGCGTCCTTCTGGACAAGTTGTCCAGCTGTGAGATGATCAGGTACACAGTGTGCTGGATGAAGAACTGGCTGAATGTCAGAACTTCAGGGGTTGTAGTGTGTGGGGCTACATCTGCCTGATGAGCCGTCACCAGTGGTATTCCTCAGGGCTTCATTGTAGGACCAGTTCTGTTCCACAAGTTTATCAATGATCTGAATGCAGGACTTGAATGCACCATTTACTGACAACACTGAACTAGGAGATGCTATTTGACTGTCTTCAGAGACAAGAGGCCTTCCAGAGGGATTCGAATAGATTGGAGCACTGGATAATAATCAGTGGCATGAAATTTAACAAGAACAAATACAGATTCTGCCCCTGGGATGCAGTAAAGCTGGGCACAAGTATAAGCTGGGAGAGGAATGTGTGGAGAGCAGCCCTGCAGAAAGGGATCTGAGGGTGCTGGTGGGCAGCAGCTCCGTGGGAGTCAGCAGTGTGTGCCCGGGCAGCCAGGAGAGCAAACCCCATCCCGGCTGCACCAGACACAGCAGCACCAGCTGGGATCGGGATCATCCCGCTGGATTCAGCCATGGTGCAGCCTCACCCTGAGTCCCGTGTGCTGTGCTGGGCCCCACAGTTTGAGAAGGACGGGAAGGTCCTCGAATGGTCCAGAGAAGGACAGCAGAGCTGGTGGAAGGGCTGGAAGGCACATCCTGTGAGGAGCAGCTGAGGGCTCTGGGTTTGTCTAGTTTGGAGAGAAGGAGGCTGAGGGGTGACCTCATTGCTCTGTACAGCTTCCTGAGGAGGGGACCTGGAGAGGGAAGTGCTTGCCTTTTCCTGGCATCCAGCAACAGGAGATGTGGGAATGGTTCAAACTGCATCAGGGGAAGTTCAGATTGGGTATCAGGAAACATTTCTTTACCAAGAGGGTGGTCAAATGCTGGAACAGGCTTCCTTAGGAGGTGGTCAATATCCCAAACCTGTCAGCGTTTAGGAGGCATTTACGCAAGGCCCTTCATAATTTGCTTAACTTTTGTTCAGCCCTGACTTGGTAAGCAGTGGGACTAGATGATTGTTTTAGGTCCATTCCAACTGAAATATTCTATTCTATTCTATTCTATTCTATTCTATTCTATTCTATTCTATTCTATTCTATTCTATTCTATTCTATTCTATTCTCAGTATTTTAGTCTTGCAGATTTAGGGACTACTTCTAAGGATCTGAAGAGGTGAGGGAAATATGTCTACTGTCAGAGGGCTGGAATTTAATACACAGGACCCCATATCCCCATCTGAAATCTTCTACATGTTCACAAGATTCTGAATTAATATATTAAAATTGTACAAGATTGCCTTGAGTTTTTTTAATAGGAAAAGATATCCACTCTTGCTCTTTAAAGTCAAGTAGCTCCTACCCTGGGGAAATGTTTTGAAAACCTCTTGTTGCCATTTTTGTGACATTCAGTCTGACTATAAAGGTTAGAAATTCAAAGATTAGTAGGTGTTGCTCCTTTTCACACTTAGTCTTTCAGCTTACACTTTAAAAAAAAGTAAAAGAAAAAAAGAGAACACTATATTATATTCACTATCCTATGGTGTAACCACTCTATATACTATATTCACATACAGAGTGGGACTGGAGTGAAAAAGCTGCCCCAAATTTAGTACAAAGAACAAGGCTGGGGCAGGTGTGTCTGGGTAGTGGCATGAGCTGTCTGCCACCAGCTAGTCCTTTCCAAAGCAATATTTTGGCAAAGAATATATTAGGACATTAACTTTCTAAAGGGGCCCCACAGATGAAGATAAACTACTCCAGAGGATAAAAGAGCTTAGCTATAAGGATTTAAGGCAAGCCATGCCTGTTGTCCTCAATGCCAGAGAATGGTCCCTGGCCAATTTTGTGTACTACTGTAGACGTAAACCAGGCTTGGTTTGACAAACTAAACCCAGCTCTTGAAACAGCTACCAGAACTGTAGATTGCTCTTTCCAGGGTTGTCCCTTTTAATCCTGCTGCCCAGATCCAAGCGACAACTTTCTGCAAGTCCTTCAACAGGATCTCTGCAGTAGACTTTACTTGCAGACTGTTAGCTGACAAAAGCTATTGAATCTGTTCTCTGTGTCACACAGCAGTTTGTTTTTAATATTCCAGACTGGCTAGCCAACAGCCTTGGGGAAACTTACTGTAAGTTTCCTGAAACATAATATAAAGGCAGTTCTGTTTATCCTCTGCATTTCACATGACAGAGTACAGGAAAGGTTAAATGAAGAGCTGTATGCACTGATTATTAAGGGTTACAATTGAAGGTGAAAAGCATTTTAGACTTTTTACAGCTGCTATTGTTCCGCTTTTGGAAAGAGAGCTCTTTTTTCAGTTTCCAAAATACAGGTTAAAATGCCTGTCCTCAGAAAGATGACAAAATACACACAAGAATGCTATAGGAATTATGGGGGTCATATCTTGGCTTTCATAACCTAGAATTAAAACAAATCATAGGCAGCCTTCCACACTCATTTGGTGCATTACATACAAAACTTCTAAATTCCAACATACAATGTATAGAATTCTTGTATGAGCATCTCCAGTCTTGATAAGCTGGATATACAACAACTGGACATAATGCAAACTGAGACTGAGGGCCTCAGCTAGTAATTAAAATGTTCTCCTCAGATTCTATACATTCTTGAATAGCAAATGATACAAGTAATTACTTGTCTCTGAAAATTGCTGTATGGGTTAATCAAAGAATATTTGTGCAAAATTTTTGAAGTGTAGCGTGCTATTATGGTCCAGAGCTTGTTTTTGTTTATTTTTTTTATTGAAGGTTCTTTAAATGACCAAAAGGCAATAACATAATGAAAAAGGACAACTGAAATGTCATGACAACATATCTTTGCCAATGGCAATAGCAGCTGATGATATACAAATAAATTTTAAGTCACAGAATACTAGAAGGGACATTTCTATTATGTTAATCTTTTCAATGTGATTGTACTCCTAAATAAACATGTATTTTGAGATCGTATTGTTGTTTTCTGGCTTCAGGTTGCACTCTTTCTTTTTTTATGTGCTTCATTGTAAAGTATGCTAACTGTGTTAGGAGTGTGAAAGCAGTTGGCATAAAATTCTTTGGCTGAACTGCAGATCAAACCCTGTAGGTTTTTAATCAGTAAATTGTGCCTCCCTTCTCATAGGACTTTGAGGGACCTTAAATGAAGTGGAACATCAAATGTCAAAGCCTTGCTTCATTAATTGTACTTCTTTAAAGTGAAAAGCATGGGAATTGTGGTAAGTAGGATCCAGATAACTGGATTAGTTAGCTGTCTTCAGCTGTAGCTGCACAAACTTGGGAATTCTTGGTTTCAAAATACATGCTGCTTATTCTAAAACTGCATCCTTCCACTGGATATTAATCAGCCATGCCTTAGTGCACTTAGTTTGTCAGTCATGAGTGACAAGGAGACTTCTGCCCAGGCAACAATATCAATATATGTTTTTTAAACTGTCCCCTGTTTTCATCATCAAAATGCATTGTTCTGTTCAGGATCTTCCACAGCAATTCTGCCCTCAGAGCTGTCATTGCATCTCTAACTGTGTGAAACAGACAAGGTCATATAATACAGTCCTCCTTCAGAAAATTAGTATAATAAATATGATATGATAAAATATGTGATGCTCTACCTACAGATCTTTTATTATTATCCTTAGGGTTTTAATAGTATTTTTTATTATTTTGCTGATTCCTATCTGATATATAATTCTTGTTTATCTCAAACCAGAAAAATCTGTTTCCATATGTCATAAGGATTCCTTAGACGAACTTCACAGAAATTGGAAACTCCTGTTACAGTTTGACTTAAATATATAGCACAGACATTTGCATGGCACAGCTGCTTTCCAAGAGCACTTGTGTATTTTAGTCACAATGATCTCTGTAAGTGGATTTCTCAATGCATGGATTACTGGAAACGGACATGTTCTGACACTGGAAATTAAAAAACCAGTATCCTCCGTGTTCTGAAACAACCTTGAGAAACAAATCTTGGGTAAGAAACACTTAGCACTACTGAAATTGTTTTAATAAGACACGCTTTCACTGATGATTTATGTTGACAAATGGAATTTTTGTAGCCTTTTCCACTTGCACCTGCACAGTCCTGCTTTAAGAACTGCACCCTGTGTACTGCAGCTGCACCCTGCATACTGCAATTGTCTAGAGGTATAGGGTAAGATAAAGATACTGTTCTTCACTTTTTGCACAGAAAAGTGCAGGACAATGTCAGTGTTCCATGCCACAGAAAGGTAGCTCGGTTACTTCCTTAAGTACTGATTTTCCTCCAAACCAGAATAGACTTCTCTGTTAAATGATCTTAATTATGGAAGTAAAGGTGCTTTTTCTCACTACCTTAAAAAGCATTGCGGACTGGTACATGCATTCAGTTCAGTCTTTCTACTGAACTTCCTTTCTGCTACTAAACACACTGTCAGGTATCACACATTTCAGGGTAAAGAATAGTAGGAAGAACAACTAAAAGTACTTAAGCAAGAGAAAGAAAGAAAAAGACAAACTGTGACTTAAGGTGTTATTTTCCATGGAACTAGGCAGGTGAAGGAAGTCAGTTGCCTGTGGTAAAGATATGAAAGAAATGCTTATATTTTAAGTTTTGAAGCTAGACCAGGAGTTTGTTGTTTTTTTAACCAGCGAAAAACATGTATTTCCACCAAAAATATCCCTTCTGCAGACTTATAGATGAGAGTTTCTAAAAACTAGTATTTTCAGAGTTTAACACAAAAATTGAATTAATTTCATGGAAATCAGTACTTAATTTAACATCTAATGCTCCAGTGACAGTATTTCCGAAAACCTTTAATCCACTCTACCCAGCACAAAAAAACCCAAGACTGTCTGCACAGTCTTCTGGAGAGAGGTCTTCATGCTATGCTGAATACAACTCGCCAGAACCTCAAACAGTATCTCACAATATTTTTCTGCCTTAGATTGTCAGGAAACTTACTATTATGCCCGTCTCTTTGTCACACTAAGCAGGTAAACCATGGAAAGAATAAAATTCTCTTAAAACCATGAGTTATACTTTAAAAATGCAAATTTATGTAAAAATCAGGCAGCCATCTTTAGAACAATGAAGAAACAACCTGGATGCTCAGTGCAAAGTACCGTTTTTACTGAATTCCCGACACACAGATGCATTTAAGCATCATGTTTCATGTGAGACTTTCTGCCTCAGCCTGAGCTCCCCCATTCTTCACCAGTGCTACTTGATTCTTGCCCTTTGATGTACTGCTCTGCCACCCACAGGCCTCTTTACTCCTGACAGAGAGAGTATAGTGCAAGAAAAAAATGATTTTCCTACATACATCAAATTGATTATTTGAAATGGGCCCACTTGAAGCATCATTACAGTAAATGAAGCATTATTCCAATGTGGCACCTGTACTTTTCCAAAATGAAGAAGTCTGTCTAAATGAAGTGTTGCTAAGGAGTGGGACATAGGCCATCCAGCACTCCAGCCCACTTGGGTCACATCTGTCCTGGGTACCACTGGGCTGCTGAACTTTCCATGCACTTTGACTCTGATTTAAGAGCAATGAGTAACTTCCACATTAGTGGAATTAAAAGGGAGGCATTAAAGGGCAGCTATGAATGACCCATACCACAGAAGGCTAAGACCAGTACGTATTTAATTGTGGATTGAACACACAGCTATCTAAAGTGAGGAAGCATATTCTAATATCAAAACTTAGAGTTGAGAGGCCTTGGGTTCTACTTACCTGCATATATGAGTTAATACCAAATGTGGGAAGAGGAGTTCCCACAGACTGGAAAGGTCTCTCTTGCCTTTGCACTTTCCCTGTTACTGTCTTATGGCTGTGCTTTGCATGTTAAAGACCATGTTATCTTGTCCATGGGAGCACTAACATTAAATAATAAAGCTTATTTTTTCACTTCCAGCTCCTCACAAGTTATTTTTATGTTTTGAAAATTAAAATGATACTACTGAAATGAACTATTATGCATTTAGAATGTTTTGGAAAGCTTTTAAAGTTTTACAGAAAAATGTAAAACCTCCCCCCAGTATTAAAAACAACTAACAGATTGTCAGTTTCTATTTTGACCTGTGAAAGAACATGATACTCACTAACTTTTACTTAATATAAGGCATAAATATGCTACCCCATATTTCCAAGTTCACATAGAAAGCACAGCTTTTTGTAAAGGACATCCAATATTCTGCTATGATTAATGAAACCTCTTTCTGTAGCACACATCCAGATAACTCATGGACATCAGATGCTCATACTGCCCTACCACTTAAGCAAGAGTGCTCATTCTGAATTCATGTACTGATCATTATAAGAACAGTACTCTTAAATAGCATCAGAAGTGTTGCTGCTCTTGTCTTATTAGATAGCATATCATTTGAAGAGACTGCCAAAGTACATGCCCCCACATCTGACTTACACTTCGGTTCTGCTTTCATTAATGAAGCATGGTAAGCATCAGGATGCAGTTATCCAGCCAATTTGACAGCCTGGTACATCCCTTTTATTAGAGGGTAGAATAGTTACAGTTTCCATAGCCACCAAATTGACCCTTATTTTAAGTGGTTTGAATTCTCCAGGGCTAAAAGATACCCTTGGGTTTTCCTCTTGTAATAATGAAGAATATGTTCCTTTTAATGATGGTCATATTAGACATTCTCTCAATCACTGTCACTTGGAAGCAATTACAATAAATTAGTTTCCATGAAATAGGGGGGAAGAGAAGAAAAAGATCAAGATGTAACATACTGATACTATGAGCAAACTACTGTTGAACATGGAACAAAGGAGGTGGAAAAAAAAGTAAGTCTCAATTAAAGTGTATTAACAGTGACGAGACCCCAGGAGCAGCTTCAACTACCCCCAGCTGCGGGAGCTTGGTGGAGAATCCTTGCACATTAGAAGCACAGGCCCATCCCGAGTGCCAGCACCTGCAGCTGTGAATTGCTGCACCAGGAGAGGGAAGAGGAGACCTGTACACCATCCAGTGTCATTGTTCAGAGCACAAAGCAATTCAGAAACAAGAACACCTCAGTATTTTTCAGCATGTAAGCCCTGTAGCTAATGTCTACCAAAACATGTGCCACATAATAGGGCACAACTGCTTTTCAATAGGCCAAAGGCAGATTTCTGCCAACACATCTGAGGTAAAGGTAAGACACTGAAATATTGAAGTCCAGGGATTTTACTACAACAAACTAAAACCAGGGAGAAAATATATCAGACATTAAGAGAAACAGATCGGCAAAATTTATGAAGTTTATCTTCACTGACTCCTGATCCCAAGCAGCACATTTATTAGCTCATTTGCATTCAGTGTTTATCTTACTGTTCCTCAGCTAGAATTAAAAGTTACATAAATCAGCATAGAGAAGATACAAAATTTCACTGGGTGCTAATTAAGTTTACTTCATGGGAATTTTGCCTTCAGTAGAGAAAGAATAGAATCAGACTCACTCATTTTGGTGGTGATTACCTGAGCTGAACTGCTTGCTCCACAGAGCCACACTAAGGTACCATACATAGTATTCTACTGACCTTTTTGAATCAAATGTTCAGTAGAATAAAATATTGTACTATGTTTCATTATTCTGTTTTTAATACAGGATAGTATACTGTACTAACTAATACTTTCATATTAGAAAATGCTCTAGTTGTCACAAAACTCGGAGAAAGTTTAGCCTCAACTGAGGATCCTGATCCCCGTTTTGCCCTGCCAGGTCCATTGGACAAGTCAAGAAGTGGCGACGGCTTGCAGTCAGTTACCCACAAACAATTTGGGCCTCTTTGGGTCTCAGTCACACGGGTGTAGTGAATCACCTACTGATGTTCGTTCTTCTGCGTTGGAGGGAAGCAGGACTTTCGTTTGATCTTGACAATGGGCTTACAGTTGTTCCCCTATCTCTACCTATGACTGATCACACTTGTGTACACACTGAGCTCCAGAGTGTCTATAAAAGAGAAAAATAACTAAATTTCAGTGTTTCTCTTCTCTCCAGACATGCTTTCTCTTAGCTATCTTCATGTCCACAATCAATTTGTCTTTTTAGCTCAGATTATTGTCAACTTGGGGAAGAAGCTGTCAGAGGTATTTTTTTAACAAGCACCGTGTCTGCCCATCTCACCCTGCCAATAATTGTAGATCTGGATTGGTTTCTGTAGATTGTGTGCATCAGGAAAAAGTGAAAAGAAATAAATTAGAGGTATTATAGTAGCTGAGATCACAGATTTTGAATGAAGCTGTTTGGCGCAGTATTTTAGATTTACATTCGTTAAAAATAGCTGTCAAAGTTTTATGTCAATCTGTTAGCACAATGTTCAATTTATCCTTCTCCTCAGCAAGGTTGCCTGGAAACAGGGAAATAGTCTGAGAAATCCTTTTCTGGAAGTGTGGTAACACTTGAGAAATCAATATGGCCACTTTGGTTTTATTCAGAGATTTAGAACCTCTGAAATTAAAAACAAAACCCACAAACAAACAAAACAACTTGCAGTAATCTTAAATACACCTGGTGCAACTAGCAATTTGGAGGTAAGTCTTTGTTCAGCACACAGTGATCTGTTACTTTCACAATTGTAGTGTACACTGGTATCTCTCCCGCTGCAAGTAATAATCACATTCAAGGCAGAGTTTATCTTGTAACATGCAAACTTAGGACTTAGAGCTGACTGGCTTCACAAGGAGAAATGAAAGCAAATTATTTGTAGCCACAAACCATGAAATTGCAGCACAAGGTGCAGCAAGACCACAGAGGTATCTGTACCTAGAAGATAAACAGAAGTCTTATGGCCAGAGTAGCTCCTTCAAGTCATGCTGCTGAAGAGACACACACCCAGGCTGGCTGTCAGCTCATACACTGTTTCATGTCATGCATGGCTGACAGGGCACGTAGGCAAGGACAGGCAGCAACAGAGCGATGGTTGGGGTTAGTTATATTACCTGGTCAAGGGGAGAGATGATCATGCATGGTATTTCAGAAACAGTTCCAAATTGCGAGTCTCTCATTCGACTGTGCTGAACTCTGTGCTGATGGATAATGGCCTTTAGGGAACATCTACAAAACATAAGCATCAGTCACTGCTTTTCTAGACAAACAGCTAGGTGGTAGGATTCTTTCTAAAGCCAAAGATTTACCAAAGCTTTTAATTTCTTTATTGGATTATAAAGAAGTTAAAGAACCCAATACACCCTTAATTATATGAATAAACATAATCACACAGGTTATCACCCTGAAGTTCTTGGGACACATGTATGGGTTTAAATGTACTGGTTGATCAGGCTCCACAAGCTTTTGTCAGCTGCATCTTGACAGAGGTGATCCTGCTCCACACCACTCCCCACTCCCTGCAGTTGTGCTCTTCTATTTTCCACATTTCTCAGCATCTTGCCTTTGTAGACACCAGACAAGCAAAAAATGCTGAACGATGAATATGCTGAATATTAAACCACGAATGCAACAAGCACAGGTGGATGGAAAATGTTTCAGTGGGGTCAGTCACACCATTGTCCAGTCAGGACTTCAGGCAGATGCAGGCAGAGCAAAAAAGAGTAGAGAGTAGGAGAAGACAGTGCCTGCTGGAAGAACAGGATGAGCAGTTTATATTGAATAATTAATATGCTGCGCTTCACTATTGTCATTCTTCACAGATTATCTGCCAGCGGGCTCATTATTTTCCTTTTAAGTTTCTGAGAGGAAAAAAGATCCAGCTTGATTTCTGTCAGTGATGTTGTTTGCCATCAGTGGGGACAAGAGGGAGCACTCAGTATGCAGACTGATCAATTGCACTGGTTGCTTTTGACCATACAAACACGCCTATTTTCTGTCTCCTTGCATGGAGAGTTTTGACATTCTTTGAAACCTTGTCCTGCTACAACTAAATTTACTCCAGGATTCCCTTTAACTTGATATGAAACATCCTGCAGTCATATGCTCAAATCGAATCAGTGCAGCACGGGTACTCACACGGAAAATAAAACCAAAGCCTCAGAGAGGAGTTCATATACAAGAATTTTCCTGCCCAGAAGGTTACTTACACATGGAGGACAGGACAATAAAATGCATAGGTCGATTCCTGTTCTTATTTATATCTGAGAAGTGTAATTCATCTGTAGCCAAAAGTTGTTGCATATTTATATATTTCACAGCAATATTTGACACAAGGCAAGAGGGCCAAGAGCCAATATCAAGCAACCTTTTGAGTTTTGTGGCCTTCAGCTATAGCTATGATGACTCAAATAATATAGCATGCAATTTCAATAACCCTACAGGGATGCTGTTCATGAGTAAATGCAAATTATGGTGAACTTATGCATCCCTGGAGATTTACTCAAAGGGAATACAGAGATGATTGCCTTTGGGATGAATGAAAGCTGCAGTACTCACTGTGCTATACCCACATTAGCTTCTGTGAGCAAGACATGAAGAATAATGGCAACAGAAAGAAGAGAATTGTTCTCAGGAGGGTTCCAAAAGAGCTGCTCCACGGGTGAACGCTTGTCAGAGAAGCTGGGGTATCTCCAGGGCAACTTGTTTCTATGACGCTCATGCCACAAGCATGAGGTATTGACCCGTACAACCCTATAGATGTAGGCCTTGGATTTCGGCAGTCTTTCAATACAGTCTCTGCCTGCACATTGCTGTAGCACTGTTTTCAAGAGCAGTTAATTTATGGAGAAAACTCAGCAGCTCTAATATGGACACCAGCATATGCACTCAGGTAGAGGTAGCATCTTCTCCACTGACGCAGATATTCGTATGCTAAGGTGCTCAGAGATACAGGGGGAATTTTAAGCATAGGCAGAACAAAGCCATCAGGAAACAATTATCAAGTAAAAAACCCACATGGATTAGAATGCAGGGGCTTTTCAGGCAACATAACTGTAAATGGTATTTAACTTACAATTTATCAATGCGAGGGATCATTCTGAATCTCCTTCTTAATAATGCATAATATAAATGCCAGTACTTCAGGAGGCTGGGGGTTGTGTGTCTGAATTACAGTCCCATTCACCTGAGTTCCACCTCACCCCCAATCACCTACCACCTCTAATAACCACTATTTGTCATCTGCTTTGTTGCTCAAGGCTGGTGGGAGGGTATGCTGTAGTTTTACTCCCTGAAAGCTCCATTCACCTCACCAGAGTGTTATTGCACTTGAAAACAGAGCAGTGCTAATTAATTTGAGACAGAAACAAGTGAAGTGGCTACAAAGTAAAACAGTGTCTTTTCTGCAGCGCCTTGTCTTTGTTGTGATCCACAAGATGGTCACCCACAAAAGAGGCCTTTCAAAGGGGCACTCTTAACTGTTCAAGCAGAAGGCTTTATTCAGATGGATCTTTAATTAGAGGCTGTAAAGAAATGACGGTGTGGCAAGTAGCATAGAATACACTTGGGGTTATAATACTGAAAGCAAAGGAGGAACTTGAACAGTATGGCAAGATAACAGAGGAGGGATATGGGTCGGAAATTACAAATGAGTTTGCAAGATGACTTGCTTGAGCCATTCACTGAAACCGATCTTTATACAGCCTGCTTGAGATTTCTAGCCCAGGCATTTCAAGTTGTATGCTAACAGGAAATTGTTTTCTGGTCTGCCTTGCCACTTGCAGGTATTTGTAATGCACAACAGATGCTTTGTGAATGGCTAAGAGTGGCTGAACTTTAATAGCAGTGGTAGGTTCAGTAAGTCTGTAACTGCGACAATGTCTAAGACCTTACCATAGATTTTCACATTTGGTTGGTCACATGGCTTCTGCATACACATACGTTGTACAGACTACATGGTCCGAAACTCCCTGGGGGAAAAAAAATCTTATACAGAGACACTGTATAAGATCTTATACAGATTTCACTGACTTACTAGTCCTCCTTCCTTAGATATCTAAGAACAACTACACATTGCATTTAGAGTAATTACAGTTGGCCTGGTTAATGAAAATTTGCTTGTCGACATGAGGAAGCCCAATTTGAAAATCCGTTTATTTCAGGAGTGTAGGGAGAGGTCTTCTCCCTCATTGTGCTTCACATTCCTCTCCAAATCTCAACTGAACGTATTGTTGTATTACAACAAATCTGCAGAAACAAAAATTGTTCCATTTTGAGTTGTCCATTTCATGGAAGGAAGAGAGAAATAGTCTCTTACTACATTTGCAGAATTTTCTTGTGTCTTGATCCTGAACAGTATTAATCTTGTTCTGATACTGAACAGGAAAGAGTTCAGAGGAGATCTAAAAAAGAACCTGAAGGCTGATTGACACAGAGAAATTCAGAAAGCTGGTACGTCCCCGTGGCTCTCCCCCTTCTTCCCGTCTTATTAAGAAACTCCGAAACCTGGAGGGAACGCCAAAGATGACATCAGCACATGGAGAACGTGCTGCCCTCCTCAGGCAACCTGCCGCGAGGAGCTCACTGCTGCCTTTAGGCCAGACAGTAACGCAGGACGGGCGCCACTACAAGAAAAAACACTATTTAATTTTAACAACCAAGACAGAACTCGGAAACAAAAAGCCCGCCATCAGAGCCGCCAAGCCGGTGACGCGTCCGCTCTGAATGTGAGGACACGGCGAGGGCGGCAGCGGCTTCCTCGGCTCTGCTCACAGGCCTTAAAATGGTGGCGGGCGAGCTGCGAAGGGGGAGGGAGGAGTGCCGGCATGGGCGCCCGCCGACCCTCCTGACAGGGGCTTAGGCTGCGCTGCCGTGAGGTGGGAGCTGAGGGAGTGCTGTGTAGCTGCCAAGCACCTGCCCCAGGCGAAGGGCGCTCCGGGCGGCGGGGGCGAAGGGAGAAGAGGGGGACATGCCGCACTTGCAGCCCTCCCTCTTCCCCCTTCGCCCCGCTCCGCGCCGCCCGGACCAGCGCCTGCCAGAGCCAGCTGGGGAGACTCGTTTGTGTCGGGGAAAGGCTCAGCCGACAGAGTAGTAATTAACAATTTAAACAAAGTACCAGTGGTGGGTTTTTTTGTTTGGTTAGTTGGTTTTGATTTTTGGTTGGTTGGTTGGTTGGTTTTTTGTGCCTGTTTGCCTCAGATTTACAGACAGAAACTAATATGCTGTGTATGATCTAATGGTACAATGGCTTTTCCCTCCTGTCATTTTTGCGTGTGATCTTGGGACCCCAGGAGGTAATTGCCTCTTAAATGATACACGAGTAGGCCTTGCACTTGATAGACACCCAGAATTTAGACATGCTCAAGAATTATTTCTGCACTGGTTTCTCAAGGTGCTTGAGCCTGTTTGATGACCAGTGACAGGACCTGAGGGAATGGCCTGAAGCTGTGTTAGCAAGGTTTAGGTTGGATATTAGGAAAGAATTTTTCACCCAGAGGGTGGTTGGGCACTGGAACAGGCTCCCCAGGGAAGAGGTCACAGCACCAGCCTGACAGAGCTCAAGAAGCGTTTGGACAATGCTCTCAGGCACATGGTGTGACTCCTGTGGGTGGTGCTGTGCAGGGTCAGGGGTTAAAACTGGTGATGCTTATGGGTACTTTCCAACTCAGCATATTCTACGATTCTGTGAACTCAGGTTGTGCATGGCACAGGTGGTGAGATTTGTTCACAAAAGCACAACCTTGTAACAACTGCACCATGGGATGCACAGAGACTGTATCAAGACAGCACACAGCCCTGCACTCATTTCTGATGGACTCACTGCTTAAAACTACTGTAGCTAGAGATGGGGAAGTAGGAAATATTTATTATATTCCACTGAGCTCCATCAGGTGGGATTACTGGCTGACATCTGTTCAACTCAATCTTGAGTCCAGACAGCTGGCTGTCAGGCTGAAGTGTCCAATGTAGGAGACAGTCTGCACAGAAAATTTTGTAGTTGCTCATGTTCACAGAACCACAGAATAAACTGGAAGGGACCCCCAAGGATCATTGAATCCAAATGGCCCTGCACAGGACCAGCCCCGAGAGTCACACCATTTGCCTGAGACCACTGAGTGCTGTGACCACTTCCCTGGTGGATTCTGTTCCAGTGCCCAGCCACTCTCTGGGTGAAGAACCTTTTTCTAATATTCAACCTAAACCTCCCCTGACACAACTTCAGACCATTCCCTTAGGTCCAGTCACTGTCACCACAGAGATCAGTGCCTGCCCATCCTCTTCCCCCCACAAGGAAGTTGCAGACTGCAATGAGGTCTGTCCTCAGTCTCCTCCAGGCTGAACAGACCAAGTGACCTCAGCTGCTCCTCGTACAGCTTCCCCTTAAGGCCCTTCACCATCTTTGTTGCCCTCCTTTGGATGCTCTGTAATAGTTTAATGTCTTTTTTTATATTGTGGCCCCCAAAACAGCCCCCAGCACTTGAGGTGAGGCCGCCCCAGTGCAGAGCAGAGCGGGACAATCCCCTCCCTTGCCCGGCTGGCGATGCTGTGCCTGATGCATCCCAGGACAGGGTTGGCCCTCCTGGCTGCTGACTCACATTCAACTTGCCAGGACCCCTAGGTCCCTTTCCATGGCACTGCTTTCCAGTGTCTCATTCTCCAGTCTGTCCAGACATCCAGGATTGCCCTGTCCCGGGTGCAGAATCCGGCACTTTCCCTTGTTGAACTTCATATGGTGGGTGATTGCCCAGGTCCTCTAATTTGTTGAGGTCTCTCTGCAGGACCTCCCTGCCCTCAAAGGAGTCAACAGCTCCTCCCAGTTTTGTGTCATCTGCGAAGTTAGTATCCCTTCCACTCCTGTGTCCAAGATGTTGAAGAGCACAGGGCCTAAGATGGAGCTCTATGGGTCCCCCACAGTTTCATCCCCCAGTCTCAGCCCTGATTTCTTCCCAGACATGGAAGCAAAGCTCCTTTTAGCCCATTTTTTGCAGATCCAGGGAATTCAGTTGAAGATTGGCTTAAGTATTTAAACTTACTGATTTCCTACAGTACTTTCATCTGCCTTTCATGGATTCTGCTGCAGCTGCCACTGAAGAGAAGCTATAGGTGTAAATCAAGGATGGGATTCAGAGTCGAGTTCTCATTTTGGTACAGTGTAAGGCATCTGTTATGAATTCAGCACATGCAACCTCTCTCACTGATGCTCTAAGAAATTATGTGAAATGAGTAGAAGGCGTGCCACGTACATGACCTGAGCAAGCCGGTTTATATTCACAATTACACCGCTGTAGAAGTAAAATAGTTCATTAAATTCTAGTGGTGCCAGTCACTGAAACAGTCAGTGTATACATATACGTATAAATGTATTTGCATTTTTCTTTAGCGTGATTGATCGAAGGCTTGGGAAGGCAACTTGTGAGTTTACAGAACATTCACTCTTAATCCACAGAGTGGTGCTGTTGGCGTATTCTGGATGTACTGCAGCAGAATACAGATGTTTCTTTAGACTGTTTAATTTAGCTAAACTTTCGTCCAGGTGGCATTGTAACTAAGGACAGAATTTAAACAAAATTCGTTTCTTTTCCAGGCATTCAGCCTTTCTGAACAATAAGGGTTCTGTTCTAATTGCAATTCCATGTATCCAGGTTAGTTTTCGTGTTTTCAGCCAGGTTCACGTCATGTTATTGTTGTTTATAAGTGAAAGTTAGTATTCTTTGACCCAGTGCAGGACTGGAGAGGACTGTCTGTCCTTGTCACATCTTTTGTCTTCAGTGTATGAGGTAGTGTGACCTAAGGGTTTTAGCTGTGGACTCTGCTGTCTGGAAAGGGTTCTGTCAGTGTGAGGTTCTCCATACAGGGGAGGCAAGTGCAAGAGCCAGGGTAACCCCTCTTGCTCACCAAGTGGTGTGTGTGATAGTTACTGGTGTTCTCTACTTCATGACTCTGCAGAAACACAGTTGTGCTGGTTTTGTCATCCCAAGACAACAGTACTGGCTCAAATTTCTCTGCATTGTGCCACCACGTGCTCTTGTCTAAATTTTGCCATGACAGTTTAACTATCTGAGAAGAAGAGAATATTTCGGTTCCGATGCCCATAAACTGAGGCAATTACCAGTGAATCCTGTTTATACCATTCTGTACCACAGTAATAAATTACTCTTGCTCCTTTAAAATTTACTGCTGTATTGGTTACTGTGGAGAATTAGGCTACCTTTACCTGAATTGCTGACTTACCAGCTGCAAGTACACAAGAATAAAGTTCTTTTTACCTTGTCAGATAAATCAGCCCTCACAGGCCTTTCTGCCCTTTCCCGCATTCTCTTTTCTGTGTGGTTGGACTCCTTGACTGTCAGTTTCAAAAGGAGGGAAGTAACTGCTGCTTCACATGTCTCGATTTTTCTTGGGTGTCACTGCTTAGTCTGGCTTGAATCTCCCCTAATTACACAATAACAGTGTAAGTCCAGACTTTTTGTTGTAGCTATAAAGTAGGATTTCAGACAGTTTGGGTTTGAGATCTCAGTTGATATGGCCAGTTCTATGAGAATCACTCTGACTGGTTTTTAATTCGTGCTCTCCCAGCTGGCTTAAAATATTTACAAGATATTTGTGTGAATGTGTTCTGAGGGACACTTGATATATTTTATCATAAAAATTAATTGCTATTCTAGCATGGATAAAAGATTTCTAATGGCTTAAAAATTTATGCAAGTTGAAACAAGAAGACTAGATCTCCTGAGAACAAAGTTAATCCTTGTTTGAGAAATTTGGAGCAAATTCTATGCAGTCAGTCTATATTACTTTACAGGAAAAATGGTTATTTTATGTCTGTGTATTAAGGCTGTGCAGAGAATATTGCAAAACATTGATGAAAAGAGAACACATTGCCAATGGAACACTTGATTAATGTGCACGATGAGTCTCGTGATTTCTTATCTCTGCATCAGCATATACAAGATCTAATTTCATAAAAGCTGACTCTGTCATTTTTTCTTTGCTTAAACTTATTTTAAGATATACTCCAGTATCTAAGTTTTAACTGTTTTACTTACGTATTTTAAATTGTGTATGACAAATTTCATTAAAATACGCAAACTTTGCCAGTGGCAATTTGTAAAAAAGCTTTATTTGAAAGAATAGTTTCTTAGCTACATCATACTTCTAATATGACTGCCACTATTCTCTGAGATGCTGTTCTCAGTTGTCAGAAAATTCACATCTTTAGGAGGAGAAATATTCTGTGTTGTATATCTGGTTGGGGCTGATATGTATCTAAAGTTTAAGCTCAAGTAGTTCTGCCTTTTCGGGGAATATGTACAGGAGAATAAAAATTCTTTGTTGTTATTGAGAAGACCTGCATACTTTGTAGAAAAGTTCTTGCTGTGGCAGAGGGATTGCTCTTTCGCCAGATGATGCTTTCTCTAGCCTCCATCTGGTCAGGTTGTACCTTTGAAAAAACTTGATTTGTGCTTGCTCAATAAAATCCTTTTTGGAGCCCTGACCTAAATTTTGCCTAGAGATCTCAGCTTGCACTGAAGGTTCTGTATCCTCTGTCCCACCTTTCCAGCTGCCCTGTATTCCAGTGTGAGGCCCACAGAACAGCAAGAGCATACTTACTTCCACAATGAGCGTTTTTCAGTACTTGCTGTCACTTGAGTGTGTAGAGGGCATCTTCCAGAATGGATGCTAGAACAGATAGTCAGGATAGCTCTCACCACTATCAGGGCAAAGCAGCATAAGGAGCTTGCTGAAAAAACATTACCCCAGGTAGAAAATGCTTTCTGCCAGGATTTGAAAGTTGAATGTGGAATTTCCAATCTATACTTTCCTCCATGGCCAGAAAAGGACTTTGAAATACACTGGCAAAATATGTTTCATGTTTTCCTTCATTGGCTTATCTAGTTAAAGGTCAACAATTTACATGCATAAGCAAGGGCTCTTTTAGCCCCGAACGAGAATCCATATGGCCTGGAATTTCTATTTTTGCAGCAAAAGAGCAAAGTTATTAACATTACAAGAAATTTAACACTCCAAAGTTAAGCACTCCACTCTCCCAGATTTGTGATGTGCAGTCGTTCCTCCTCTTGCCTTATTTTCTGTGAGTCTTCCAGATCCTACAACAAATAATTCAGAGATTCTGGAGACAGCAGCCTTATTTACTGGATAGCTTTCCTACATTCCCAGACCATCTGTTCGCTAGAACAAACCCCAGAATTTTGCAGAGGCTGTTTGGAAAAACAGACTATACTCATATGGTTAAAAACAGCAGAGTGGCATATGCACAAAGGGGCCAAGTTTCAAAACCTTAGTATTCTTGGTGTCTGTCTGAAGATTTTACACTGCACAGTGTTTGATTTTCCTTAGTTTAATGTAACTTCATAGGTGGAGAAGAGGTTGTAAGATTACCTGAAGAAAACAAAAATATAGATGCAGGAATTATCTTACATTGTTTGAAGTGGAAATAAACCAGGTATCAGAACTGGGGGAATGGTGCAATGTAAACAGATTTCTCACTTTAAATGTTTATTCGATTTCTTTTAAGTTCCATTTTTTTTCCTTTCCATGCTGGTTATAATTAATGAAGAACTGGTGAGCTGCAATTTTACAGAAAGGCAAGGACTTAATTTTTTAAATACTTAGTTTAGAAAATGACCAGTGTGAAAAAGTGTGCATCTGTTTCAGTTCTAGTAACAGCAAGGCATTTGGCACTGGCCAGTTCCTGGAAGTTTGGGGCTGTGGGCTTTGCAGGCACAGCTCCATTGACTCCTCTGAATAAGCCCAAACACTCTCCAACTGTTTTTACTTTCTTTTCTCTCAAAATGGAATTTGGCATGGCTGCGTCTCTGATCCTGTGGTGCTCTGACACATACTGGTGCAAAGCCCAAGGACTGCAGGTGGGGAGTGTAGTACATAACCATGCAGAGTTAAACAGTGACAGCAATTCTCTGCTAGCGGTTGTTATACATCCTAATTTTGTGGTCAACTCTTGAATTGGGTAAGTGTATCTATGACTGTGTTTCATGTACTCTTTTAACAAAGAAATAAACAAAGGGAACTATTTTCTGGCCTTTAAAATATTCTCCTTTTCCACTCTTAAATGCTAGCCAGAATCAATGAGAGTATCTTTGGAAACATTTAATCTATTCAGCAGTTAGGCTTTGTTATTACTGAATGGCTAAATTCACATGCCCACCAGTATTCTTTGTAACACTAATAGCCTGAATTAGAGAGAGTCTGAAGTTTTGCAGTGTGAAACTCATGTTTTAGGGTCTGCCTCCTAAAGAAAAGTGCTCCATGGCCTCTTCTTCCTTATATGTCTTCTCTGTCTCTCAGGTTCTTTTGAGGCATTATTAACACTACACGTTAGCCAGGTGACATTTGTCTGAAAACAGGGTCCTTTTAGGAAAATCTGTGGTTTTGTATAGGGTGAGACAGAGAGTAGGGAAGTAGCTGGAAATTAGTCTGTTTTCCTTTATACTTTATCCCAGAATGTTTTGGTTTGTTTTTTTTTTTTAGTGGCTTCGTGTAAGTATTAACATTTGCTTTGGAAATCCAGTAACCTTCTGTGAAGATAAAGGGCAATACTCCATATGTTCTGCTTTGATGTTTTCAAAAGGATGTGACTGGTTATGTATCAGCATAGATTCACCTATGAGACTGTCTCACAGTACCCATTGCGTTTCCATGTGGTATTCCGGACCTTCTCTATTCTGGTTTTGTGTGCCACTGTTGTAAAAGCAGGCAGTGTCACTGTCACTCACCCTTTTCAGGTCTCTTCTGGGACAGGGGAAGCAACCTTGGGAAAACTGGGATGTAGTGTGATATGGATCACACTTTGTAGAAGCCAAAGGCCTTTTATTGTAGTGAAGGTGGAAATGTCTCTGAAAATGTCTAAAGGGGAATTGAGATAGTATTTCCTTTCTGAAGAATGCATGAAAGCATGGGATTGTCTTTAGAGGCTGATAGGCTTTCTGAAAAAGACGAGTAATTCAGGACTCTTTATCTTGGCTGGCTGGGGTAAGGATGGATCTTGTTGCCTAAAAGGGAAAAGGAAGGAGTATTCAAAAGCAGCTCAGCTGAAGAGTGCGGTATGGCAAGAGGAAAAAGGACATGTAGAGGAGATGCAATCAAGAACAGATTTTTTGTGTGTGACAAATTAATACTCCCTTACACTCCATGGAATCCCACCTTCTCCAGTTGCCAGGACTTGTGTGTGGGCTCTTTCAATGCCATACTTCATTAATGACCCTTAAGGGGCTAACATTAACACCTGTTTGTGGTTATTTCCTGTCGCTGTTTACGCTCCCAGATGATACAAATACAATATGCCCAGTGTGTTAGGCATTTGGCAGTAATACGCCCTTTGCCAGCTAAATGCCATGCTTGATAAATTTGGCAGCTATTTCATAGTCTGAATAATCTGTCCTCTAAGTCAAAACCAAAAACTTAGAATCTCAAAATAAATAGGAAAGAAATAGCCCAATTTTTTCTCTTTCGTGTTATAGTTTGTTTTCTTGTACCAAAAGGGTAAAACTCAGAAGAATCTTAAGATCTAAAGGGGTGCTAAGACTGAGATGGGTGCTCCATTGCAGTGGGATAGGGTGTACTCCTGTGATCCTAAAATGATTATTTCATGACCAGAGGATGTGTGACTTTGTTCTGGTGACGAAAAGCCACAGATATTGGAAGACACTGCTGCAGAGCAGAATGTGATTTCTAGGTCTTGAATTAAGTCTTGCTGTTGCCTGAGAAGATATTTAAAGCAGTAACTGGAGGAGTGATAAACAGTGTTTGTGGAGTGCTCTGAGAAGTTGTCCAGTACTGGCCAAAATGTTTTGTGTGTGTGTCATGCATGACTTCAGTTTTCAACTCTCTCTGAGCAGGGAACATGTCTTTTTCTAAGGACCGTGATGTACCATATCCACTTGGAGTTCTAAGGAAATGTTTTATATTGACAGAAATAAGAAAAATACTGTAATTGCTTGGCTTTGTCAGAGATAAAAATGTTAAGGACATAGGCATTTGCTAATTTCTAGCCCAATGGGCAAAAGTCTAAAAGGTGAGTAAATGAATCCCCGTGCTAACCCATTGACCAGCTGTTCGCTAAAATCATTCATATATAAAATGCTACATTCTGCACAGGAAAGGTCAAACGGGGTGCTTATGCCAGCAGTGGGCGTATAGATGCATTTTCCCAGATGAAGTTATTGAGACGCTGAATCCCTGACAGCTGTGCCTTGATGACGAACATGATGGTAGAGCATTTATCTCTGGATTCTGCACAGGCAAAGATCCAAAGCTGATTATTTTACTAGATCAAGCAGAGCAAAGACCTTGTGGAATTGTGCATGTAGTCATTTACTCTTGAGGTCCTTACCATGGTGCATGTCTGTCTTTTGTGTGTGTGTATAAATGCTAAACTCAATTCAGAATGTGAGTCAGTTTCAGGACAATTTAAGATACAGATTTTGAGTAGTGTTTCTTCACGCATAAGATCTTATACATCTGAGTGAATATGGTGTTATTCATTCATCAGCTCTTCCCTCTATGATGAATAATTTGTCAATAATCCAGTCAAATGCAGAGACTGGGTTCTTGTAAGTAGAAAGGCTCTGAGAGAGAAGATAAAGAGCAAGGCAAAAGCCGCAGCTGGAGAAAAGCCACTGAATAGTCGGCAACCAGTTCTACACTCAGTGTGGGTCAATGAGAAGATATCTTCCACCAGACTGTCAGAGGAGAGAAGGTTTTGTAATGTAAGGAATACATATCAGAAATAGATGGTCTTTTTTACATTCTAGTACTGCACTTGTGTCATCTCCAACATGCAGGGGAGGGCAGCTTATGGGCAAAGGGTACCCAATTAAGTAACCATTGTCCTTGTCCTCCTCATCATTTTTGATTTTCATCTCTTTGAAGCAGTCTTTAAGCGTCTTTTAAGTGGGATATGGCTGCAGTATGCCAAATGTACTTATAGTTAAAGATTTTTCTGTAGGTTTTACCAATCTTGATGTCCAAAACATTTATCTATTTGCTAGAAAAGCAACTTTCTTTTTCATTGTGTGTGGGGCCAGACTCATGCATGCCACATTCTAGTGGCTATGTGCAAACTGGTCTTTTAGGTGGGCAATTAAGTAACTGCTTAAGCAGATGAAAGGTGTTAGAAAGACAGACAGAAAAGCTCAGGATGTCTGGCTTCAATATTCATGATTATTACCTGAGGCTTCTTTTGCTCCCTTCTATTTGATGACCCTGTATTGAAGTAGGTATGATAAAAGAGATTATCTCTTAATTCAGATAATCTTTGCCTGTTTTACAGTGTGCTTCTATAATCACCACTGAATACCATTGTCCAACTGAATGGGCACACAGGATGTGCTTCAGATTCTGGAAATGTCAAGCAGTAACTCAGGAGTTGACTTTTTCTATCCAGACAGGCAACAAAGTCTGGTTTATTTTGGAAGTGACCTCCTGCTTACCTCTAATGCCATAGTGATTACGGAGGTTTGTCTTCTTAAGAGGTTTGTGTATTTGGTTGTACAGTAAAGAGCGAGGTGTGTGTTTTGAGGCCCAGGCTTAGATTCAGAGGGTTTAGAACGGCTCTCTCTGTGTGAAGAAGCTAAGGTTTTTCGGTTGGTTTTTTTTTTTTTTAATGGAGGAGGGCATGTAGTACAAAGCAAGCCTCTTTCAGCACAAATGTTTGACAGCAACTCTTAGAACATATTTAAAGCTTTGAAAGCCTTTGGCATGGGACTAAAAATTGGAATCTCCAGCAATGGCTGGGTCACACATTTTCTCAACAACTCAAGAATAGTTTCTCCTGTACTGGCAGCCCTGCCCACTCAAGCAGACTTCCAGAGAGCCTGTTGTGTTCTTTCTGCCTGCTTTATCAATGCTTAAACTAAATAATTTGGAATTACACGACAATTTAAATGCTGATAAATATTGAGATAGGACTACCTGGCTCCTCGCACAGTGATGACATGGCTGTGATGACAGTATTAAGCATATTTGTACATTTGTATGAATATTCACAAAACAGCAGGGCTAAGATGTTATTTGCAAAGTTCAGGCAGAAGAAATGTATTTGTGAGAGCTATTTCTCTCTTTTTAACTTGGGTTAGCATTTGAAAGTGTATCATCTTTACAGGTCTGCTTGATCCATCTATTCTCTATCTCAAACAAATCTCTCATCTGACTCTGAAAAAAGTAAACCACATGTCATAGATGCAAAGAACCTGAGCAGGAAAAAGTGGTACCATGTCTACTATTCATTCTCCTGAGGAATATCTGTGGAGAGCTATGGAAACCCTGTGGTGTTGGAGTCCAAAGTGCAGGGAATATTTCTCTGCCTTGTTTTGAAGAGTTCTACCCCCCTGGACAGCCCTCTCTTTGACCTTCGTCCATGGAGAAAATTACCTACCCTCTGGGAAGAAGTAGAATCTACACTGGTGTGAATTAGGTGATAGAACATTATGTAAGATTGTCACAGGATGAAAATTTAGAGGTGTTGGGTTTGTTAATATAGCAAAATAGATAAGAAGCAAAACCTTCAAAATGAAGGATTGTTGTTGTTTTAGGCCTTCTTCTTTCTTCTTTCTCTACTCCATTTTCTGCGGCAAAAGTGGATTGAGATGATTGGGTGGAAAATGCTGCAGTTCCTTTGATGTGACAGAACGATTTATTGAACATTGGTAGAAAAGTAAAAATATCTTTCGTTTCGGGCTTTCATTGGTTAATTTACCTTTAAAGGAACAGTGTTATCTTGATAATTGGGACTTCTCCTTTGCACTTTCTAAGGGGAGTCATCTCGTGCCTCGGCTCCCTTTTCTGATAAGACTTAATAAACAACTATCTGAGAGCAAAAGCGTGGAAAAGTCCCGTTCATCTGCGGAGCCCGGGTAAGGGCTCAGGGAATCCTCCCCCATCAGGGGAGGCTCAATTAAGACATGGTAAAGTGTCACTGTGGGGTTCCAAACCTTTCCCTACAAGTTTTCTCATTTATTAACAAATAATAAATGAGACATCCTTGTGTCATCTGAGATCTTTCTCTGTCCCTCAGGCATGCCATTGCCAATGTGTGCTCAGGGCAGTCGGCATAACAGTCACAAGTATTAGGAAGAGAGCTGAGAACACTGTTTGTAGTCTTGGGCTGATGGAGCATCCTGAATGATGCTTTACTCCAGTCCAAACAGTATTATCCTGGACATTAGCTTGTCAATTCAGTGCAGGGAACATTTTTCAGTATGAAACTAGGATTTTCCAGTCAAAGCCCATTTGCACAAGTTTGAATCCTTTTTATTTTTAATTGCTGTTGCTCTCTGTTTTCTTGCTCCCATGTAACACACATTTTTTATCAGCAGCAAATGGGAACACTTCGTTGATCACACTGTTATTTCTAGTTTTAATGGTGTCTTCCTACTGTGATTGATGTGAATAATATGTTCAGACTGATCTTGTGCCACAGATTGTCATCAAAAGAGATTTCCTTCTGGAGAGTCTTTTGCTTGGCTAGAACACTAGACATTTTTTTCTCAAAAATATTAAGAAGATTCATTAAGGATAAGACTAAAAGAGAATGAGAAGATCCTAAATTTACAGTGCAGGGAGATGACTGAAGTGTCTAAAGCAAGTTTCTCTTACTACTGATAAAGTTCAACAGGAGTTGCCATTCTATCTGATTCCAGATGAACTTCTGTTACTGTTCCCAAGCCATAGACTGCCTTTACAGCCTATATGCACTTTTGTGTCCGTGTACACCTGCTGTTACCAAATTTCCCTGCCCAAAGAGCAGCCTAGAATTACTCTGTAGCTGTAGCTGTCCTGTGATATTTAGCTGGAGCATCAGCTACTGGGGTGTTGTTTGTGGTCAGAGGGTTTTATAGCCTTTCTTGACATGGATTTGGCCCACTCCAACTAGGGTTCTCCTCAAGCTGTTCCTGACACAACAAAAGGCCCAGGCATAATTCCAAACAGGCTGTTCATATGTGCCTGTCACAGAAGTGGGCTGTTCTGTTCCCATTCTGTGCCTGGGAATGCCACTGTGTATATGTGTAATTTAGTCAAGAGTGATGCATCCCCAGTCAGGCTCAATGCGATCAACTTCCCCAATGTACTAGCAGTGCTGCTGGCCATGGTGTTTGAAATTTGAGGATCTTTTCTCTGCTTCATGTCCCTCCTGTATATGAGGAGGTAACAGCCTTGTGACTGCTGTTATTTGCAATCATCATGACTTTATGTGCCATGATAGGTCCTCTTTTCTCATCTTCAGATGCACAAACTAGAAGACTTCAAAGGAAGACAAGAGTTGTTTTTGCCATTGTCCTATTGCTTGGTTGTTCACAGAGCACTTCCAAGCATAAACAGCATGTTCTGGTGCAAGCTCCAAACTGTACTTGTGCATTTGGAGTTAACCCAACCTGCCTATTTTGGCATTGTGATACAGAAACAGGAAAGAAAAATTATCATTATTAAGCAGAATACCAACTGTTGTCAGCATGTAGGGTCAGTTGAATATCCAACATTGATCAAATTTCTGAAGAGCTGAACAGCCAATATGTCCACTTTTATGTAAATTCCTACCAGAGGACTCTCAACCCTGTCAAAAACAGGTATCTTAGTCCTCAGATATGGTCTTTATAAAGAAAATCTGGCTTTACTAAATGTGGTTTGTTTAAAATAAAATCCTTTGGTTCCCTGAGATGCTTCCTAGAGCTCTGGGGGTAACACTCCTTCTTTTTCTACTTTCTTCCTGGAATTTTTCTGGGATTACAGCGTAGAGAATAAAGTCTGTGATAAGGCTGCTCATGCCAGTGATTTGATTAATGAAAGACTGTCAAATTCCTTACAAAGACCTGTTCCCCATAGTAGCATGACTATATTCATAGGCATGATGTTATACTGAGAGTCTTTATGGTAGAGGCAACTGCCTTCTTTTATCCATCCTTTTCTTCCCTGAAATCTTCAAGTCTTCAGGCTTCTCTGCTTCATCTCTTCCTAATGAAAGTGATGACTTTCAGGTTCTTGTCCTTCTTGGTGAAATCTTCACAGGCATTACATATTGCCTGCATCTCCTTCTCATCCATAAGGATTTCAAGTAAAAGAGAAACAGCTCTTTTTTCCACAGAAATATTTCCTGTGTTCCAAAAAACAAACAACTTAAACAATGAGACCCTTTAAAATTTGTTAGTAGTCATTGAAATTAATTTCTTGCCCAGTGAAAAAGACCAATCAGCTAAAGGAAATTTTTCTTCTGTATGTAGAAATCAAGGTAATACCGGAAATGCAAGGTAATTGCAGGAATGTTGGTGCCATATAACTCTGATGTGCCCGTAACTGTCCCTGTGAGTATTTTTTTGTTATTTTGTGAACAAAAATTTCTAGCTGGAATTTTGTTTTTCTCCTTCCTGCCTTGAAAATAATCTAAGAGATATGGAGACTGTGGTATGAATTATTCTTCAGTTTCACACAACAGAACTGAATAATTTTACTATGGCTTTGGTCTTTGTTCTGCCTTCTTTTCTGTTAAAACTCAGTGTTAAACAGCTGTTTGACTTGCATGAGTGGTGCTTCTACTTTAGTTCAAGACACTGAACCTGTGTTAATTATTCCTAGGGAAGGAAGACATTCTTTCATGAAACCTGTAGGAACAGACCTATAGCATTTTTTGATGGAAGACTCCTTATACAAATTGTAGATTTGCTATAGTTGGGAGGATTTTGTTCTTGTGTTTGGTCCCATGGCTTGTTTTGGGCTTGTTCAGCATTCTGAGCTCATTACTTTTTTTTTATGTTGGGGCTGATGCATTTTTGAGGCATTTCTTTATATAGGGCTATGGATATTTTGTCTTTTCTGAAATTTCTCATTCCAGACCAGTATTCTTATTTCCTTCTTCACTGATTATCTGGCTCAGATAGCATTGGGACAACTGTTTCTCTCTCTCTTATTAGGTTTCTCCATCTTTCTTCTAAGTTCCAGCATCCCATTTTGTACGCTTTAATGTTTCTCTGCTTCATTCTCTCTGTGTGCTGCTTTGCATTTTTTATTGATTTTATTTACTTGTGAAATCTAGAAAATATTAAAGCTGTCAGCCATCTGTTGCTCATTTTGCAGATAGTCTGTAGTGGCTCTGAAAGTTCTTGTGGAGTTAACAGATGCCCTGCAAAAGCAGCCATTTCAAGCATGCTCATTTTCTCTTTCACTGGCTTTTTATATTCTTCAGTTTACTTTATAATTGTGTTGACAAACTCTTTTTTTTTTGTTGTTTGAAGTTCAGTTATTCATCCTGCAAGATGTGCTAGAATTGTTTAATATCACAAAACTTATTTGTGATTACTTCATATTTTTAACTGAAAATTTAAATTCATACTTTTTTTGTGTGTTGCAGAGGCAGTAAACTAAATAACATAAATGACACATGGTTCGTGGGACAAAGTCTGCTTTTGTATTCTTTCTGGACTGATCATCCATCATGGGTAATATTCAGTTATTTCTCTGCAAAGATATAAGTAGCTCCACTGTTTGAAATGCAGACTTGGGAGTACTAGGTTTCTAATGAAAGAGGTTTTGGACCAGATTTGACCAGTTTGGGCCATTTAATGCTGATGGGGAGATGGTAATTGCAAAAATACATACAGTATGTTCTGTGAGTCTTTTATTTCCACATAATCTGTAAATAAGAAGATTAGATATATTACAGGGAAGTGAATACAGGGAAGTGAATCTTTGAGATCTGTAGGATTGGAAGATTGACCATTGACTTCAAGGAGAACTGAGTACTTTTGAACATCTTGCCTTTGACATTTTTTTTGGGAATGCTTGCATAGCTGGACAATGGTCAATACAAATATTTGACAGCAGACATTGGCCCAAGTTTTCTGCCTTTTTAAAGGGTGGTTTGCAGCTTTCAATTTGCTTTATCAGCAGAGCAGCTAGGTTCTGTTCTCTGAACTGAGGGTATTAAGATTTGGAAAAACTTGTGAAATACATATAATTTTGCAGAACATGTAGAAAAGCTACATCAGAAACCATTAATAAAAATGATGATTCAGAGATGTCTGCTGTGGCTCAACCCAGAACTGTTTGAGACACCACAGCCCCAGTGAGTAGGTTTTGTGCAAACTTTTGTACTGTTTAGTGGCTGATGACTCCACTTGGCTTCTGTTTTGCTTCATTTTTAGCCTATGGACAACACTGGTAAGGAGAATGATTATTCTGTATTCATCATTCCCTGACAGCAAAAAGGCAATCTCGGCATTTGGAAATGACACAGTAATTTCTTGACCCTCACAGCAAATCTCCCAGGGACTTTTGAGAGGCCATGGTCATGCAGACATGTCAACTTCTGTACTGTAAGGCCGCATCTTGATGTGGACTCAGAACCTACAGTACACGAGATGACTGTCATGGTGCTGTGACTGTCAGTGTCTGCTCTGTGGTCACTTCCCAAGCTTCAGAGAGAAGGGTCTTCCTTGTGCTCTGTCCCTTTCTACCCAGTACAAGTGGTACATCATTAGAGCTTCTCCCTGTTCTCATCCCGCAAAAACTGTCCATATGACAATGAAATACTGTCTTCTGGAGAACAAGGAGAATTCAGTTGAGTAAAAAAGTCTTCCTCTTCCTGCATGTGAGGCCTTAAAAGGACCTAGCACTGAGGGATCAGCCTTCAGTCAATTTGCTGCAGGCTGCTCAGTGCTTCATTGCTGGTGTCTCCAAGGGACTCCACTCCTGACTCAACAACCCTACTTGTGCAGAGGTTCAGCAGCCTTGAGCTTTTCAGCAAGGCCACTGGAGAGCCCTTGAGAAAGGAACTTTGCTGAGCACACAGGCAGCTTCTGGGGTGGTAGGAATGACAGGAAGCTTTCCCTCAGAAGATGGAAAATTCCATCTGCTTAGCTCTCTCTGTTCCTTGAAGTATCGTGCCTGACAGTTGCTTCTCTCATACATTATTTTCAGGTTACACCAATGCTTTCTGGAAGTCTAGAGTCAGCAGACTTGGTTTTCATGTGATGTTTACATACTCTTCTTATCACCTCAGGTATTATTTCACTTCCTTATCTTGAATGTGCTTGGTACATGAAGTTATCTGACCTCTGGTCTTTCTCCCTCCTCCTGCCTTCTTTTCTTGGCAGCTGTAATTTCTACATTTTCTTTCCACAATAAACTTTTGTCATTTAATTTTTTCTTTTTCAGTCCTATTGTAATTTGTATGGGTTTCTACTTGCCTGGAAAGTTATTCCTAAAATTTCAGTTGTCCCTACAGGAAGTGTGGGTCTTGGTCTGTATATCTATCCCTAATGTATAGTATGCATAACAGACATTTACATCTGACCTAATAATTTGTAGGATCACATGATGGAGAGGTTGTGGGAGAGGGAGGGTGTCATACTCCCCTTTAATTTTTTCTAGTAACTTCTGACTTGGTTGCCATGTATTTCTAGTTGTCTGGTTTTAAATATCTTTTTCATGTGCTCACTGTGTAACCCAATTTAATAACTTACACTGTTTGGAAAAGATTTGTTTCTTTTCTCCTGACAAGAAGCTCAACTTTTCCTTTCACACTCTTTTTTCTTTACCTATTTTTGCATTATCCAAAAACACCTTTCTACTGTCATATACTGAAAGATCACTCAATTTAAAAGCTCTACAGATATGATCATATGTTTTCAGTGTCTGAAAATTAGGGGCTTGAGCCTATATTCATTTTGTGTCAAATTCCCTAAGTTTGTTTGGATTTTTAAGTCTATAAAGGAGGCTCAATTTGCTTTTAGTGTTGGATTTTACATATAGTACATGGCCACAAGAGACTGTTCTGATCATTCTCAAAATCCCTGCATTTAAATATCCAAAGATCACACTTATTGATCAGTGTCAAATTGGAAAGCCAGTCACTTGAATAGCCAGCATGAGCTCAAATCTTTTTCAGCATCTGTTTCCAGAGTAGACTCTCACTATGACCTCTGCCTCATTTTGTTCCTAGATGGATGAGTACAGCTGACTATCTTGAGCTAAACATTGTCTTTTCCATGTACCTTCCCAAGTCATGCAAATTCAGAGGCAATCTGAACTTGTCATTATTTTGAGTTTTCCAAATTTCATTTTAGTTCCGTCTTTCTAGGCTTCATTACAGTTTTACCTGGTATTGTTAATTGTGCAAAAAGCTATTGCAAAACCCACAGTTCCAATTAGGGTGACACTTTATTACGTGCTTCTTAGCTTGGCTGGTCCTTGGTAAGCGTAGTATAAATCTGCCATCAGCTTTGGTACCAGCGATGTGGAGTGTCCCTGGAGGCTGGAAGGCACCAGTGCCTCTGTTTTCTTCATAACAAGACACTGTGAATCTCCAGTCAGGTGCAGTATAGGTGCTGCCTCCCAACTCTGCTCCACTCTGCTTTCCCAACCCAACACCCATTTCTCTGACTACCCAGGAGACCCATTTATTAGACCTCTCTTGCAGCATTACATTTTCAATCAGTTGTCTGGTATGGAATTTTCGTCATATTCTAAACCGTCTCAATGCATGAAGTTGAACACTTTATCCAGACCTCTTGTACAGTTTTTAGTTTTAGTAGCTGTTTAATGTGACCTTGGTTTTTTGTAGGTTTGTGGAGTTTTGTTGTTGTTGTTTTGTTCCTTTTTTCTATTTTTTGAAATGGAAAGTATTTCCTTGTGACAGGAGGGAAGTTTGTCTCTGGCTTTTTCTCAGCTATAAGATGAAGTTATATGGCATAGTTCTGGGATTTGTATTTTACTAGCAGTAATTGAATTTTTTTCTGGGTCTGGAATGCCTCTGTTTCTGGGATTCCTTTCACTCCCAGCACTCTTAGAAATCTTCTGTCTTGAACTCTCCGTGCCACTGATTTATGTCCTTCTGTCATGCTACAAAATTTCTATAAGCCTGGCTTGTAACTTAGTTTCCTACATATCATTGTCCTTATTTGCAGTAGAATTTGTGTACTTTATTTAGAACATCAAGTAGGAAGAATTTTTTTTTTAGGTAAAATTTTTTAATGCCATTGTTCTTAACCTTCTAACTGAAGGTTCACTTCTCTGCCAGCTTCTTCTGCTCACAAGGAACAATTCTGGCAACATGTGTTTAGGTAAAATAAGCTTTTTGTCTGGCACCATATCTTTGGTTTTGGTTTTATGTTTCCTTTCGTCCAGTTCTCTGCTATTCCTGGTACACTTAAGCTTCAGATAACAAACAGGCTGCTAAATGGGATCATTGCTGGTTTTGCGCTCTCATTTTTTTTCTGCTTGTCTGAGGTTCATTATTTCTCCTAAATTGTTGCCAGCATGAGTGTCAGTATGGAGACAGACACGGCAGGAAGCAAGAGTTGTGCCATAGGCATTATGCTCTAGGGGACACTGCATGCTGTTTTCCGATATGATTAATCAGCTGAAATGCACAGAGCTTTGTAGTCTGAAGAAATCCATTTTGAAAGGGGGTCTGTTTGGTTATTAGCAAGATAGGAAGGTGAGAGTTTCCCCCTTCCCTCACGGGCAGAGATTTCACCAAGGACACGGGAGAAATATTGGTAAGCAATACTAAGACATGAAAGTGGGGGAAGTATTCAGGCTCAGCAGTCAGGCTTTGATTTGTATGCCACAGATATGTGCATGGAGCATGACAGGGCTCTTGAAGCCAGAGGTAAATGCAGACTGCAAAGTTCTGGGCAGAGCTCTGGAAATAGAGGACTTGGCTTTTGCAGGGCAGCCCCCAAGCCCCATGGTATACAGATGACTGCTGGACAAATATGGCCATGGGGAGGCATGACCGAGGGATGCAAGAGGAGGGGTTCATCACTTGTACTCAACACAAGAAGACCCCAGCACAGTGTTTAGTTTGGTTGGTTTTCAAAGGCGAAGAGAATGAAAAAAACAAACTGTGATGCTATCATGGCACAAGGCTCAAAACTCCTACATTGTGACAGCAGTGGCCGCCCTCCTTGTGGATTGTGGTTTCATTTAGAGGGTCTTCACACAGGTAGGCAGTGTGGATGAGTGGCACTTTGCAGGGCTGAAGACGTATCAAGAAGAAATCAAAACACTGGGAAGCCCTCTAGGAGATGCAAACATGCCTACACCAGGTGATGTTTCTGGTATGCTGATCTTGGAGGGTCTCTATGTAAGGAGAGCCTGTGCAGGGATCAGGATATGCTGTGATTTACCCAGAAAGTGCCTCTGGTAATTTCATTCCCCGTACCACTGAACAACAGCATTGGCTATCCTGGGAGCTATCCATGGGAAGGGTTATTATTAAACACAGGTTAATTGCTTGTTTTCTTGAAGGACTGGAATAGGGGCACTTCCAAGAGTCAGGAACAGCTCAACAAGAAGGATTGGAAGTGTCCTATCAGTTATTTGCTTTGGCATATGCAGAAGTGAAAAATAAAAATTCTTGGATGTTGCTAAGTTTAATTTTAGGTCAGAGAAAGCTCTATATTCTTCCAACCTGGCTGTTTTAATTGTATTATGAAAATATTCCTGCAGGTTTGGCCACTTTATCATCAGACCAACTTCTCTGTAAAATATGTCATCTATTTGAGGGGTTTTTTAAAGGAAGAACTATGGAAATGAATAGCTCTGCTTTCTTTAGCTCTCTAAAGTACAAAAAAAATTTATTTTAAATTTCTAAAAAGAATTCTTTCTCTCATGTGGGATCCTCTCTGCCAAACCAGGCACCTCAGCACAGTTAAAGATAGAAACCTTTCCAAATGCTTCTAGGTAGCTTGGAGTCAGATTGTGTAGGTGCCATGTCTTTTGTTATAAAATATTATAGAAAAAACTCTGATGAGAGAGAAAAACTCTTAGGTTTTTTTCAGAGGAAATGCCTTTACATAAACACTGATAGGAGTAGGAGGGTATACTGAAAAAATACAAATTATTGATTTAAAATAAATATTTACAATGTGTATTGTAGCAGGACTGTACAATAAAAACCAGTTCTTTTGCCACCTGCAAAAAAATGGTCTGGTTTTATTTTTAATGCTCATGGGTAGGTAGCAGGAAATTTGTATTACTTATGTGAATCCCAATACATGGAAATATTTTCATTGCTGTATTCATTTGGAAACTCTGTAATTGTGCTGGAAAAAAGAAATAATAGGCTGTAGTACCACTCATATGATTATTTCTAACAAGCCAAAAAGTTTTTGCGTCCCTGTTCCTCAGCCTGAGGAACTCAAGATGACTTGCTGTTTGGATTCTGTTTGATTTTCTTGGGTTTTTGATTTTTTAATAATAGGAGACTGGGAGGTGTATTGAGTGTAAACCATCAATGCCAGTAGCTCTTCAAACTTTTCCATTCATTTGACAAAAATGTTCATGGTTTAGTAGTGACATGATTTTTGAAAGATTTGGTTCTGTTTAATGATTAGTAGCAAACAGTTGGCTTTTTTAACCTTTGTCTTTTAAAGTTCTCATAGGTAAGAAAGTGACAGTAAATCAGCATCCACTGAATGCAAAGAGACATTTTTGTCAGATTTATACACCACTCCCAGACTTTCTGTGCCAAGAGGATCTTGGCTCTCAAGCACACCTGCAAAATGTTTCCTGAAGTGACACAGCTATCAAGGCACTAGAAAGGGAGAAATATCAGTTGGAAGCAAGTAATTCTCCAGTAATGCAATCTGAAAAACTGCTGAATCTGATCTCTCCATAGCAAGCTGCTGGGTAGCACTCTGCTCAGTACAGTTGTCACTGACTGCAGTGTGGCAAACAGAAGAACAGTCATAAGGCAAGATATACAAATATCAAGTGTTTCCAAGTCTCGATGGCTGCATGTGATCAGTAGAAGGATCACAGATTTTCACCAGCTCGTGATGTGAACTTGAAAACCTGCTGAGGTTTGGTTTGGCCAATCACTGTTTGAAACAGACATGGGTAAAAATACATTTTCCAATAGTGGCTTTTATTTGCCCAAGCAAGAGAGAAATGTTTTGAGTTCTTACCAATTACAGGCCTAGAGTGTAAAAAACTCTGGGTCACTGGTTCTGATTTTGACCTTGCCATTCGTAAGAGAAAGACTGAGCTCTCTGAGAATATACTAACACATGGAAACCAATTATTTTGCTCTCACTTTAGCTCTACAGACTATCAAAAAGTAAAATAACCCAACACACTCTGGCTTCAAGGCATGTTAAATAAAACAGTACTGTATACACAGAGTGAAGAATATGTTTCAGGAGAAAGGCAGCACTTTAGTATTTGACATTAGTAAATAAACATTGTGGTAAGCTTGATCAAGAAAGACTATGATTTTTTCATTCACATGGGATGAATATTATTCCTTTATGCCACTGTTTCACTAACTCTACACCGTATATGATACTCCAGGTTAATCAGCCAATAAGACATATTTTAACTGTCATGGAAGGCAGGCAACATGGCAGTGTAAATACCAAACCTTGTAAGTGAGTTGCATGCTTTACCTGGAATGGCTGTTTCTGGGTTCCAAGGTCATCAGCTTACCCTGTGAGCAGAGGACTTTGCATGCTGGAGGACGTGGAGGCAAAACTGCTGTCTCCTGGGATTACTGCTGTGTCTGAGGGGAGGCGTGGGACAGGTGGGTTGTGAAAACTGAAAGAAGTCTTTCCTCCATTCCTGGAAACTTCTCTGCCCCATCGCCATCAGACCATGGGGAAGCTTAGAGGTCCAGGGTGAGATCCCAGAGAGATTTGTCAAGAACTAGGCAGGCCTGCATTTGGGATGCATCCATAGCCTACATCAGCATCCATGACCTTCTACTTGGGACTGAAAGTAGGATGGATACCCAGAGATCCCAGTCACCAGGAAGCTGCAGGAGTATGTGCCTCTGTTACCACTTCACTCTAACAGGCACAAAACTGGTCTAGAATATATAAAGTACTCTCACCCCTGTAGCTCTCTTTGATGTGCAGAGAATTAACTGCCAGTGGGTCAGCAACATTTTTAAGGAGCCTTATCATGAAGTGCAGCTCTAATGGTAGACCAGGGTCATCTGCCTCTCCCAGGCTCTCTGTTCCCTGTTGTGCAAGGTCAGGCAATGAGACAATGCAGCTGCTGGCAGCTCGAGTGCCTGGGAAGGAAAGATATGAGGTTTCAACTTTGAATGCCCAGCACTGTCGTTTAGAAGGACCTTGTCCTCCCCCTTGCTTGAAGTCAACTGACTTGCTCTATCCAGAAAAAGTGTTATTGTATTTTTTAAGGAAAAAAGTCTTTGCTGACCAAACAACTTTGTCTGTGTTCTGCTAGCTCTAGTAATGCTGGTGTGGAGAAAGCAATCAGCCCTGGAGTTTTAATAATATGTGAACTGCAGTCCTGCTCTGCAAGCGGATGGGACTGTAATAGTGTCTGCTAAAACTATTCCTGCCAAAAAAAACACCAGGAGAGATTTCTTTTCCATATACCAAAGTCTCACTTTAGCACTTGCCAGGGAACATTTTCCTCCTCCTGTCTTCTGCCTGTGCCGGACAAATAAAGAGGGCACTGCAGTACTGGAGGACTGCCTGAAAGGTTATGGGCTGCAGTCCTTAATGCGGTGCTCTCTGTATGTTCAGAAAGAGCTTTACTCTTTCATTTCAGAGCTTTTATAAGACCTTAGGGCTGGGGCCTGCATTCTTCTGCAGTAAGCTCACAAAATTGGATTCCCTTCGGACTTGCAAACCTTGGCCACATTCATATTTTATGTGAGCCACTCTGCACAACTGATTTTTCTCGTGTTTATTTTTCTTGATTTGAAATAATTCTTATTTCCCTCTGAGGAAACCTTGCCTTTTAATGACTGCTAGCTGTAGCATGCCGGCAACTATCCTCAGGTCTTCTCCCATGGCTCTGTCTCATCTCATCCATCACCTTCAGACATGAGGTTAGAGGTTACATGAAGTGGAGGAAAAAAATTATGCTTGTGAAGAATTGACTTGTTTTGCTTAAAATGTTTTCCTGAGGTTAGCAATAGAGGCCTCCTTGGCTCAAGTGGTCTTCTCTCCTGTAGGAATGGAAACCCAAAACTTCCTAGTGGCTAAGTCAAAGCTTTGGGCATACTGATAACAAAAGCATATGCTACTATACTGACTGATGATAATTAGGAGATGCTCTTTGCAGTTGTGCCACTGTATTTATCCATGTGGTTTTTTGGGGTGTATGTGTATCTCTGTGTGTGTGTTTGTAGTTATAAATGTCTGTGAAAGTGAGATGAGAACCTGGGCCTAGATCTGTCCCTCACAGCCCCTTTGCCCCTCCAAGTCTGCACCCGGAGCCTGAATCCAAACCCAGGAGTAACTGAAGAGGAGCTGGTTCTTCCCTCACACCACGATGGGGAGCAGCCAGGAGCGGCACTGAGATAATGGTAGGTTTCAGAGTTACAGATGGATGGGACAGGCTATTCCCATAGACTGATGCAAATTCAAAGTGTACTTTGATTATGAAATTTGCACCTGTAGCTTACTTTTAAGCTCACCAACCCTATGTTGCAAGACATTTACTTTCAGGAGAATCTCCCAGTCTTTCTAGGACATGAAGCTCTGAAAGAGCATTTTGCAACCATGCAAAAACCACATAGTATTCTGGATACCAACCAGAAACTTTGCTTGAGGAGCCATTGCTCTTAAGGTGAGTCACTTCTCTTTGAGTGGACTTGCAGTGATGACCTTGGTGACTCTCCTATATTATTTGAGAATATATACACGAGCCTTCTAGAAACATATGGGACTCATTGTCAAATCTTTGATAAGCTTTACCATCCCCTACTTTATAGAAAGAGACACTTGTGATGCCTGATGGGGTAAGAGAATTCCTGCCATGATCTGATATTTAATCTATCTGTGAAGATGAGTCTTCCATTCCCACTTCTGATTTTTCCTCTCTTATTTTTTCACCATGACATGCAGTAATTATTTTTTCTTACTCTTTTTTTTTATCATTCAGATTGAAAAAATGTTTATCTCTGCTAAGCTGCTGTTGTGGAACATAGACACTTTCCTATACTTGATATTACCTGTTTTCACCTGAATGTTGGAAGACAACCTGAATCAAACCAAACATTGACATCTAATACCAACTAGCATCAATTTTCTGCCACCTGTAGTCTGGTCACATGCAGGGATGTTTTCATTTGTTGTAAGTCATACTGCTCTCTCTAATGTCTTGATGCTTGATTTATGAAAATCCATATAGTTGAAAAGTGTTACAAGGGAAACATCCTGTAATATCTAACTGCAATGCAGCAAACACGTGGAAGATAAACATGCATACTCAGCAATTGTTGGTCAACTTCTGGTTCCACTGAAGTTTCTGATGTTCATTAAAGTTGGATTTAAAACAAATAACCTTGTAAGTTTTTAAAGGAATTGAAGTTTTTCGCAAGCTGAAATGCAGGTTAACAGAGAACAGGGACTGGTAGTATTTATACAAGCTGCCAAGTAGAAGGAATTTTTAATCCTTTTTTTTTTTTTTTAATTGATCCAGACAGGTTTTATCTTCCTTTGAACTGACAGAGTGGCCTTGAGAAGGTGAAGAAGACCTATTGGGTTACCCATAGATAAACAATTGCAGAAATATCTTTATAAGAAATTACTTCCATATATGAGGTGGAATTTACAATACATTGTTTTATTGACCCAAATTACCTCTTTAAATATCTTTTTGAATGTTTCTTCTTAGAGTAGTTTGAGGAAACTCTACGATTGTAAATCTCATGACTGTATGAGGACAGTGCTGGAGTATTGCCGTGACAGATATAGACATGACAATTGGACATATTATGCACATTATGTCCTAGTAAATGATCCAAGCGTTGAAATTCTGTGTGGAGTGATGGCTTTTGTAAGACTTTGCCATGTGTTTCAGGCCTTCTGGAAAGCACAGCATTATCTGATGGTATGTCTCTTGGAGAGGAATGGAAGGAGACCAGGGAAAAGAGAATATGGGCTTTGTACAAGCTATGATATTTAAACTAAAGCTGTAGATGAAGAAATGCTTCCTTGTAAGCTTATACAATGAAGACCCATACTGTTTCTAAACCCTTTTTCTTGCTTTGTAATTTTATGATAAAAATCATTACCATTGGTTTTGGGCTTACATGATAACTCTGATAACCACAGAGAGAACGAAATGTTGTTTGTTGACTTGTGAAATAAATTGTGCCCCTTTGTGAACTTCACAGTGTAATTTGAACTGGATTGGTTGTTTACAAGTATGCACATGCTAGTTTAAGTACTTCACTCTCCCTAGACTTAGAATTGCCATACAAGTGGCTATGACTTTAGTGAAGCAGTTGCAGCTCATTGGTTCTCCCAAAGTCAGAAATAATTTGTCATAACGGAATCCCCGACTCAAATTTGCAGTCAGTGCCTATAATAAACAAAACATGGCTATCAGAGTTTAAAGGAATGGCATTACACTAACAATCTGAGTACTTTTGAGTGTGATTCAATAACATTATAGATTTCTCCCCATTTATTACTTGTGGTTCATTTTGTTTACCAAATACAGTAGTCAGTTATTGGTTACACTGGTTCCCTACCAAGAGCACGCTCTTTTGAAATGTACCCTTGACATTTTCACTTACTTTCTGTGTGTTTGCATGCTGGTTTTATATGTATTTTCCTGGCTGCAACATACAGATACTATTCAGCACAGACACAGTTGCAAATGAACATATCATAATTTCTGCTTACATTTGCACTGGTGTCAGCCTCACCCAGCTGAAAAATGCACTGCGAGCTTCCAAATGATAGTGTTTGGAAATCTGACCAAGGCTCTCTATGGACTCTCAAAGCTGATGCTAAAAACTTGGCGGAGTTATCAGTTCGTATCAGGTGAAAACAACCTAGCTTTGCCCTAGCTGATTATTGCGTGTGCTGGTGGTGAGTTCTAAGAAGATCTAGGCAGCTGCTTTCTGTTGATCATACCGTATCACCTCAATTAAGCCTAAAGAGGGAAATCTCATCTGGAATGAAATAGTGTGTATTAAGAAAAACACAATCAAGATTTTACACCAAAGAAAATCTGCCTCACAGTTGGTAGTTTTTTGCCTCATTCCATAGGAGGGTCTGATGGGATGATGGTGTCCTCTTCCAGATCTTGGTACAGGGTTGGCTCTGGTGCTGTGGGGTTCCCAGCTAATCTGGGGAGTAAGCCTGCATAGGTGAAAAGACCATATCTACCCCTTACACACCTGGACCCCTCACATATTATTCTGGGCAAGGGCAATGAAATTGTTACGAGTTTGATCCTGTACCAGGATCCATGGGTTACAGGGACAAAACCTGGCCTGAGGACTAGTCTGAACCTCCAAAGCCTCAAATGCATCCTTCAGTTTTGCTTTCTTCCTGCCTTATTCCTCACTGCTGGTCTACAGATCCATGCCTCTGGGATCCCTGCTTTTGTGTCTTTGCATTGTTTTCTATACCTCGGAAAAGCCTGTGCAGGGTGTAAAAACTGCTGCTATAGACCTTCTTCCCTGGGGACTTGGCTTGCTGTGAAGGGTTGAGTGGGATGGATGTTATGGCTCTTAAGAAAGTGTATTAAACGGGTAAAAATTAAAGACATGAGTGCTTCTGTATGTTTGCATGTGTGTAGGAAAGAGATCAGTGGTCTTTGCATCTCTTGTTTGAGAAGTATTGCAACGTCATGGGCTCAACTGGTGCTCAGCAGTGCCTTCCCACTGCCCTCAAACACTAATGCCACCTGAGGATCTAGCCCAGCTCTCAAACCTTTTGCATGTTTCCACCACCAGTGCATAAAGTAACTTTCCTGCGAGCACTGTGAGAAATGTGATGGGTGTGTGGGCAAGTCCAGTTTTCAGAGCATCCTGAGTTTTCAGTGTTCACTACTGACAACTGCATCACATGTGGTAAAGGGGACAGAAAGACAGAGACAGAGGGGTTTCTCAGATACCAATAGGGTTTCTTAGACACCAAATAGGGCTTTCTGGTGTTTTGCCTTCTGCCCTCGTGTAGTTTAGGTTTGCTGTCAGTGGAAGTGCTGACATTACTCCAGGAGGGCTTGTTTCCAGTTGTGCCTATGCTGATGGATGAGATTGAAGGAGGTCAGCTCGGCTTTATCATGTCCTTCAGCAGTGTCTGTAATGAGGCAGGGAGGAACATGCTGGGAATTCAAGGAGCAGAGGTTTTTCTCTCTGCTCTTTGATGCTTGGTTGGAAATATCAGAGGAAAATAAAAAGCTGTATAAACAGAAAGCACTTTTAAGGCACTTACACCACGCCTTATTGCTACTTCTATCTTATGCTATGGATCTGCAGGAGGCACTTACGCCATTAAAAATGAAACTCACGGGAGCGAACGTGGAGAGGAGCATTTGTAACATGCTTCATTTTCTATGAAAGCAAATAGTAAGCAGGCAAAACTACTGCTGACAGGATTAAAGACATGCTGGTGGCAGTGCCTGAGTTGAACTGCCTGGGGAATAAGGCATATAACATGAAACTTGAATGATCCCAAGTCATCTTCTCTTTAGGATCACTCACTTCTTCCTTTCAGTCATATGGTGCTTGGGATAGAGAATTAGTCCTGCTGCAGCTTTTTTTGGACTGTCAGACTGTCTTCTCTCTCTTTTTCTTCTAGATTCTGTGGTTCTGAGGATTCTGCACACTCCTGTAGAGGAATAGACCAGCTCTGAAAACAAAAGTATGCGGCATTTGTTCTTCAGGGCTATAGACAGCATTTTTTGTGTTATGAATGTGGGTGACATCATTATTTGCATGTGTTCTTTGTCACATTTTTGTACACTTATCATCCTACCTTTGTTAATTTACAATGGGTAACTTTTTTTTTTGGTGGTTTGTGGCTTAAAAGAATGTAGTGTAAGTGTCCCACAATACTGGTTTGATATATACTAGAAACATTTTTTAGGGATCCCTTGAATCCCCTATTTTACAGCTTATGTACAGGTACTGTAAGTATCATTGAAATAAATTTCCAAGAAAACCAGCTATGCTGTAGCTAATTTCCCTCCTCACTGTATTGGTGTGACCATGGATAAATGGCCTTGTTTTAAAGAAGAATGATGCAGAATTCAAGGGGTGAGTGGTAAGGAAAGTAATTTTAAAGGGTCCTTTCACTGTCAGTCTGGGCATGTGTACAGAAAATACTGTGTAATGTAATCACTGCCCCTTAAAATACTGAGTAATCAGTAGTTGGAGCACAGAATGTAGCCCAAATGCTCTTCAAAAGCAAATGGAGGATTAGCTAAACCCCAGTGCGCTTCATTTAGGAAGATGCTTTGCCATGTCTAGCCAACCATGTTCTTAAAATAGAGGACACACGACTTGCTACCAGTTTCTCTCACGCAATTGGAACTAGCACCTGGCTATTAGTAACGGGTGAGAAAGGAAGCTAATACAGATGGAAAAAGGAGAATGCTGTGAAGACATCCCAGATGCTATGACCTTATTTCCTTTTTTTTCCTCAGTTTCTGCCTTTGGGACACAGTCACCTCCAGATATCTCCTACTAAGGGACTCAGGACAGCAACAGCAGGAATATTCTCCAGGATTTCCTCCAGCTGTGCTTGCTGGTGCCCCCTTTTACCCAGAGATCAGTGTTGTACATCACGTCTGTGCCCATAGGTAGCAGTATGAATTATGCTTAGAAATAAGCGTTGCTGCATGGAGGAAGCCTCTGTGTGGAGCAGCCCTCCATTTGGGTGACACCGGTTGCCAAGTAAGTGTCATCGTTATTTGTTACTCATTATGTTGGCTCCCTGTGAAATATGAAGTTGTATTGAATGTCTCAGTGGTAATCTCCGGAATCCTCAAAGGACTTGGCAGAGTCAGACAAGGCAGTGTCTCTCTCATGAGAATGATGTCCTGCAACAGCTGCTTTCCCCAGAAACTATGAAGATGTCACTTTTGAGTCTGAGGTTGAAAATGAACTGAAGAGGGGCGCCTTTGTAGCTTTTGAGATGTCCTCGATCTCAGCTGGGAAGGTTGGAAATGCTAGGACCTTGTAGTCTGCAGCACAGATCCCCTGCTCACAGACTCAGCTGACCAAGGGAAGAGGAAGCAGCCTGACAGATACAGAAGTAAAAGGAAGTGTGGCATAGAGAATTCATGAAAATAGAGAGAATTTAAATGTTTATGAAAGATGGATGTCTACTGTTTATGTTACTTCTCTGTATTTTTTAATCTACAAAAGCATCTGTTTTCCAGAATTGCTAAAAGGTCTGGGTCACTACAATGACCTCAAACATTAAAAGTTGAACATCAGGCACACCCTTTGGAAAACCTCAATCTTACTCTAATTCTGTAGCTCAGCCAGTGTCAAATACACGTTTTAAAGCCATTTGTCTCCTTGTAGGCAGCAAACTACTCTGGTACTTATTTGTTAGTAGGTAGATTCACGGAAGAAATCCTCATGTTGGTGGACTCAGGATTCAGCTTTCATTAATTTTGTATCCATCCTGTATTCATCTTTCTTCTATTCACAGGAAAATATTTGCTTGTTGCTATGTGAAGAACTATTACACAGAAATTTGACTTCTGAGAAGGTTTGCTGGCCATCTGTGGTCAATCTAGACATCTGGGTGTGCTCCAAGAAGATCAAGTGGAAAGCCAGGTCCCCTGTTCTGCATTTAATTATTACTGAGGAGTTACAATGGGTGCATTGTGCTGCAACCTTTGCAAGTGTCACTGGGGATTAGACTGTTGCAATACTATTTCAGTAATGCAATATGAAGCTACATCTTAGATTTATCTGTAAAATACCAATGGAGAATTTGGCAGCTGGGTTTTGGTTTTGTTTCCAGGACACATTTCTCAAGGAACCCATGATGTAAATACTGCTGTTCGTACTTCAAGTTGCTGGATAGAGTTTTCCTTTAGACAGCCTGGGACCTGTCTCTTGGCCAGCCATTGCTTCTTTCTGTGCTGGAGTGCCATGGCAGAGGTAGGAAGGATCTGAAGACTTATTTGGAAGTACAAAAGAGGTTAAACCAAGAGTACCTTGCCATGAGGATACCAGTCTTGGTCCTTGTACTGAACTCTGAACTTGAAAGACTAATTTATTGAACCTAAATGCATTGAAAGGCCTGTTTATTTCTTAGCATTTCAAGAGCATAGAGAGATTTGTCAGTGGGGCACCCTCAATAAAACTGGTAGGTTTTTAAGTAATCTCCAATCTAGGGAGAGTCAACGTGGCCTTTGTAAAAGGAAGCACACCCACACAAACGTGATAGCACTTTCAAAAGAGGCATGAAGGCACACGGATAAAAGGTGTTTCACTGGCCAATTACTGCTAATTTTTCCAGAGATTTTTGACAGTCTTTTTTTCCCAAAATCTTTGAGGACCGCAACATGAGACAGAAGAACCTTAAGTGGATAAATAATTGATAAAGAAATGGGATGTATGAATAAATCACCAATTCTTGGAGCAGGATGATGTCAGCAGGTGGATTAAACGGTGATTTGTGATGGGACCTTTTATGTTCAGTGAGCAGCAACATAAAAAAATTTGCTGATGAAACTGAATTACTGAAACCAGAAAAGATGAGGGACATCTGTGAGGAGTTGTAGAAGGATCTATTGGATGTCATTCAAGGTAGATAAAAATAAGGTTATAAAAAATAGGGGAGAAATGGTCTTAAATTAACCTTTTAGATGGCAGTTTCTGAGCTAACGATTACAGTTCAGGATTAAGATCATGGCTACACCAACAGATCCAAGAAGATACCAGCTCAAGACAGGTTGAGGAAGCATATGATATGGTATGGTATTATGGGAGAAAAAAACAGAGCGCATCATTTTTCCATTCACTTAAATCCATAAATCTGTCAGTTGTTTTAGTTGGAAATTAATTGTTTTAGAACTGAAAGAGACAGAAGAGGTCAGCAAGGGTATAGAGTGTCTTCCTAATGAGTTGTCACTAACGATGTCAGGGACACCCTGTGAGGTCAGTGGAGTGCATCTGTCCTGGTGTGCTGAGTCTTTCCCAGGCTCAGCTGAGGCTGTGGCTGGGATAACTTCTGTCTATTTGTTTTAGACTTGTCCCAGAGAGCTGCTGTGAAAGGCACTAATTTTTAGTGGATGTGAGGAAAAGGCTGTAAAAATAAACAGAAGTAATTTTGTTGAAAGTATCCACTCCACTACATAGTGGCAGAATCAACCCTTCTGTAAACACATCCAGTTACTTTTTTTTTCCAAGACTTTTTCTTAAAAGCTAGTTTTCCACATCACTTCTCAGCCACAATTTCACTACTATAAACAAGGAACATGTAAAACCTAGGGGTACTCACTTCCATACAAACCAGCAAGCTGCAGTTGCAGAAGTGAAGTTTTATCTCTTCTTGTAGCAAAAAAAAAGGAAAAGCTCAGTGCAGTCAGCCATGTCTGGTGGACAGGAGAGACAGAGGATGAGAAGCTATTTTCAAGGTAAAATGCCATCACTTATACTCTCTAGATCTAAGGTCCCAGATGCAGAGGGAATGCATGTCCCACTAATTTTCTTTTTTTCAGCTCACAGCCTCCCACTTGTTTTTTAAATTAATTTTTTGGCAGTAACATAACTCCTGGAACCCTGCCATTTACTGCTTTAAAAATTGCTGCTGAAAAGAGAGAGGGAGGCAGGGAGAAAGCAAGGGGTAGAGGGAGTATGAAAACCTAATGGAGCAGATTGCAAGGATACATAACTAACATAACATTTTTTTTCTGCAAAGATAATATGTAATTTATTTTTCTGATGAGCCCATTTTTATGTTAGGCCCTGTGAGAGAGAAGATGACTGTTTAGTAGAGATTACTGGGTATTTCAAAGTAGCAACTGGACAGCTAGGCAGAATTAAACATATTGGTATTTTATGGGTTTTCCATAAGAGAAGAGTGTCTGTGTAACACGATCATTCCTTGGATCTTTAAAGCATGAAATGTTTATAGTTAAAAAGATGCAACCATGGAAACACAGCCATATTAAAGTAGGGTAAAGATTCTTCTTATTTTGAGTTTAATGGTTTCACGTTGCTGAAGAAATGGCACAGCATTAGGGTCCTGCCCCAGCAAGATGCACCATCTAGTCTGTGTTTGTCCGTGACAGTGATTTGGGCTGGGTCTCAACCCATTTTTGTTATAGTCCTCTTTCAGCGAGCCTTGGGTCAGCTGGTATTGGGATAGCTTCTCTCTGCCCACTTCCTTGGTGTCCCATGGACCCACTGCTGCCCTCATCTCGTGCCAGGCAGAGGCCCTGTGCAAGCTGGGTGACCGTCTTGCAGCAAGACCGGGACTGGTGCAGCTCTTGTGGCACTGTTTCCTGGAGGATGCAGAGTACATTACGGAAGGCTCTCTCTATGCCTGTGGGTCACTGCGAGTTTGAAAAGGAGAGATATAAATCAGTTCAAGTGTGGAAGAGGTTATTTCTGGTCTTTCTGCACTCTTTCTGCTTCAGTGGGGAGACCTTGGAAGGGAGGATGTGTGTTGGCACCTTTCTGATAAAAGCCAGGGGTACACTGGGATATGGTGATGGTGGTGAGCTGCAGTATTAACAGTCAGGAAAGTATAGGGTTGTCACCATCAGTCACTGCACCGTGCGTACCTGGAGTCAGAGTCCCTGTCCTTCCTCATATTTTGTTTCCCATTGTAGGGCTTTGCCAAATGCTGGCCAGGCACTTGGCAGCTGCCTGCACTGCCATGCTGCTCTTCATTCACCTTATCAGCTTCCTTTCCTAAAACAGCCTCCTTACAAGAAACACTGATGTGGGCTTCCTCTTTGTTATTTTCAGCTGTAATTAGTTCATTCAGCTTTTCCCTTGTTGATTTCAACTGAAGCCCTGGTTGGGCTAGCCTGCTTCCAGGTGCTTGGAGAGGAAATGCAGAATTTACCTTTATGTAGCACTGAGTAACAAGATAAGCACCTCATGGTCCATATTGTGTGATTGAAGAGGAAAAGGCAAAAAAAAAAGAGAGGACAAAAATGATTATTGTTAAAGGATAGAAATGTTTTTTGTCTCAATGTATTGCACCACAGACATCCTGATATTCTCAAGTAGGATATCTTTAAATGGATACTGACAGTTGATTTATGCTTGGGTACTGAGCTGTTTTTGAAGCAACATATCTGTCAAAGAAAATGTGAAAGATATTATGGCATAATATAAAAGGAACTGTTGTTTTCATAAGTGACCACATGGTTTTAAAATTTAAACATCTCCCTGCAATTTTGAAAAACAATAACATCATGCTGTTGCACAAGACTTACTGAAATGATGCTGGGGAGACACAGAAGTAAAACTTGCTGTCTACATTGTCCTGCAGAAGGGGGAAAGAGACTGTAGGCTATTACACAGTGCAGTCTCTGCTTAAAGCAGTCCTCGCCACATTCATCTGCTTCAATTGCACTGTTCATCTCAAAGAACTAAAGGGTGCATTTTAGGGTGATGGCTTAAGAGTGGTTTTGAGCAGCACAGCACTGCAGGCTGTGAAGCAGCACAAGCCTCCTGTGAAGGTCAGTCAATGGGCAGGTATGGACCATGCATAACTAGGAAAAATAAGTCATTGCTCATATTTTTTGTGTCTCAGTTGCTGATGCTACCGAAAATGTAGCAATTAGAGCTGATAATGGTGAATGAGGACTAGCCTTTTGGCCACCAGAGTCTGTAAATTCATGTTACCTTCCTGGACTGTTGGAGTGAGACAAGCTTCCAGCAGCTGCAAGTAGTGCAACATAGGAAGAGCAGAGCAGCGTAGTGAAAGTGGTGATGCAGAGGCCTACAGACTATGTGGTTGGGAGGAACCATTTGGTGACCTCTGGGACTGCTTTTGCCATGGTGAATCAATAGGTGGACAGTGGCAGTGCTCTCCTAGCCTTACCCAAAGCACTGATGGAAAAGACACCAACATGTTCATGGGAGTTGAGCATATGGTCCCAAGGGCAGAGGGGTCCCTGACTCACAGCAATCCCTGCACCACCCTGTACCCCATCAGATCCTGCCATTCACATGTTGCGGAGCCCACCCCCACAGCCCTGTGGATAACTATTTTGCCCCTGGTAAAAAATAGTGACATTTATTTCACAAGTGCCTGTTTCTTTATGTGTGCAGCCTCCTCCTTATCTCTGAGGCATTTTTTAAATTCCCAGCATTGTACCCTGCTCAATTGCTCTCCCAGGCATCTCACATAACTCTGTGCCTCTCTGCCACTCAGTGCTAAGCAACTAGTTACTGTATGTCTGAGGGAAAGTCTGGAACAACCTTAATATTCTATCTGAAAAGCAGCTGCTGGTCTCAGCAATTGTCCTAAGGAATGCTTTATAGTCGATCTGCATCCTGATGTGTCTAGTATTACTGAGGACAGGATAAGTCAGATCTGTATGTCTCTGTATAATACTGTATTGTGAGAGACTTCCACCTTTTCTTCTGCTGCAAACAGAAAGTGCATATCGCTGGAGAAGGCAAGCCTTTCAATTAAGTTCACCAAGAGTGTGTTTCAGTTTTAGGATCTTACCAGATGTGCTTCAGCAAATTGAATATTTAAGGGTTTGGGGTTTTTTTACAGAGCTCTGTTAAGGGATTAAAAAATATTGGCATCATTAAAACAGGCAAGGAAACATTTATTAGGCTGTCAAAAAGCATTGCAGCCCCAGATAAATCCACTTTTGCTCTGCCCAAGACACTGCTTTTCTGTAACTCAGGGAGTTGTCAATGGAAGAGTCACCATGACAGCTGGAGTGCAAGGGTGAAATAACAGACTGGCATTTCACCTTTAAAAAGAAAGTAGACAAGCATATGTTGGGAATTATGTCCTTAGTGATTCTTACCATTCAAGTGGGGCAGGGAGTCCAGTCACCTTGGAGTTTCCTACTATCCCTTTGAGTTTGTGATGGCTTTAGTGAGGTAAATACAGTCACAGTGAGTCACATCAGTTAAAATCCGAGCCTACAGTTTAAAAATTGGTACTGGGATAAAATGCTGATTCTAAAATGTTTGGTACATAAAAAAAAATAAAGAAGAAGAAAAAAAGAAAAAGATTGCTTGTGAAAGAACTTTTGCTTCATGCACAGATTCCAGGAGTAAGATCTCTAGAAAATAATTTCACTTTTCTATTAACATAATATTAGTCAAAAATACTTGATTAATTATCACTTGCTTTTCACAATTTCTCTTCATAATGAGAATCTCTTTTGAAGAAGAAAAGGGTGTAAAGGGCAAAATAACTGACTTAAGAAATAGTCTAGCACCTTTGTCTTTCATAACATTATGTTTGTAAAAATCTGCTTTGTGTTGTATCTGTTCTGGGACAAGGCAGTGCAGAAGGTAGTAAGGGAAAATCTTGTGTTCTACATGGTGAAGAAAAAACCTTGAAAAAACCTCTATACAGTGAAACTGGAATGTAGAGACTGTTAAACTGGATTATATCCATCATCCATCTAGTCTAGCATCCCACTCCTGAGAGCTGTCAGTGCCAGATGCCTCAGACAAAAGTGCAAGAAACTTGCAGACATGAGATTGTCTTGATTACTGATAGTTATAGCTTTGCTAAAGCTCTGAAGAGTATGTTTTAATACCTCTTCCAAAATGCTTGTCCTTGATGTTTTCAAGGTTTACACAAGCATCTAGCCTTTTCTGGTGACCTTAGGGTCTGCCTATGAGAACAAATCCCAAGTTTAATTCCATCTTGCGTGAAACATTTTTTTCTGTACCGTTCTGATTATTCTGTTTCATATAAACCTTCTTGTGAGGGAAGATAAATAAGAGAAGCTCTTTACATAATTTCTTCCTACAAGCCAGTGCTCTATGTGCATTTTATACTGCCCTGCTTTTTGTCACAGCTATGAGATGAAAACTCTGAACCTTAAAACTAGAAGAGAAAAAAAAAGATTCAGGAGGGCAAAATTGCTCATATTTTTACTGGGTTGAATTATTTGAAGCAGACAAGTATTTAAGTATTCTTCTAGAATAAAACTTAAATCTGTAAAGGTGAAGAACAAAATTGTGAGTGCTCAGTAGCAGTTTATAAAATTCTGAACATTTGGCTTGGAATTTTTTTTCCTTTTGAGAATCTGACAATGCAGTAAACATCTTGTTGATTGCAACTTGATAGCAATACATTTTTGTTTCAGCTTTGCTTCATATGTAAAAAATGCAAGAGGATTTTATTTTGGAGGGGAGAAGAGCTGCTGCAGACCAGAATGTTTGATATTTTGTTAAAAGGAATGTTAGTATCGGGTCTTCCACATTTTTTCAGAATAAAAAAGTAGTTTAGGAGGGGTAGGCATAATCAGTGCATATACCTTCTATGTGCTTGGAGGTCGCTTAACCTGTCTCAGCCAAATGGCTTAGAAAATGGTAAAGAGTGAAGAGAGAATGAGATGTGTGTAGAAGTTTTCACATAGCAGAAGTGTTCTTGATATACTTGCAGATTATTTCTAGAGCATCCAGATGTTTAAAATACAGCTGTATGAGGAATTCTCACTGCCACATACAGTTAAATTATAATGCTTACAACTCTTGTGGTTTGAAAATGTGTTTTTGTTGTTTCAGGGGGAGGGAAGGAAGGGAGGATGGAGATTTTTATTTTTGGCGAGGTGCCTTAACAGTGAATAGAGGAACAGAGAAACTAGGAAAAGTAACAAAACAAAAGCAGTCAACAAGACAGAACTTAATAAATAAAAAATTAGATATGTCTTTTTTTTATCTGACATTTTTCTTGAAATCATGTCAACTATTGTAAACTTTTCTCTAGTTATGTGAACAGCTCAGTAAAACTCAAGGTGTTTAGACTGGATCTGCATATGTGTGGGAAGTCAAACTATCAAAATTTTGTTGTTAACACTTTGCTGAATATTAAGGTTAATTTGAATGATACATACTCCCAAGGGCACTGGCTGCATCTTGGACTGGATAGTGAAGCCATCTAGGCATATGACAACACTGCTTTTTGAAACAGGAAAGAGACATCTCTAAAGGTGCTGATCCTCTGATATGGAAAAACAAGGACATTTAAAATCTGGGAATTGAATTGCACTCCTAGAAGCCTGTAATTGGTTTTCTTCATGTTGTTTGTACTTGCGAGAAGTAAAATTCCACACATTTTTATTGCCTTTATTTCAGCTTAGGCTCTACTTGATCAAAGACAGCTTTGCTTTCATCCAAGTATGGATACTCTGAGGGAGACAAACCATATTTGTTGTCCAGATTCTACTGACCCATGCAATATTCTGTAATGCTCTTGTGAGCATATAACAAATGGAAATCAAGAAAGAGTCCTGATTTCAGTGTTAAAAGCCCATGTCTGTCCTCCTAAGAAAGTAGATAAAAAGAAGTGCTACTTCATACCTCTTCCCACAAGTTATTGTTTTACTAAACCAGCTTTAGCTGCTGGGAGCATTCGTATTAAAAATGGAAATGTTTACAATATGGTAAGTAGTAGTTTCACAGGGGTATGAAGAATATTTTAAATGAAGTGAATAGTTAGCTTCATTTTTGCACACTCTGGAAAGGATATATAAACTGTTTTGACATGTCCAGATGCTTGTTTTAGAATCACAGTCTTTCCAGACATTACTCAATCCACCTGACATTGGAGAAGTAGGATTTGTCACTCGTTCCTGACATAATGTGTTTTCATGCTGAATACAGAAACTCTTAACTCTATTAATGTTGAGTCATTCATGCTAAAAATACATATTTTTTCCATAGCCCAGTCTATTCCAGTAGACATTACTCAAGGGAGAATGTGCAACCTGATACAAATGGAAGAGGTTGGGAGTGGAGCCGTTAAGGGATCCCTCCATCAGTAATTTTTAACCACTCTGCCTCGAGGAGAACCGTATTGTTTCAGACATTTACAGTTCTGTCATTGTTAAGAAGCAATTTTCCATGCTGGTTTATGGGAATTCATTAGAGGTTATTAGTGAGTAAGGATTGTATTCCTGCTCTCCTTCAAAACTGCACATGTGTGCTCTTTCAACAAATTATGTTTAAAGTGATTTAGGTCAGATCCATTTAGGGCAATTTTTGATTTCCAGGAAGTCAGATCTTGTCTTACTATGCAAAAGCTTTTCTTAGTTGTGTTACAAAGTCATGGAGAAGCTGAGGCTGTCCTTGTGCCAGCAGAGGGGGTTGGACAAGACAATCTCCGTAAGTGATCAAACACTGGCACATGGGGATTATTGCCTGAGGACAAGAGGCTTCTTCCAGCTGACAAAAGAAGGTCTCATCTGCCTCTTCATTACCAAGTGGTTCGCAGCCAACATCACCAGAATATTGCACACATTGGTTTATTATTGACTAATCCTAATTTATGAACTCTCTGCTGCTGATTGTGTGTCATCACCACTATCCCTTGTCATTCCCTGTTTAAAGCTCTCTGCTCAAGGTTGGTCTGCCTGTATCACGTGACATCTCAATATCAATGTTGCAATCATAGTTTTAACTACTGTTAAATCAGGTTGAGGTAAGCCCTGGATTTCATTTTAGCTCCTAGCATGAAACTCTGCTCTGCTTTATATTTACACTCATTCGGGCCTGTTATGCCCATTTCTTAATGAAGGTATATGTAAAAATACATGATGTTCATTAAAAAAACTCGTTACTTCATCAACAAAAAATGTTGACCTCTGAGGTGAGTCAGTGGGACTGTTGATTTGAATGACCCTTTTGCTGTAAAATCCTAATGCTTGCGTGGATTTTGCATCAGTTCTGGTGGCTAGGGAGAACAATCTGTGAATGTATTGGCACTGAAATTGGTCAGATAGAAACTTTCTAACAGAGTTTTGAGTATTAGAAAGCAGGCATTCTTTATTGCAGCGTGCTGGTCACTTAGAGGAACCTTCCTCCAATTGAGTGTGCCAAGCGTCAGGTAAACAGTGTTTTATTATATACACTGATTACATATTCAATAGCTATCCCCACTTCCTTTGCTTTATTTGACATAGTCACACCTCTTGTTGAAAGTCCTTATATGACTCTTTGGGGGTCTGTCTTCAATGTCCACTGTCCTTTTTTAGGTGTTTGTTCCTGCTTTTGAGTAAGCTCAGTATCATTGTGGCTCATAACTTCTGCTTTGTCAGCCTTGCAGAGCTGAGCTGGCACCCTTCTTGTGTTTTGCTTGACTTCTGTTTCCCTAAGTTACATCCTTTATCTGTTTCTCCAAGGCTGTGCTGTTCTGTTCTTCTGTCCTTGATACGAGTAAAATATTGTTCTGTTCTACTATCCTTATCCAGTGGATAAAATGCAGTTTTGTTCTAGTGTTCTTATCAGCATGGGCATGTAGGAAGAGGTATAGGATTTCCCTCAAACAACTGTATCACTGTAGAAGGGATTTATCCTTCATTCAGTGTGAGGGTTTTGGCTTACTCAGATGTAGGACTTTGTGAAGTCATTTTCTCTTCTTTATTTCTTCTTTTTGACCCCTGAACGAAGAGTCTTTAAAGTCACAAATGGTGAAATAAATTTATGCATGGAACTGACTTTCTTATCCTCTACTCTCTCTGGAAAAAAGTGTTGCAAGGGCATTCTTCAGTATTTCACCTGTTCATTACTTAACATCCCCTCCAGTTTAATCTCCTTAATCTTCATTTGATTTTGCAACCACTTCCTGCTAAGGCAGAGAAAGTATCTCTTCCCTTCCTAACAAAGAAAATATTTCCTTTGGGTTTCTTTTCTTTTTTTTTTTTTTTTTTTTGGTTTGGTTTGTTTTGGGGTTTTTTTTGACAGGAAATCAAAATTACTGTGCTCTTGTAGACCTATCTGCTCTGCTTAGCTGGGACTCGCTGTGTCTACTATGGACCATCTCCTGTGCTGCCAGAGGAACGAGGCATGTGTGCTCCACACCAGGGCAAGGATGAGCATAGAACCAATAACAGCAGCAGCAAAAAAAGGAGAGAAGCCTCCCATGACAGGCTTCTGGAGATGACCACTTCTTTGTGGTGCAGGGGAATGTTATGTGGCTTGTTACAGGACATCTGCACAGTAGACTGGTGGCTGCTCCTCACCTTCTTTAATATGAGTGCAGGTCTGGCTGGGGCACCCTGTCCTGAGCTGAGGTGTTGCCCCCAAGCTTGGGAGCTCAGAGGGACCTCTGCAAGCATGATGGAGAAAAAGAGCGGCTTGAAGCAGAGCCTCGTGTGAATGGCAAAACAATTCCAAATGTGTGTGGGAGTGTTCCTGTTGTTTTAATTTCTTTTTTGTTACTGCAACTTCTTTACAGCTTTTCCACAGTCAGCATTGCAGCTGCCAGCAGCTTTTCATGTGAAATGCTTCTGATTATGGTCAGTGTCAGCAAATACAGTGTCTGTAGCCCATCTATAGTGTTTCCAGAAATGTGTTAGCTTGGACAGAGGACTACTGGGTCAAAAATGCTTCCTGAAGTTGTGATGGTCGGGAGAGCTACAGATGGTGTAACATGAGATGCTGAAATGAACCATTCACTGAGTGGGGGGAAAAGGAGGGTCTGGTAAAGATGATGATGTCAAGGAGAGTTCATGTTAAATAGCCACCGTGATTTTTTGCAGAGCTGAAACAGTCTCCTGCATTTTGCTCCCATGGTGCTTTTTGAATAGGCAGGTAGATGTGCCAGTCCCTGTCCCCTGCAGAGACCTGGGAATGGGGAAGGCAGAAAAGGGAGCATTGGTCCCTTCCCAGAGAGGTTAGGATCTAAATCCTTGCTCTCCCAAAGACATCTCTCCAGTGAGAGATGTCCATCAGTGATCCTAAGAGTACAGGTGGGAACAAATATAAACTTGCACAGTTACATTAGCTGCTGTTTAGCCATAGTTCAGGTTTCACAGGCAAAAAAGCAGGCTGTAATCCACCCACCTGGGTGCCTCAGGCCAGCACAACCAGACAGGCTGCAAGGGACAGACCTCGCTAATGTAGGAGGGAGACAGGGCATTCAAGAGGAGCAGACATCAGTAAGCAGGGAGGAGATGGGAAGGGACACAGGACGAGGGGCGTGGCGGTCAAGAGGGGACAGGAGGTGTGGATCAGCCTCTGTGGGACAAGGGGTGCAGGCCTGAACATGCGGGATGGCAGAGCACACAGCATGTGGATTCATCTGGGAGACCTGAACTGTTCTGAAGCCAGGCCCTGAGTTCCTCATCCTTGTACAATGCTACACCGTATTATACACTGATGTTCAATCCCTATGTGGCATTTAACCTATGGATCTCAAAGCAAGCCCTTGAATGTAGTACCGAGGTCCAGTTATCCATAAAGGATGACGGGAGGCTAAACAGCTCACCTCCGGAGCAGAGCTAAGGTTCAGCCTCAACCCACCCACTGCCTGAGCCACATCTAGGCACAGCTCTGTGGCCATGGCCACTGAGGGCCCCAGGAGCAGCCCTCACAGCTGTAACCATTTGATTCTTGTACTTGTTTCCTGTTCTTCCCCTCCTCTGCCAGCATTTGCTCTTGGACAGAACTGGAGGCAGAGTGTTGGGCTAGTTCAGTACTTACATAGGAGCTCTGTCCTTGTGTCTTCGTACTCAGAGTGATTTAACTACTGTCATAGAGGAGACATATGCACAGCTGCCATCAGCTTAAGGAGGTCTGCTGCTTGCCATGTGTATCTCCCAAAGTCCTGCCCTAGTGCACTCCATGAGGCTGAGGGGTGCCAGGCACAAGGAATCTCACTCAGCATGGCTACCAGTGACACTGGGACAGTGGAACCCCTGTTTTCAGTGCAATCTCCATCTCTGGGAAGATATTTGCCATGAAATGACTGTTTCTTCCCATCTATTAAGGAGACTTACCAGTCTGACCACCCAGGAGCATCTCTGGCAGTCACAGGCCCACCACCACAGACTGTCACCACTGAGATTGCAGCCCCTTCAGAGCAGGCAGCTCCAGTGACCCGAGGGAGCCCCGCATGGCTCCCTGCACACCCCATTCTCACGCAGTCACATCAGGTTTCCTTACCTGTTTGAGCCCAGGTTTCCTGTGGCAGAGTCTCAGATGTCTCATTCCACAAAGCCATTTACTCACAGCGTGGTAACACAGAAACAGCTCGAGCTGGTGCCTCCGAGGACAGCCCACAGAAAAGGAACCCTGATCTTTTATACCCTCACAGTCCAAGCATGGGAAAGTCTCAGCTCTTCCTCCTGAGTCTTCAGCTTCTGCTGTGTCTCTGAGTGTCTGGTCACCTGACAGGTGCCACAGGTCCCTGTGCCCTTTGTTATACAAACAGTCATCACCAGTTCAGTGCTTTTGCCTCAGGCTCAATCTGCACCTTTGTGCTGCAGCTGCACATGGATCTATCTGCATTGTATGTATTCCTCCACACTGTCAAGGAAAACCAAGGTGTGAAGCAAAACATGGCAGCCTCCATCCCATTAACTGTCATGGGCAGGGCTTTCAGACACATATAAAAACCACCTCTAGTCCACCCACTACAGCTAGTTCAACATTATCATGTGTGTACACCTCTCTTCTATCGCCTATCTAGTTGTATTTATCTTTGCTAATGATATGCTGCTATGTCTCCCAGGTGTGCTGGAAGCTGCAAACAATGTAAAAAAGAATGAGATTCAGTGAAGAGTTGTCCTCCTACCCATGAGCACTCTTTCTTTCTCCTCTGGTTCTCATATGGCTTCAAAAAAGCCCCTCCAGTGGTGGCTTCCTCCATCCTCTTTACCTTATATGATTACTTCCTGGAGATTCAAAGGAATAAAGTGATGATTGTCAGCATAGGTCAGCACAAGGCAAGTAAGACTCACAGAAAGACTGCGTATATTTTTATTAAGGGATAATAAAAATCCTAATCCACCTTGCAATTATTTGTCTCATTTCTATTAATGAAAATGTACATTAAAATGTTTCACTATTCTCCTCTTCATCACGTACTCTTCAGGTGCCTATGTAACACACTTGTGATCAGTGCCTTTTTGCCATCAGACTGGATAATATTTCAACATATATTAGAAGATGATTCTGTCCTGAATGAACTTGTACCACAAATGTATGAGAAGGTGGTGGGCAGCACATTTGTTATCCTTCAGCTACAAATGAGAACCTGAGACACAGCAAGAGTCACCCAAGAAAGTGTTTTTACCTCATTGTCCTGAGGTCCTGTGTCAGCAGCTCCAAGGAAGGACTGCCCTATCTTCCCATGCTAGCTGTTGCCAGTCCTTTCCTGGGCTAGAGTCCCCTCCAGGTCTGTGGGCCATAAATATCTGTTGGTCTTGCTGCCTGCGATAAGAGGAGCTCTGTGACTGCACTGAATTACAGTTCCTCAAAGAGAGACAAGAGTCCCAGGACCATGAAAAAACACCACCCTGATGGCTTCACATCCTCATACACCTCCCTGCTCATGAGATTTGTGGTCTAGAGCTCTATGTGCATTACTCTCTGCTAGTCATCCCACTTCTCCCCTTCTTGTGGTGTCTGCTCCCACCCAACCAAAATTAATCTCCCCAGTAGCAGGAACCTGAGTGATTATCACAGTGAGGGCAGTTAAGACCTTCAGTTGCCCTGGGTAGAGTAAACCCCTCAGAGACATGTGTAAGTAGAAGACAGCTACATGGCAGATGTTTATATATATGCACACACGCACATATACACACACTCTCTCTCTTTCTAATGTCTTGACACGTGGAGAGCAGCTACACATGCAGCACACTTTGTGTTGTTCATCAACTTCAAACACAGCCCAAATCAACCGTGGAAATGGCAGCAATTATGGTAAGCTGAAACCAAACAAACTGCAGCAACCTAATAGTTTCAATGGCAGGAAAAAAAGTCCCTCATCACCCAGCTACAGGGGCTGATAGGAAGACAAGCCTCAAGGCAGCTTATGGTTTCCTGGCTGTCATCAGCTATCAGCTTGGATACTTGATATAATGAATAATCAGTAGTTGAACTGATGGAAGTGACCTTAAAACATACCAGGGAGGGGGAAATTTACACAGTATGCACTGGGCAGTGGAAATTGTGGTTGGAATACATTTACATGTATTTAAATGTTTGTACTATGGGGTGGAATTAAAACATAGTGAAAATAAAGGCTGTAGTCACTGAATGGCCGAAATATGGAAATATATGAAACCAGGGGAAGAGCTCTGTAGGTGACAACAGCAGTTAAAATACGTGTACCTGGCAAGCTGTCCTTCTTCTGAGGCCTGTATTTATTTACAGATGGCAAAACAAGCCAGTGAGAAGCATGGGGGAAGGTCTTCAGAGGGCAACTAAAAAATAGCATTGAAGTTATCTGCTTAGCAGTCCTTTAACAACAGCACAGGGAGCAAGGCTCTGAAGGAAGAGCCTTCCTTCCACCCTGGAGGGGATGCCAGAGACCTGCCTGGTGCGGTGATGGCAGGAAGGAGCTGGCCAGCTCCAGTTGCTTCCACATTGGTGCTGCTCAGTGCTTCAGCAGGGAAGATGTGCATCTTTCACTGATCGTTCTCGAGACCTCCCATGGGGTGAGGGCTGGGGGTAGAAAGCCTGGGAAGAGCCCCTTTCTGAAAGGAGGGAGTTGGCTGGCTTTCCAGCCTCCCCCCTGTTGCGGGCATCCAGCTTTGAGGAATCCAGCAGGAATGTGCTTACCTTTTTGCCAAGATTTCTATGAAATTGTATTCCTGAGTTGCTTTGTCCTTTTTAGCTGGCCTGATCACTTGCAAAAGTCAGGCTTTCCCTTTTTTCAGGGAAAAAAAATTAAACCCACTGTGCAGATGTTACGGCCAAGACAATTAGCATGCAAGAGAGGCTTTTCTAGAAGTGCAGATGCATAAAGTGGCAAAAAGAAACGAGGTACCAGCTTTGGGAAAGCCTTTCATCATGCTCTCCTCTGCAGCACTGCAGTCCTTTAATTGAAAAATGACCTCTTCGGAAATATGGAACATGGACAGATTTTTTGCTAAGAGACCGCCACTCACTCACCCCTCATCTGGCTCTTTAATTTAGGTTAAATTTAAAGGAAATAACTTGAGGTTTGGAAACAAATATCTCTAGGGAGCAGGTCAGTAGTATGGTATGGAATGAAGCCAATAGCTGTAGAGATCATCTAATTTGAATTTAGGTAAGTAAAGAAAAGACAGGGAAACTAAACCAAACCAAACCTTTTCTATATGCGTTGCTAGTGCTCTGTTTTTCTGCTGCGTTGTGTCTCACAGTGCAGTGTGCAGCCACGTTGAAGAGGTCTAATATTAGCAGATAAATACAGCCAAGTTTTTAGGCTTATGAATACAGCTGCCTACTGAGTGCCCTGCTACCTGTTTTACCTCTCTGTAATTTGGGGTGTTTTACTCCTCAGGCAAAAAGGGATTGTGTTCCTCACATTTACCACGGGGCTGGCAAGTTGGTAAGCCTTTACTAAAGTATCACGGAGCGGCTGGCGCAGTATAAAGTTTGCACTTCTGCTTGCCCAAATATAGCTTTTTCATGTGCCTAGCTGCTCTGGCAAGAGCACCACCGTACAGAGACAAAAAGGTCTTCTTCCCCAGGGCTGGTGGGGTGGTGAAGATAACCATGGTTTGTACCAGTACTGAGAGATACTCTGTTTTGCACAGACACAAGGCTACAGCCTTTCTTTCTCCCTTTCTGCTCTCTTTTCACCATCATAAAATGTTTCCTATCCTTACCTAGTGGTAACATTAGAGTTTGTGATGTGGGGCAGGAAGGGTGAGAAATCAAAGTCCTCTTTAAATCCCCAAACCACAGCAGAAGCACCAGTGGAAAGCCACACTGCTCTCCTACTCCACTTCCCTCCTGACCAATCTTCGTTGGGGTTAAATATACAGCCCAGATTTTGCATTACTCAGACACAGCCTCTTTTAAGCAGGAGTGTCTTCGCATTTCCAGCAGTGGTAGTGATTGATTTGATGAGGACCACAGACCCTTGGCAAAGGGCCTGCACCTGCACTTGCCAAACTTCTGTTGTATTAAGCTGAAGTGAGGTTTTTTTGCTATAGTCACAAAGACACTGATTTACAGAGAGGCTCTGGAATGACCAGTCTGCAGAGCAGGTCGGCCTGGTAATTTTAAAGGACTAAAAAATATTTGAAACAGGAAATTAGGAATATGTGCAACTGAAATTCCCCTCTGCTCCCTTGAGTTGCCTTAATGGCTCTGTTTTATCTCTGTATGACCACTCTTGGCATTCTCTACAAGTGGTGTTATTCTGTCAGAAAAAAAGATGGCATGTTACCCCAGACAACCACAAATTAACAAGAAAACAGAATTCTGGTTTGCTTTTTTTTTCACTTTCTGGAGCCCATCTGCTCAAATATGGCCATTCTCTGGTGTAAGGGAGTTCAGTCATTCTGTATCTGGCAGGTAAAAGTCATAAAACACAGAAGTCCCCAGAGAATTCACGTCCCCTATTTCTGTGAAGAACAAACAAAGCAGAACGATACACAACTGTTTACAGCAGACACGTGTAAAGAGAGCAGCACCTCTCTTTTTGTCCCAGCCTCCTTATCCAGGGAAACAAGGCTTCAGATGCATTTGCAGGGAAATGTGCCAGAGGAGGCAGGGAGTGATGCTGGGGAAGCTGAGTGCTCGTTATCTTAATGATGCACCAAGCCTGGAACATTTAAAAAATAGATATAATCTTTGGAAAAACCACAGAACAGACAAAAATATATGTGCTTATCTTCCAATCTGGTCAAAAGAGACAAGTCATTCCAAGCACTTCTTCAAAAGTATTCTTTTTCTCTGTAAAATAGAATGCTGCAATTCTGGTGAAAAGTGCCCATGAAAACCAACTGCTACCAGAATGCTATTTTTGTGAGAGAAGGCCTGTTGCTTACTTAACTAAAATCTCATGTTTTCACAAAATTTGTGGGCTTGGCAGGTCTTTCATGAAGTAAATATTTACCTTTCTTACCACAAAGTGTCAACACTGCTTTGGGCCTAACTGTTACCTGGAATGTAGTTCATTTTTATTATCTCGATCAATTTCAAAAAGTAAGAAATGACCACAATTTCAAATTAAATTTGGTAATAAAATGAATTAATGGACATATATGTCCAGGCAGCTCACACTAGTCTTCAACACTGAGTTACTTAGTACACTCATAAGTCTGTCATTAAGCCCCTAAGTGTATGTATCACATCTAAATGTTTCTTTAAATTCCAAAGCACAGGATAAGGCACTAATTTTTAAGAGTCCAGATTTGTCAATGCAGACTTTATTGGACCATCAGTCAGATGAAGCAACGAACAGTAAAAGAAAAGTGTCTGGCAAACACTCCTGTGGATAAGCATGTGGTAACTGTGATTTGTGGTGACAGGGTTTATATTAGATGTAAAGAGATGGAAGCCACAAATATGCCTAGATCACCTACAAGTTTAGTGAATTTAAACAGGAATAACTATTATCCTCAAATTCCTATCAGCTGCAAATCACCTGGGCTTTGCTTCTTAATGCCTTTGATACTCATAATTCTCCTAGTAAAAACATTTAGGCAGCCAGTAAGAAGGCAGAAATGATAACATGTGATTTAGGTGACTGACTGCCCACATGAATAACAAAAAGAGAGCAAATTAAATTAACATTTTCCAAATAGCTTGAAGCATGAACATAATTCTGCCAAGGTATTTGGTACATTCTTGCAAATAATACATTTGGGGAAAGGCACATCTGGTTTCTAAGTAATTTGCTGAGGGGAAAAAAAAAGCATAAGCAACAAGTTTATAATGTAATTGAAGGGCTTAATGATGCAGATAAGTATCTAGTGGGAGATTTATGCCTGTGTTCTTTTGAAAAATCCAAAATGATGTCCAATTTACAACTTCAGGTTGCTAAATACTTTTTAGATTTGGTGTTAGTTTCAAAATAACTACACATTTGCAACAAAGGGCTTGACCTGGGTGAGTGTGTAGCTGCACACTTTTTGCCAGTCCATGCAGGTGTAGGCTGCAATGTGACACACATTCTGCAGCAGATAGGTTCATATCCCTGCAGTTATAGAAAGACCACGCGGAATGATTAATAATGGCTTGTCAGGAAAATATAAATCAATCGCTCCACAACAGCACTGGGGTTGTGAATTGCAGGGGGAGTCTGTAACCCTTTACGTTTTGCAATCTTGCATAGAGAACACTTGAAATTACTATAGCAGGCCTATACATTAGGGGAAAAAAAAGGCTAAAGGTTTTGTATGCTGTTTATATTAAAAAGGGAAAAAAAGAAAAAAGAGAAGAGAGATTTCTGGGTTTGCAGGAGAAAAATTAGGAGAGAAATTATTCGTTAATATAGACATTAAAAAACTGAAGGGGTGCAAGAAGATCATCACTAGAAGAATAAATTATTTCCTTCAGTAGACGGAGCCTGATTTTGTCTTGGAAAGAAAGGAATTTTTCTTACAGCAAATTAATTCCAGTCTTAATTGTAGAGGTTAGTGTTAAAAGTTTTTCACAAACAGAAATACCTCAAGGACACAATTTCTACAGAAAATCCTACATAATTCTTAACAGGAGTTGACTGCACACAGAAACAGTTGTTTGGTGGTGCAGATCCTGATTATTTCAGCATTGCTTCAGCTAATCTTTGACATGCAGTTAAGGTAACCTGAACCATGCCATTTAAAATCAAAATGACTATCTATGCAGACTTTTATATCTCTGCTGACTAAGCCATCATAAAGAAACAAACCAACACAAAAAGATCCAAACATTTTCTTTCTTTAACAGTTAACCCTTTAATGGAAGTTTCTTTAAGAAAGGCTCTTATGTAAGAGAGAATTCACTTAAGGGCACACATACTTTTCTAGCCTTGTGGGCTGTTTCCTGAGGGTTATTTTTTCTGGTGGTTTGTGGGTTTTTTGGTTTGTTTCTTTTTTTGGGGGGGGGGCGGGGTTTGTTTGTTTATTTATTTGCTTTTCTTTTGTTTTGGGTTTTGTTTTGGTTTGTTTTGGTTTGGTTTTGGATTGGCTCTAATTTTTATGGTTAATTTTTTACTTAAAGAAACTTTTCTCCTGCAACAAAAATAGGCATTTTCCCCAGCCATCTTCTCTGGAGAACTTGTCCTTTGATCAAGTGTACCAACAACCCTCTGGGCTGTTGACTGAGCCACCACTTCCTCCCGCTCGGTGCCAGTGTTGTCCAGTGTGATCGATAAGGGTTGGGCTGGGGGCTGGAGGCGCATTTGCAGCACACTAACATCTGGAAGTCATTCCCGGCTGGAGTGGACTGTGAACACACTAGGCAGACAGGATCCTTTAATGTCTCTCCTGTCTCAGCCTTAGCTGCCTCTGATGGCCAGATAATGAGAGCACTACTGTGAGTGAAAGTGTTTATGTGTTTATGTGACCGCAGGTATGAGCTTTTTTTGCTGCTATTTTTACATGCTCTGCAGACAGTGTGCAGAGCCATCGTGGGGACAGGGCAGACCCTGAGCAATGTGATGGGGTGGTGTAGTAACCACCAGCTCCAGGACCATGGTGACTTCCTTTTCTCCTGCCTGTTGTAGCAACATGTTTCCTGTCATCGTTAGGGCTTTCTTCCTGGGAAACAGCTTTGACCTAGAGCATATTTACAAGAAGAGGGGTGTCACCTAGCACCATCTAGTCAAGTGGAGTGATTTTTTAAAGGTTTTTCTTTTCCAGTTAGTTTTTGAATAAGAGTAGTATCTCTTGAGTTAACTCACCAAACAGTTTGAAGTAATTGCACGAATTTAAAAACCAAAGAAAACCTTGCCAAGGTTCACATATATATAAGCATTTGCCTGTCTGTGCTGTGCCACTGGACCAGAGCAGTGAACATAGGAAGTACATTCACCATACAGCTAGAATCCCACTGCATATGTGGTGGAGCTGCCTGAGGAGCCAGTGTAGTCCTCAAAAATAATAAGCAAAACTCTTCTCTTGCCATTCCTCCAGGAAAGGAAGTGATTACTGAACAGTGACAATCTTGAGAGCAGCACTGAAAAAATTATTACTGAGCAAGTTTTGAAGGCTGCAGTTTGGTGGCACACTGAGAAGTCCTTGTAGCTCATGATTGGTGTTCATGACGCTTGTGACCACAGCCAATGAGCACATTACTGACTTCAGCACCTTTGTCCTCTCAAATATCCTTCAGGAACCACTGTCACTACTGCATCTGTTCCATGCAATGACCAAGCAGTTAGGCTGGCATGTAAATGCAGCCCCAGGGCCAGGGGCAAGACCCATCACCTCATTGGCCCATTGGACCATCTTAGCAGGTATGCCCAGGGTGACCTGAGCATAGCCCAGGAGGAGCAATGGGAAGAGAAACCAGGTACCTCCTGCTATCTTAATCCGGACACTTGGCACAAACAGATTAGGTGTCTTGTACCAGGAACCAGGAGCATACTTGGAGGCAGGAGTTCCAGCTCTGCTCTGGAGCTTGCACAACAGTGTTGGTCCACTGCAAGATAAGGTAGCCCAGCTGCAACATAGAGCACTAGAGAGAAGTGGCCCCAAAGGCACAGAAAAGAATGAGAGGGACTAGTTGGAGTCACTGCAAGGAGCTCAGTTTAGAAACTGGCTTGTCTTATTTTCATAGATTTTTTAAAATTTTAGTTATTAAAGAAATCTATATCCAAATTTTCCTGAAAATTAATGTACACATATTCTGCTAGCTTTTTTAATGATTACAGGGTTTTTTTCCCACGCAGTAAATGCTGACTACTTTTTGGTTAACTAGTTAACTGTTTACTGATACTACCTAGCGATATGACTGGGTTATAATGGGTTGAATGGAATTTGCTGATGGTTTGAAATAAAAGAGCTGAAACACAGATATACCTGCTAGCAGCCATGAGAGAATAAAATAAAGTATTTTATGTTTGCAATCTAAATATCTACCTTTAAGCATTAGCTTACATACTTTTCCTTTTCTAATCAGAGAAAAATGGAAAGATATTCTTAGACTGAAACTACTCCAGAATCTGTTTTGTCAGCAATTAAATAGATCATTATTCCAGATTCATTATTTTCTATTCCAATTGAAGTTAGATTATACATAAATAACAGAAAAATAACTTTCTCCCTCCAAAACCACTCTGGCATGAAACTCTCATAAACATCCAAGAGCGCGCATGAACAATAACATATAACAGATACTAAAAATATATATTTTAAATGTTTCATAAATTTTGCTAAACAATTTCATTGGCATTAGAAACAGGAAAATGCTTTTTAATGTTCTACTGTATCTAGTCATGCAAAAATCAAAGGCATAAATCAAAATAATATGTCTCATTATGATGTGTTGACATCTGCTGTTACTTTAGATATCTACTTCAGGCACTTTGCTTATTAGGACAAGTCTTTTACGACAGTTTTTGAACTAAATTCCCATAATTCTTAGTTTACTCATGTTAAGAGCCTAAATAATCCTTTCTAGTTATGGTTTAAAAGAGATATTTTGTTCCTTTTCTGCCAAAGAAAATGTTTGCTACTTCCTCTTAAAGGAATGTCAGATTGATATAAGCCTTCGTGTCTGATCTACAGATGTGTTTGTACTCCTGTTTTTAGATGATGATCAACAAGAGGTATTGGCTCACAAATATTTGTGTCTAAAACCACATGCTGAATTTACTTTATTTAAATAATTTTAGTAATTAAAAAAAGGCTTTTATACCATATGATGTAATGTTGTTGAACATTATAGGATTCTTAGGTCTAAGTTGTTATATCAGTTGTTGAAGTGGTTCTCCAAGCTTTTATTCAAGATGGCCCCAGGCTAGAAAATTCATTTCAGCATGTCAAGATTTCAGAGGATAGGAATATATTTATGGCCTAAAGCATGTTTATTTAAAGCCCATTGGAAATAAAGTCGGTAAAAAATGTGCTAGAACTATGCACTTAATTCAAGCACTACATCTTGGATCCAGCAGAGAAATTGTGGCTTGGTACTTTGAAGATGCTCATGTAATGATCCTACTTTTTAAAAGGAGATTTTTTAACTTCAACCTATTTGGAAGAAAACTATGATTGTGGGAGTGTCGGTGAGAAAGAAAATGAATTTCAGGCATATAAACAGGCTACGCAGGGAAGTGCTCAGGTCACCATCTCTAGAAATATTCAAAAGGTGTATAGAAGTGGCATTTAGGGACATGGTTTAGTGGTGGACTTGGCAAGTTTAAGTTTGCAGTTGTACTCAATGATCTTAAAGGTCTTTTCCAACCTAAATGATTCTGTAATTCTACACTTCATAGGACTTTTCTAGAAAATCAGGATAAAAAAAAAGATGAGACAGTGAGAAAGTGGCATCAGAAAGTCAAATGAAAAGTTTTGTTTGTTAGCATTATGAAAATGTCTATGTACATGGGTGTTTTTCCATGGATTTTCTTGGATTCTCAGTGTTTTACAAACCAGCAGATTATTTGAACTAGGAATGAAAGAACATTACTTGTGCTCATTTGACCCGTGTGGGAGAGGACCCTTCTGGAAAATAGTATGGGATTGTAACAGAGCTGAAGAATTTATTACAATGTGATAGAGATATACAGGATGAAACAATGCCTCTCCCAAAGCTTCAATCCAGTGGCCTTGTTGCTCCAGGCATCCAGGGGACAGGCCCTATTGTCAAGTCCATCCATATTGTGCTGGTTTCAGTATCTGAAACCAGCACGCTTACCTTCCAAGTGGACATTGTAAGATCTCGTTCACTTGCTGTGCTCTGAGAAAGTGGTGGCTCCTGCAGCTATGTCTCATTGGGACTCACTGTCTGAAAGGTCAGAGAGAGCTACTGCTGGAAAACATTCATAAGTGTTCATTATTTCCTTTAGGCTCTGGGCCACAGTCTCTCTCCCAGGAAGCTACCCACTATAGGAAAGGATGCTGAATGCCTGAAGAGATCCATTCCTTACATGGGACCATTATACACAGAAAGGCAAAAAGGGACTTGAGATTAGAGAAGGAGAGAGATGAAGTGCCTGTGACACTAAGTATGGTATAGTCATGAGCAAGGAAGTAACTAAGAGAGGGGTCAGCTTAGCTTGGGCTGCAGTCCCAGTTCAGCCCACACAACTGAGCAAGGACAAGGACACAAGAGGCACTGTACCCTCAAGGCATTTTGGTACAGCTGATCTCTGAAAACAGCTTTGAGGCTTGCTTGTGTACCCATAAAACTGCTGCAAGGATCACACTGCATTTGAAACTGGTTCTCTGCTGCATTTTTTTGCCTGGTAAAGATAAACCCTTAAAAATTGACCAGCTGTCTCAAAATATTTTCACAAACCAGTTTTGCAGTTTGTTTGCTCTCATATGTTCTGCCTAACGTGCACACCAGCAGCTGATGAAAGAACAGGTAAGGGCAGAAACAACGACGTAGTTTGTTGCATGAAGCCAAGCAACTCAGTGCTATTGTGGATGAGGGTGATGAGCTACCTGTGTTTAAAGAAGGCTTAAGGGAATGTTAATGCTAAACCTCTGGGCAAGAAGAGCTTGTTTGACAAAGATATTACCTCTAATACATTGAATAAGCAGAGATTTAATTGTAAAATACTATTGACGGAGGTATTTGGTTTACAGAATGACATATTTTTTGTTTTCATAATCCTTCTTTCAAGTTTAACAGCTACCACAAAATGGCATTATGGAATTAAAATTAGTTTTTACTTTTCAGACCTAATAAAAAGCCAACAAATTTCTCTTCTCTCCTTTTGAGTGGGTGTAGATTATATTTCACAGAAAATGCATTGGGCTTAAGGAAGTGTTGCGAATTCTTCATCCTCATGCTGAAATTTTGTCTTCTTGTCTTGTGTTATCTGAATCTTTTTTGCAACTTATTTCACACTGAAGTGAAAGCCATCATCAGAAGACAGGTTTTCAGATTCTTCAGTGAAACTGTGTGTGTACAAGACGGACCTATGTCTACGGTGACACAACCGGTATTATTGCACTGCACTACACTCCTGTAACATATTGAGGCAGCAGCTGTAAGCTAAGCCAACTCCTAAGGATGGGCAAACATTTTAGCCACCTGAGCAAGTGGCTAAACCTTCCATATTTCTCTAGGTTTTGTTGTGCCAGCCTTAGCAGCTAATCCTTCACCAGCATTTCCAACATGCTGAATTAGTTGAGTATGGTGTGTGGAGGGTGATAAAGGTCCATGAAATGAACAACACAGGCAAGAGGAAAAAACCCCACCCTTAGAACAGAAGTGAGCTCGAAGATGATTAGCTGTTTTTAACTTTGTCTTTTTGTCTTTTTTGAGAATCTGGAAGAGTACTTTTCTCCCTGTTCAGGTTTGTGAATGTGTGAAGATATTATAGTTGCCATGTCAAGGGTAGTGAGAAGCATCTGAGCTACAGAAGGGTCACAAAACAAGGCTGTTTTGTGTCACATAGTTCAGTTAACCTGGGTGTTGTTTTCTGGGTCACTTCTTAAAGAAACTGAAACTTCTCACTGGGAATTGTATTACCTTTGGTAATGTAAATTCTACACAAATAATTTGTGTGTTAGAATCCATTTAAAAAAAAAAAAAAAAGGCTGTACCTTTTAGGACTTACTCTGATTCTCCAAAGTGTGTTATTGCTATTGCAAAACTTTCCTGACCTCATGAAGGAGAGGAGGAAATAGATCTGCTCAGTGGATGAGGACCCAAATGCTTCATATTCATCAAGCACATAGTGCTCCATGACAACCAATACAATTGCCATCCAGAACAGTTTTTGCAGATGGGATTTTCCCTGGCTTACAACACATGTTTCTGTGTTGCATACTGCTAGGATCCCTGCTCCACCCTGTCAGCTGGCTGTCCCTACCCCTTTCAACGTTAATCTGCTTGCTTAAGCAGGTTCAATTTTGCCAGTATTTTGCTTGTGGCAGCCCATGTTTGCTTGCAAAAGTTCAAACTCTGGCTAACGAGGCTGGAGCCTGTCCTGCTTTGCACTGATTGGAAATTTCCAGGCTGTGGATAGACCTTTACAGGCCCCAAACAGCTGCAGCTCATAACTGAACTGTATTTGCTGCTGGTCTGGCTTGTCACTGGCAAGGAGGAGGATATTAAAATCCTATAAAGATACTATCAAATTAGAAAATACTGCACAGTGTGCTTTTGTTTCTTTTAAGGATGAAGAAACCAGATGAGAGAGGACTTAAGCTCCCTCTGTGCATATATGCAGAGCGGAAAGAAATTAGTTTTAACCGACCCCTTGATGATAGTACTTGATATTTGACTATATTTAATCACTTATAGAAAAGACAGTTGCACTTTTCAACAGCTGCTGTTGCTCTGAGCTTCAAGGGGCTAGCGAAAAGATTAGGTCTGGGAAGGGATTTAGTCCCTCTCTCTCCCTCTCCCACAAAATCTGCATTTTTCATGACTTTTGGAGTTCCAGGGGGAAAATAAAACAAAACAAAACACATTCTTTACTGTGTTCAAAACTTTACTGCTGTTTCAATTATGTCGTGGCATTATAGGGGGAAGCAGATGGCCAGGAAAGAAAGCAGGCCCTGCAGGTGTGAGAGCATACATCACCAGCTTTGGGAACCCCCATCAGTGGGGCTCATCTTTGCCCAGCCACAGAGGAAAGGCTTTGCTGACTTCCCCAGTTAGACTGAATAGCAGCATGGAGTTTCGGTCCAGTTTCAGGAAGACAACTGACTACAGGATTGGCTACCTGGCAAAGCTTTTAGCAGTCTCAGTGCACAGAGAGCAAGGTGGGATGATTAACGGACTGAGCTCTCTCCAGCCCTAAAGGAGATTCTTTCTGAATGAGGTCACATCCTGGTGTCAGAGAGCTCTGATCTGCCCAGATGTGCCAAAACTCAGGTGGGATGTTAGGGATGTGGTATGTGTAAAGACTGCCTTTCCAACCTAAACATGTTGAGGGATGATTTCTGATTTTGACTTGAGTTTCTTTATATTCCTGATAATTTCTCTAAATGTGTCCACTTCAGAATGTGACTGACTGGTTAAGAAATACAAAAGAAAATTTGTAACTTTACCAGAATGTTTGATATTGCTATCAGTATTTTAATTAAAGTGTAAATTAAATAATTACTTCTCTTGGTCCTGTTTCACCAATAAGCTTCAATATGCATTTCATAAAACCAAGGGCTACCATTTAAAAATTATTAAAATTTAAAACCAGTCTTCTGGAGGGGAAACAGGTAGAATATTCCAGCAACTACCACAACACTTTACGCATATGTAAAAACATCAATTTTAAATGTCCATATTAGAAGGTGTTGTATGACGTGGCCCAATATTAGTGAAAATACTCTTTTTTGAAAAGGTTATTGAAATTATTAGGTATTTAAAAATCCAGCTTTATAAGGAAAAACAATTTGCACAAACCCTAAACTGCAAATGCAAGGAGTAAGGGAACGTGTCTGGTTTCACTTGTTAGATGTATGTGTCATCCATGTTAATGTTAACAGCAATTGTGCATGGGGAGTATCTCTTCTAATTTTAAGCTTCAAAATGCACAAAAGGAAGGAAGCAGCTCAAATTACTTTCCCACCATAATACTGAGAAGGCCTGATGGTGGGTGTAATGGAGCAGCCAGTGTGTCAGCCTCAGGGCTTCTAGGCAAAGCTGCAGAGCATTCAGTTCTCACTGGAACTCACGAACTTGCTGTACTGCAAGCATTAAATCATCATTCCATTTGTTAAGCTAGTTAAATGCTCTTTTTTAAATGATCACTGGGAATATTTGTCTACACACATGGGTTATTCAGAAACACATCACTTATTCTGATTACTACTGGGAGTTCTCATTGTGTAAAGGCACAGGCACAAGCAGCTTTGCTTCTTTTGAAAATGAGCTTTCTTATTTAAATTGCTCTCATAACTTTGCATGTAAAACAAATGCAGTTGCTCACTTCACACCCATGTAGATACTGATATGCAGCAAAATAACGTGACATGAAACATATGGTCAAGAAACGTCCCAGTGATATTCCCATGCAAATATTTTTATGCATGTCTACGTGTACTCAAGTACATACTGGCATTTTGACCCGGACTGTGTAATTACTTCTGTAATTAGGTTTTTATGTAAACCACAACTCAAATTATTCTTTCACAAATGCACTTTAATTTTTACTTTTATAATTATGAGATCTTCATAATTATAAATAAAGTTCAGAGGCACTAGGAATAAAAGACTATTTAATGATCTTAAAGCAAAATGGCAAAATAATATTGGTTCAAGAAATATCTTTTGACAGCAATGCATGATTCAGTTCTGGTGCTGATTATCACAGGAAGTTCCTGAGGCCAAGAGCATGCCAAGACCATTTAAAAAGACTGGATATTAATGCAAATAAAAACCACCCCAAATGGTCATTTTTGGTTATTGTCAGAATTTTGGAAGGGTGTTTGACTTCTTGTTACCCAGCTTAAAACAATCTCTCTTGTAAGAGCAAAAGGTGGGGCCTATGTCTGGAAGATGCAGTCTAAAGACAAAGTGTTTGCTTGCTTTCCACATCGTCTGCTAGGAAAATATATTTATTCTCCTATGAACAGCTTCCCCAGGCCACCCCATAAGATTGATTTTCCTGCTGCTTTTCTTTCAGTCACAGAAATTCCACTCCTGAAGAAAAGAAAATCAATAACAGATATTCTCATCCGTTTTATCAAATGCTCTAACACAGTGCATTACAGAGTAAAAGTTTGTTACAGTAGTGCATGGGAAGCTTGCTAAGCTTCTATTTATGCAAATCATAAATCAGTTATAAAAGTCGAGTTCATAGTAAAGTTTAGAGTTGAGCAAAAAGGTGGGGATTTTTTTTGTTTTGTTTTGTTTGTTTTGGTTTTGTGCGAGTATTAAAAAAAATCTGCAGAGTTTTGAATAAACTGTGATAGATATGAACACCCCATATTTAGATCCAAATATTGGTTGCAGTCTGGGAAATTTTAGGAGGAAAAAGAAAACATTTGCAAGACTTCATTTTAGATCCCAAGCCTAGATATGTTGACACTTAGCTTCCCTCTAGGGGTGGTGGGGAGAAGTGGGTGCTGTGAGCAGTCGGATGTCCAGGGCCTGGCTATGTGCTCTGCGAGCTATGGGGTGCCGCAGGCAGGTGGTGAATCCTCCCTTGCTGCCTTCTGCCTTCACTGCGTGCCAACCTAAATAAACACCCCCACATGTGGTTTACAGGAGAAAGGAAAGGCTGCCCTTGCCTCACTGTGACTGTCCTTGTGGCCCTCTCCCTAGAGAGCCTTAGTGAAGTGTGAGGACAGTTCTTGCTTCCCATCTGGAGCATTGGGGCTGCTTGTTTCACAGTTTAGTTAACTCATAATTCATCCAAGTTATGCATAAACCATGTGAAGTTATACAAATCTCCTACCAAATTGTACTAGACATACCATTTTGGTGGCAATTTGATGGTAAATGGAAGTACTATACAAAATAAAGACAGATACAGTTATTTGGTGAGTGATTTCTTTTGTGGTGAATGACTGTATACCTTGAGTAATGCTTTCACTGAAAAATGTGCAGCAAGATTTACAATTTTTAATGATTGATCTTTGCTGCCATGCTAATGGTAGTTTTCCATATTTTTCCTGTTCATTTGACATTTTTTCCTGTCCTCTTCATCAAACAAATTTTTTCTTATGAGCAAAAATATGATGGATATGCTCTGACTGGGAATATGCAAAAGGCAAAAAGGTAACCACAATTCAGCAGAATTTGATATAAGAAAAAGCTTACTGAAGTTCAAAGAATTCAGTTAAGATCTAATTGCCATTCCTAAAATTTATTTTATTTTTGTCACCTGCTCTTTCACATTGTTGCTAGCCATTTTAGATCCAGGATAACAGTATCTGGTGAACAGAAATTCCTGGCATTAGCAGCTCTGTCTTTATTGGAATTCTTAACATTCACAAATTCACAAATGAGATGTAGTCTTGGTTTCAAAAATGGACTGTTTCGCTAGTATTTGCATGTCTGAACCAGAATACAGAGGAACAAAAAGTCGAGCATAGATTTTATGGTTTTCACCTTCAGTTTTGTCCCTGGAAGCTGTCAGTTGTTGTCTCATGCTATTCCTGTGATGGTCTAAAGACAGCCTAAGTAGATATGAGCCCATGGGAACATATTGCACACTGAGGGCTGTGTGGTCACAGCTTAGTGTAAGCACAGCATGGGGAAAAAGTGGAAGTGCCACTGTTGGAGATGCCATCTCCCTGACATTTCTTGTTTACAAGAAGCAAGCTTCTCTGATCTGCTGTTTCACAGGAGTACAGTGCTAGAGGACAGGCCCTTTGTGCAGCTGAGTGCCTTGGGTGCTTACAGAAAGCTTCAAAAAGTACCAGAATTTATTCAACTTTTGTACAGAATACTTCAGCCTCAGACCAGAACACATTACACGGTGGAGGATGTAGTGCTGCCTACATCTGCATGAGCTGAGCAATACAAGTTGCTTTGGCTGACAGATGAGGCTTTTGAGTAATTTTATTGCTGTTGCTTCCCACCTCAGGTGTCAGCATGTGGCCTGAAGACCTCCTTCCTCACTGCTTTGAGAAAGGCTGCAAAGCTGTGCTAGGATCACTAGAAAAAACACGGTGTCATTATAGAACAAGACATGACACTAAAATATGAGGCTGTGACAGCCTGTCATTTGCAAGGCTGTAATATGCACTAACGTAGTGAAAGAGAGAGCAGCTTAGATGCCATGGTGGTAATGTGCACTCACCGTATTTCTATGGTCTGGAAAGAGACCACAACTCTTTATTTTGACAAGGGGTAATGTGCATCTTTGAGAGTGACTATGGAAGAAAATTTAGCTTGCGATGTCAAGCAGTCCAACATGCACAGAAAGCTGCTAACATCTGCTGAGATGTCATGTTTTCTTGTGTGAAAATTGCATCTCAGATGTAGCAGCAATCTTTGCAAGAGTTGCACTATTTCAGAAGAAGAACACCAGCTAAGGTAGAATGTGGTCTGTTTATTTAAAACAAAATTAGGAACCAACAATGTATTATTCCCAGTCTTCCGTGTATCCTGAAAATCTTGTGTGTTTCTTTAACTGCTATAAATACAGATTCAGCTTGCCACACACAGAGCACTTCATCTGAATCTCGTCAAACGAGTACATTATTTACATTTCATCTCTTCTTAAAATGTGGCTTTCTCTTTTGAGCTTGTAAGTGTGGTAGGAATGCCACACCAACACAAGCATGTGTTACTTCATTGTGGACCATATCCTTTCCTGACTACAGTGGTGTCAAATGGGAAAGCCTTTCTTCTTACCAAGTGGTATTTGGACCTTCCTTCCTAAAAACAAAAAACAGGATCCATCCTTTTATATTAAAAAAAAAAAAATCAGGTTGTCAACCTGGATCAATTAACCAAGTTTCCTCACTTCTCTTCTCTTCTCTTGCCCTTTCCCCTTTTCTGCATGAGTAACCTAAAATCATGCATGTAATTATCTGACAGTTATTTCAATAATACAAAAATAATTTTAGTAATACTTCCCCCCTTTTATGACTGGAATCTTGTCCCGAGTCTATGGCTCCTTCTCTGAGTATGGAGCATATATGTTGTTACCATTTTTAGCTAGACTCCGTGGCTTTTATTTTTTTTCACAGATACACAAAATGCAGAAGTCTGTTTGTTTCCATCTCTCTTTATTTTTTTTCCAAGTGTAAACTAAACAACTGCTTTTACATCTCTTGCTGGTTAGAAGCCAATGTAAATGCTTATGCTAGGAGAACAAGCCAATTTCCTGCCGTTAAGGCTTTTTTGTTTATCCTAGAACTACTCACTGCCACTGCCTGCTCCTGACAGACTATTAACCCCTGTTTCTAGCAGGAATACCAGATGTGGGTTTCTTAAGCAAATTATTGGTTATTTCACCACATGTCGTTTTTACATTTAAGTGTTTCCAGCCTCTCAGAACATTCCACAGAAACAACATCACATTTTCCTTCAACCTGTTAATTAGCATAATTATTTATCAGCCTGAAACCACAGCTAGAGTTTGTTAAGCAGCAGTCAGATATGCACTGGATAGTGGCCCAAGAGACTAGAAAGAGTAATGAGAGGAGAGAGGCTGTGGGAAGGCATGCTGTTTGCATTTGTCTCCACCACCTCCTCTGAAGACCTCTCCAGCTGATAAGACACATCCCTCTTTCATGCTGCAGGCAGAGGAGGTTTCAGGGTTACTTGTCTGCCAAGTTCTACCCAGCTGTAACAGGGAGCTCTGGCTCTGGATGATCACCCCAAAAAGAGGTGATATGAGAAATATGCACCGTCCTCTATCCCTGGCAAATTATCCAATCCTCCCCTTGGATTGGTATGTTCCTTGTGTATTTATCTAATCTCCCTCACTGAAAGGAATGATGAGATTGCAACATCTATAAAACCTCTAGGACGCAGTACCTTCAGTCAGCATGTGAGATAACCAAGAGGGTCATTGTCCAGCCTTGTGCAAGCAACATTCATCCTTAGGCCAAAAAAAATGCCTTGCAGAATAATACCTTGGAAGCAGCAGGTCCAAACTACTCATCAGATCGATCCAATGATAGATGAAATACAAAATTGCTTGATGCATTTAAAATTCTCAGGGAACCCCGTTATTTTCAACCTGCAAATGCAGATGCAGAAGGTCTGCATCTGGGCAAACTAAGCCTCTCTTGCCCCGGGCCCCCTCTGAGTTTAGCACTAGAAGTGTTTCCATAGGTCCCTCTGTGGGGTGGATTGCACTCAGCTTTTGAAAGGTTGGGCATGGTAATTTTCTACCTGAATGTGTCTAGGCTGCTTTTATAGCTCCAGCAAGTCCTGTACTTCTGCCAGCAGCTGTACTGTGGTTTATGCATACCTGGTAATTGACAAGGTTTAATGTAAAAATTATTAATAGTAGTAGGGAATAGTTATGGATAAGTTTCTAAGTGGCTACACTTGGCTATGAGCTGCAGTGGATTTTTTTTTTCAGTCAGACTTCAGAAAAATATTACTTGGACAAATGAATGAGAATGTCCTGTGACCGCAGTTCAAACATGCTGGTTTTCCTAAAAATGTTCAGGACATCCAATTATATTCCTAAGCCTTCTAGTTCATTTGCAAGACTGGAGATACAGTAGAAAGCATCCAAGACTAGATTGCTCTGATCATAGGCTTCCATAAAGTGATCTGTAAACTCAATTCACCTGGGCTGTCAGCAGAATTTCTCACAGTGTTTGCCAGTCTTTTTTCCATAGTGACCTCTTCCTAGACATTTCATTATATCTTGTATTTTTGTATGTGCGTGAAAAAGAGTTGAAGGGTTTTTTTCCATAGAAAAAACTACAGCTCTGATATTATTACTCATCATGGGTACAAAGCTGTCTAGGCTTATGTTTTAATATTCTTAAATAAAGCAATAAAATGTTAATAATGTTTGTTATTCAAGATTAGTTAACTAAATGCTGGTATTCGCTGCAATATTTCAGCTAAGAGGGACAAATTCACTTTAATTTTCTTTCTCTTTATTTTCTCCACACCAACACAAGATTTCAAAATTTTTTTAAAAGTTAAAATCCTATTTGAGAAATCTCTTCTCTAAAAACTTTCAGAACTGGCAGAAAAATATCTACTACGATTTTATGTCCTCCCACTCAGATGCCAGTTTTTTGAGGAGGTGGGGGGTTTTTGTAGATTTTAGAAAGTTGAAAGCCAAAGCAATTTAGAATAACTCAATAAAACAGCAGCTGGTGGCAAGCCCTAAATATCCCTTAACGCTTATTGTTCCAGAGAGATGTTTGACTAGTAAGAAGGGTGGGAAAATTTGAAGGAGACACTGCATTAACCATCCTAATTAATACTCCTATTTTTTTGTGAAAGTTCCTAAAATGTAGTTCATAATATTTAACTCTTGTTTCTCTCTAAGAAATCAGACAGGTGGCCTGAGCAGCCTTGAGCATACTGTCTTCAACGTCCAGTGCCCTTTTTAGGTGGCTGTTCCTTGACCCCCACTTTGAGTAAGTGCAATATTGTTTTGCATAACTTCTGCTTTGTCAGCCTTGCAGAGCTGAGCTGGCACCCTGCTTATGTTTTGCATGACTTCTGCTTGCCTAAGTTACATCCTTTATCTGTTTCTCCAAGGCTGTGCTGTTCTGTTCTTCTGTCCTTGATACGAGTAAAATATTGTTCTGTTCTACTATCCTTATCCAGTGGATAAAATGCTGTTATATTCTACTGTCCTTGTCACCTCAAAGCTATTTAAATTTCAGGGCTTGTGCGTGTGCTCTTAGTTTATTATAGGCCCCAATCTGTGCTGGAATGTCAGAGAACAACGTTGCTGCAGCAACTGTAATGAAGGACAGTGGTTGCACACACAGGTTTGGTGCTGGTGCAGGCACTCAAGCCCCGTGCCCCGGCCACTCTGCCAGCTCTGGCACCCTCCCCACCCATGCCTTTGCTGCATGTGTCAGGGGCTCTGCTTCATGGCCAGTTATGAAGCCAAGTGCTTTCCAGGTGGTTTTGCAGCTGAAGTAAAGGCTTTGCTCTTGAGAAACCTGAACTGATGCTTGGTTAAAGACACCCGCAGTTGTCAAAATAGTATTTATATGCAAGATCTCAAGTGAGTTACTGCTTCTTATATTCTTTTGCATGTCTTTCTGCAGCCCTTTCCCAGCAGAGGAGAGCAAACAGGCAAGGCTGGGAGTGCTACAAGTCCTGGTTATCTGCATGCCAGAATCCTAATGGCACACAGATAACCTAATGGCAATCCTAATGGCCAGCCTTTTATTTGTGAGCCCACAAGAGACCTGATTTTAGCATTGCACAACACCTTCCAGTTTATCCAGGAAAGCAGTGAATGAATTGTATGATTATTTAATTTATCAGTGCTTCAAAATTCAGATCTACAGAGGCTTAAAGAAATAAAAAAAACAGACAGTTTTGAACATGGTTGTATATCTGGTTGGCAGTGCAGGACACATCGACAAAGGGAGAGCAGTGGATGTTGTCTGCCTTGACTTCAGCAAGGCTTTTGACTCTGTCTTGTCCTCACAGGCAAGCTCAGGAAATGTGGGTTAGGGGAATGGACAGTGAGGTGGATCAGGAACTGGCTGAAGGGCAGAACTCAGAAGGTTGTGATCAGCAGAGCAGAATCTGGCTGGAGGCCTGCAGCCAGTTCTCCAGGGATCAATACTGGGACCAGTCTTGTTCAACTTGTTTATCAATGACCTGGAGGAAGGGATAGAATGCACCCTCAGCAAGTTTGCTGATGGCTCTAAACTGGGGGAGTGGCTGATCCACCTGAAGGTTCTGCTGCCCTTCCGTGGGACCCTGATAGGCTGGAGAGTTGGGCAGAGAGAAACTTAATGAGTTCAACAAGGGCAGGTGTCGGGTCCTGCACCTGGGGAGGAACAGCCTCAAGTGCCAGCACAGGCTGGGGGTTGCTCCTACAGAAGAGCTCTGTGGAGAAGGACCTGGGACTCTTGGTGGATCACAAGTTGCCCATCAGCCGGCAGTGCCCTTGTGGCCAGGAGGGCCAATGGTATCCTGGGGTGCATCGGGGAGAGTGGGGCCATCAGGTCAAGATGGGTGATCCTGCCCCTCTACTCGGCCCTGCTGAGACCACATCTGGAGTGCTGTGTCCAGTTCTGGGCTCCTCAGCAAAAGAGACACAAGGAGCTACTGGAGAGGATCCAGCAGAGAATCACAAAGATGATTTGGGGTCTGGAGCATCTCTTATGAGGAGAGACTGCAGGAGCTGGGCCTGTTTAGTCTGGAGATGAGAAGGCTGAGAGGGGATCTCATTAACGCATACAAATATCTCAAAGGCAGATGCCAACAGGATGGTGCCAGACTCTTGTCAGAGGTGCCCAGCAACAGGACGAGGAACAGTGACCATAAACTAAAACACCAGAAGTTGCACCATAACATGAGGAAGAATTTCTTTACGTTGAGGATAGCAGAGCACTGGAACAGGCTGCCTGGGAATTTGTGGAGTCTCCCTCTCTGGAGACATTCAAAACCCACTTGGATGAGTTCCTCTGTAACCTGCTCTAGGTGACCCTGCCTGGGCAGGGGGTTGGATGGGATGATCTCCAGAGGTCTATTTCAACTCTAGCAATTATGCGATTCTGTGTTTCTGTGATGTAATGCTTTTATGATCATTTGACATTTGCGAATTCTGCACTACTTAGCAACCACCAGAGTCCAAGAGAGTGTGAAAAAAAAAAAATTTCCTTCTGTGATACTCACCATCACAGACATGTGCCAAAATAACAGTGTCAGTTTGGGTACAGGAAGGTGTGATGTCAGGGTACATGCTCTGACTGGCAGCACTTTTCTGTTGAAAACCCTTAGCAGAAGTTGTGCTTTATGCCAACAAATTGATGTGTCTGTCAGACTTGTCCCTTTACTCTAAATATGGTTTTGCCACTTCTTTGCAAGCACAGTAATTGTCTCTGTGTTGGACATGATTTAGTATACTTCCCCCCAGGCAGGTAATGAATTCTTAAAGTCATTTTCCATGATACTGCTTCCAGTATTTGCTGTAGACCTGTGGAGTTACAGTAGTGAGTGCTCAGAGTGACACATTAGAGTTGGGCCTTCTTATATTTAATATTGTCTAGCTATATTTTATTATATTGCAATCTATTACGTTATATTTTCTTTTCTGGACAGAGACAGGGAGTATAGCTCAGACACAGGATAAAAAGCTACTCAGGTGGAGAAGCATGGCTTTGCTGTATTGTATCACGGCTCTGTGACAAGAGATCCATTGTAGTCTACAGACCTGTGGTTCTTGTTTAGAAGGGAAATACTATCTTTGCAGTATTTAAATTCAAAGTTAAATATTCAGATTTGTGTAAAGAGGTCTCCTTATAGCAAACATCAGGATCATTCTGATTATCAGAGATGTCATAAAAATGTCTCCATTTTGTAACCCTACTTAGAATGATTGAATGACCCAAAAATGCTACAACATTTCACCTTATCAACCATAGTGGTGTGACGTGAAGCATTAAGGCATTTTGTATTATTGGGAAATATTTCAAAATCATATTTTTATGACCTATGTGAAGAAAAATCAGGTTCCCATAGTTAACAATGAGTTGCACTTAAAAGTTGGAAGATTTCACACCTTTGCTCTAATTAATTTTAGCCAGTAGTATTCATGAAAAGACCATATACTCAAAGAGGAACTGATGGAAAATCTCATCTGAATTTTGTTAGACCTCTAAACCTGCTTCACAGCACTTCAGAAGCTTTGTTGCTAGCCAAACCTAGAGAGTACAGAACAAAAGGGTATAACAAGTAAGTTCACTATAGCCAGTTTCAGTGGCATCACTGATTTTGGTGTTGGATCAGGGCTGTTTCTTATTTTTTTCTGAATAGCTCAAGAGTTCACAGGAAATTTGACCCTATTCTACACAGAGATGCAAGAACAAAATCAGTTTCCCATGCAAAAAGAAATTTAGTGGCATATCCATCCAGAATCCTAAGGAAAGTAGAAGCTTGTTGGCCAAAGACAAGACATGAGAGATTTCTGCCAGAAAAAAAAAGTAGCAATGAATTTTTTTTCAATTCAATCACAACTCTAAACTCATCTGGGGTTTAGAAATCTTTTAGAAAGTTGGTGGTGTATCTGGGCAAGCCAGAAAAAAGTTAAAACAGATTTTAGGATATGATAAAAAGGCTTTGTGGATTTAAAGGAATGGTATAAATATCTTTGTTATCTTTTTTACAGTATAGTAATATTTTCTAGGATAAGCATGTGTGTCATGCTTAATTACATTTTCTTACAAACATAAAACTGATCAAATTATGCTTCACTGGGGGAAATTCAGAGTGAAGCCTGTAAACTCAATAGAACAGCCTATAAAATCAGCTGAATTGATTCAGATTTGCCTACTAGTAATTTAGAGCAGGGGCTGAGTACAGTTGGCTCCAACTTATATAAAGTGACAGTGTGGAAACATGGGAAACCAAAGTCTCACCAAATCAGCAGAGTGACTCAGAAAACATTGCTATTGAATTATGATTCTCTAAGCAGGCTACTCTCACTGCAAAAGAAATTCTCTCTAGCCTTGCGTCAATACAGAAACAGTGTTTTTTCTTGAATTCTTCTTGCAATGACCTCAATGTTAAAACAGGTTTCTGAGGTAGAAACCCAGGATATTTCTTGAGGTCACTTTTTTTTTCTGTAGGACTTGTACAGCTTTTCCTTTGTGTATATACCTCTTTTTTTTTTTTTAAACTTTCATGTATTTTCAGGAAGTGATATCATATGAACATGCTGGTAAAATTAGCCTGAGGCTTTTGCTACATTTATATACAACAAAAGAAATCTTTGTCAGTAATTACTCACAAACTTATTATTGGTCCCTTGTAATTGTATAGCCAATGATTATGGTAGAAAAACAATAATTTTATGTAGTTATGACTAAATACCAGTACAACCCTCATATTATCAATGATCAGTGTAATAAAGCTGGCTTATTGTTCTAGCATTAAAGTGTCCCAGTACATACTTGGAGCTTTTGTTAGCTGGAGCTGTGTTTCAGCTTAATATCATTTCTGGTAATACTGAGATAATAAAAAATTACTGGCTTTCATATGATGCACATATGCCAGAATGGACAGTCTCTGGTTTTCAGGCTGTCTCATTAGTAAAGCTGGCTTCTTCAAAAAGGACTCGCATTTCAATAAATCTCAGTGCCTGTGTGTATTTTTTTCTCCAGAGAACTTTCAAAAGATATCTGGCACATACACGTATCACCATTTTTTTTTCCAATCGAGTGCAACGGGATTTTATTTAATGAACTGTATAAAAGAGGCTGCTTTGAAACATATATATGCTATATATGAGACAAATAATGTTGGTTAAAGGAAAGTTTGATTGTTTGTGGAATTTCAGAATCTGAGCTTCAGTTTTATGCTCATGTATTTCTTTTTCTGCAATGCAAGGGTATTTTCCAGCAGTGGGTAACACCCAATTTCAATAAATTTAGCCCTACATTGAAAGTGTTTCCAAATTCCCAGGGCAAATCTAGATTTATTGGGGGGGGGGGGGGGGGGGGGGGGAAGGTGGGGGAATGTTAACAGATGATTTAATTTACATTTGCCATGCTTTGCAATGCTCAAAGAGTCGATGGTGAGTACAGTAGCACAGGCCAGCTTTTCCAGAGAGACCAGTCCCCGAGCACACCTGCCCTGGTGCTGAAGCCTTTCCCGTGCCCAGAAGCTGCCAGCATGAGCATTGCTGTGTGGCAGCTCCCTGGGCTTCCAAGCACAAAAGCTGCTGAGAGCTGGGCAATCCTCAGCAGGGGTGCCCACAGAAGGTTTGCAACAGAGGGGACAGGGAGCTCCTGTGAATGGACATGAGCCCATGCAGCCTGTGCAGCTTGTCTTTACTAAGTCTCTGCCAGATCCCAAAAGAAATGACACTGTCTAATGGTTTGGCCACAAGCCCACCACTCCACTCCTGTTTAATTTAAACTTTTCTTCTACCACCACATTGGTGCTCAGCCGTGGTATTAGCATGTGGCTGTTCTTCCACAGGTGAAGTAGGCAGTGAAGGAGGTTTCAGTACTTTCACTTAGGTCCCCCCCAAAACATTCTCAACCCCTAAAAGCCACTGCTGCCTTTTATATTCTATAACAGAATGAAAAGAAGTAATGAGGAAGGCATGTAAGAATGTGCTTGCAGTTAATAACTCTACACACATGCTGAAAATTAAATGTACACTTCACGTTTTCCTGGATGTGGGCCAGAAAAGGCAGCTCACAGGATGAAGTCACTAATGAGTATAGTATACAGCTCACAGCACACTGCAGGGATCTTTTTCTCCTCTGCTGTCTAGCAGCTTTAAAGGAAAAGACTGGAGTCTTCCTTCAGTGCACTACTGTTTTGCACAAAAGGACAGCATGATCTTTAAAGGGATTTTATGTCATGAGTCTTGAAAAGAGAGTCATGTGGACACTGATAAGAGCAGTAAATTGACCTGCCCTGATCTCATGGGCGAACACAGGTAACACGTACATCCTGTGTAGAAACAGCAAATGGAGGTCCAGCTATGCTTGTTGACACTGTACTGTTTTTCAGTGTTTCTGCATTTCTCGGTTTTGTTGTGCAAGTAAAATGACACACAAATCGTCAATCACAACAACTTGTGCCCTTTCCTGTGCTCTCGTCATCCTTCATTGGGCAATAAAAGTAGAGAAAATTGTCCTACCCTTTCCAGAAACACTGTAAACAATTAACAAGGAAATGTGGGCATTTCTTGCTCAAAATAGAAACCTAGTCAGTTTGGAGGTTCTTCTGATTAATAAGAAAAAGCAAAATAATTTTGTTCATTTAATTTGTCCTCTCCCCAGGAGAAAAAAAACCCAAAACCAAACAAACAGAAAAAACCCCAAACCAAAAAAACCCCAACCAAAACCACACCGCATTTTCACTTTTGATTAAATTTGCTTTCCCTGGATTACTATTTCAATGCATTATGGATTACGAGAAGCATGAAAATTTGAGTACTTGTGTTTATGAGAAGAGGCCAGGATAGATCTCGCCCAGTGCTTCTTTGGGTTATTCCTTTGTGCACAGTCATTCTCATTTACCAGACTGTAGGCCCACAGAACACAATGCATGGTAAGAAGCATGGAGATCTTGTGCACAATGCTTTTGTGCAAAGGGAGAAAACTGCACATAAAATAAACATGTGATGTTTATGTTACCTTTTGGACCCTTCTCTGGACTTCAGGTGCATTAACCAGTTCAACCAAATCCTGACAAGGATCAAGCAGTGGGAAGGGCACACTGAGCAGCTTCAGAGTTGAAGCTAGACTCAAGTTCAGGCAGCTGTGCAATGCACAGCAAATACAATGCACAAAAGAAAGATCAATGGGAAAACAGGAAGAGAGAAGTAGCGTGCCTGTGATTTGTAATTTAAGCAAATATAAGTTGACCGTGTCCCCTACAGCAAACAATCACGTCCACTTCTATTTACAGCGCCTGTGTGGAAATCGCCTCTGAGAAAAACAGTCCCAGAAGCAGAGGAGCAACGATGATACAGGACAAAACCCTTAAGACAAAAAAACCCAAAGTGGTGCCCTGCAGGCTTGGCAAGCACGAAGGACTGCCCTTCCCTGTCTTTGTTCCACCCCAATGCGCTATCACCCCCCTCAAGGAAAACTATCTCTGTCTGTACACCCCAGCTTTCTTCTCCTGTAATCCTAAGGATTCAGAGAAGCGAGTGGTACTCTTACATAAAACAAAGGTATCCAGACTACAATCAATTTTTTAAAATGAAAAGTATGCCAAGGACACTCTCTGTGATTAACAGGAAGAGGCTGCAGGGCAAGTGATGAGGCTGCAGAGCAAGTGATGTTCTGGTTTTTCCCTTAGTCTGATCTATCAGACTGAGAATCAGCATAATTACATACTAATAAAACATCTCAGCCTATAGCTGCAAGGCCAGGGCAATGCACTTCTACCGTCTGAAGACTCCTTGTTACATTATTTTCCCACCCTTCCCCATCCAATTGCTCAAGTGTGCTGGTGCTCATTTTGAAATAAGCCTGCACAGGTTTATTGTCTTAAAATCCAGTGCTTCAGTCTGCAGGTTTCTTTATTCTCGTCCTCTGCTATGCCATTTGTATCAGGGATTGGCGTGGGGACAGTGACCCACTCTGGTAGTTGAGCCTCGCTCTGGCTTTGAGGCTGCTGGCTCAGGTGCCCAGCACAGACCAACTGCAGCCTCGGCGCTGCCCTCTGGATGAGGTGGGAAAGTACTTTAACTTCAGAAACTTTGTTTCCTTTCCAAAAGCTCAAGATAAGACAGAGGAAGAAACTAAATGCAAAGGAAAAAAGTAGTGAAGGAAAATAGCCAGGAAAATAGGTTTGGGTATTTCTGTTTAATGCAGTGTTTAGATGGTGGATTTGGGAGTGGAAATATCTGTCATTTTCTGGACACAGGAAAGTTTGGCTTGCTTTGTACTGTTACCTGTTGCAGGACTGTAGTGTAGCTGCAGCTACAGAATGGGTCAAGCTTTGCCCTTTGCCTTTGACATTTCTCCAGCTTTGTTACTGGCTCTTCTTTCTTCTGTCTACAGTGAGTTTCAAAATGCAAGCAGCAGTTCACATTTTCTTACCTGTCCTTCAGCCCTGCACAAGCCCCTAGCTGTCAAGTGGCATCGAAGAAGCTTTTAACAAGTGTTTAAAATTACCCATTAATATCTTTGTTTTCTTGTATTTTGATGGCAGGCTAGTTGTTTCCCAAGACCTGACAGAATTGCGTGAAGGAGGTGCTACAGTGATGATGCAACTGCTGAGGGAAGGCAGACAGAAGGGTGAGGCTTAATTCTCTAATCTTCCCCTTGCATGTGGCTTTCACCATGTTTAATTTTTCAATCTATTTTTTTTCTGGCTTTAAATATTTTAAAATCATAAACAAATAAAGATTAGAAAAGTCAAACAGTCTGTGTCTGCCTCTGTGTTAACATAATGGATACTTCCATAATATAAAAGTTTATTTCTAAATAAGGCAAAGATGAGTTCTGACCACATAAGATGGAGCAATAAAAAGAAAAAAAAAATCAGTGCTGCTGTTGTTACTGTTATGTTCTAAGGAACTTTATCACCATCTAGCAGGGGTCTGAGGCAAGGGACAGCTTCTGAGACATGCAAGTGATATAGGTCAGCAGCATAATGCCAGGCCCCCATGAACTGTCATTGTGAACATGAGTTAAAGCACTTGTCCCCAAGTCAGGCACAAGTACACCCTTCCCTCTGGATATGCTCATGGTCAACTTGAAACTGATGCCCATGAACTCGAAATTTAATAGCTGGTCCCCTTTTTAGTCCTCCTTTTGTCCTTTTTTGACTAATCCTTTTTCTCAAGAGCTTTTGCCATGCATCTTGTGTCACCACACTTGCTGTTTCCTGGGTTGAGTGGGAAGATCCTGTTTGATGCAACTGCAATCAACAGAATCGGACTGAATTCAAATCATATTGTCCACCTGGATCGGTCAGAGATGCAGATATGGCAGAGTGGTTCTTTGTGGCCCATGAAAGGTCTGCAACCATCTTCCATTTCTTGGTGTCCAACACATCACCATCTCTAGGTATTTCCTTGTCATCCCTCTTTTTAAGAGAAAAAACAACCTCTCTTTAAGGTTCCTCCAAGGCCTTATGAAGAACACAGATCTCACCTTCATGATAAATCTCTTGTGGCAAATACCCGTTACTAGACGCAAAAAACCCCAAACAGTGGCATTTTTCTCTCTGGTACTTACACAGCAATGTGCAGAACCAAACTGATCATTATACTGTTCCGCATACCCTGGCACCGTTTTTAACAAACATAACAGAAACGTTTTCCATCAATATTCATTGGCAAAGCATTGTTGCTTTGATTACATGAGAGGATTTTTCCACAGATGGTAGATGAAGAAAGAGGAAACCAGATCCTGTTTTGCAGATCATACAGCCCTGAACCTACAGGGGGATGGCGCTGCGGCGTTTGTCACAGCTATGGGAGACTGTGTCTGTGGAGATCCCTTGTATAAATGTCGGCAACGCATTATTGATTAGCACCTGCTCCCCATGTTCAAGTGGGACATTGTGAGTTTATAGATCATAATGTTTCCTCAGGTGCAAGGACTGAGGTGGTGTGTTTGCACAGTTATTGTTAGGCTGGGAATGAAATTAATTCAAATGACTTGTGAATCTCCAAGGGAGGCAGGAAATGGGAAGTACCAATTTCCATGAGGTAGAGTACACATGGCCAAAATGGGTTCTTGGTTACACCTCAGATTTTTTATCAGTTCCAGGACCCTGCAGAGATGGGAGTGGAGTCAGTGTCTGTCCCAGAGTCTATTTGCCTCAGCTTGTGTCCCAATATAAAATGCCGTTTGCTTCCCTTGTTTTTCTCCCCCTGCAAATTTTCTCTTCTTCTGTTTTAATTCCAGCTAACTTATTTTTGGCCTGTGTACAGTGGGAAGCTATCCAAACTTTTTCCACAGACTTTATTCTCCACACCGGCAATCACAGCTGTCATGACTTCATAACTATGAAACAGTACTGCAGGCGGGAGTAACAGGCTCTGAATTGTATTCGTCTGGCAGGAGATATAAAGTGGCAAATGCAACCTGTGTAATTCTTGACCGCATGCTGTGTTATTGCAGAAAAACACTTTTATCATGCACACAAATCACTTTACTTCTTTTTTTTTTCTTCTTCTTTTCCTTATTTCATTTTCCTTTAGCTCAGAAGGTCAGTATTTTCAACCCGCTCTAACTGCTAAAGAAAAAATGTGCTCAAAATAAAATCCATAAATACGAATTTGTTGTACTGACTCGGGCTGGGTACATGTAGTAACAAGCTGGTCCTCTAAAGGCCATGGCAAAGCTCCCACTGACTTTATTTGGGCCAAGAGTTCACTCCTAACCTTCATTTTCTCTGCATTAAATGTGATGCTGGTACTATACTTTGATGAAGGACACATGAAGATCTACTTACACAGCAGTATTATTATATTTTTCTGTTTTCAGTGGAAACTGTCAGAAAAGAATAATTTTAAGAAATTACAGTTAAATGTACTGCTGGTTTTTTTTTCTTATAAATTCCTGGACATAACCTATGATCAAAGTCTTGATAACCAACAATGGCAAAAGGGTCAGAAGTACTCCACCCACAGTAATTGACTGTACCACCACAAGGGGCAAACTTAGCACTGAAATGCTTTTCATTTGCTGACATGCTACAGCTCTGAGTTAAACAAGAATGAGCAGTTTTCAAATTATTAAAGGGAATGTATCAATCAAAAATAAGTATTTTTGCTTTTTCATTTGTGTAGCTACAGTTAGTCAGCCAAAAAAGCCAAATCCACTGAAAGTAATTTTACTGCTGCAATGACACAAGTGAACATCTGTAGACAAAAGTCCTTCACAATATTTCTTTTAAATATTTATTTTAGATTACAACTCCCTTGACTGAGGAAACATTTTGCCGCTATAAGGTGCTGATTGTACAGTTGCTGAAGAACACACATAACAGCAAGGCTGAGGTTTTACAGGCTCCACAATAATGTCCAAGCTATTAAACATCAAGCAACAGCAGGCTTTTTTTGCCTAACCTGAGAGCTCTCCAGGGAGAAGCCATAAAATATAGCCCTGTACAACATGTCATCCACAGGGGCTATACTGAGTTTGTGGATTACGCTCTAGGTGATTAACACTGATGTTTAATATCTGCTAACAGTGTTAGTGCAAGGGTAACCAGTGTAAGAAAAGGACAGGAGGCCATCCAGAGGCACCTGGACAAGCTCAAGAACTGGGTCCATGGGAATCTCCAGAGGTTTAAAAAGACCAAGTGGAAGGTGCTGCACGTGGGTCGAGTGGATACCCCTGGTATCAGCACAGGCTGGGGGATGAACAGATGGAGAGCAGCCCTGGGGAGAAGGGCTTGGGGGTGCTGGTGGGTGAGAGGCTGGACATGACCCAGCCATGTGCACTCACAGCCCAGAGAGCCAAACGTGTCCTGGGCTGCATCCAAAGCCGCGTGGGCAGCAGGGGAGGGAGGGGATTCTGTCCCTCTGCTCTGCTCTGGTGAGACCCCACCTGGAACACTGCATCCAGCTCTGGGGTCCCAGAGCAGGAAGGACATGGACCTGTGAGAGTGAGTCCAGAGGAGGGTCACTAAGATGATTAGAGGGATGGAGAACCTCTCCTACAAGGAAAGACTAAGAGAATTGGGATTGTCCAGCCTGGAAAGAGAAGCCTGGAAGAGATGGGTGGCGTAATTGTGATCTTCCAGTACCTGAAGGGAGCCTACAAGAAGGATGAAGAGAGACTTTTTACAAGAGCATGTAGTGACAGGACAACAGGAAATGGCTTCAGACTAAAGACAATAGGTTTAGATTCAATGTTAGGAAGAAATTCTTAACAGTGAAGATGGTGAATACTGGAACAGGTTGCTCAGAGAAGTTGTGGATGACCCATTCCTAGAAGCATTCAAGGCCAGGCTGGATGGGGCTTGAGCAACCACTGGACTTGTCACTTGTCCAGTGACAAGTGTCTCTGCCCATGGCAGGGGAGATTTGAAACTAGATGATCCCTTCCAACTATAAATTCTCTTCCAACCCAAGCCATTTTATGGTGCCATGTCAACCCTGTGTGCTCTACTTCATACCCTGACTCTTGATGAAGATGTCATCTACCTAGACTTTAAACCCTTTGATACAGTCTCCCCCCAACCTTCTTGCTGCTTAATTGGAGAGATATGAATTTGACAAGTGGATTGTTGAAGGATAAGGACCCATCTGTATAACTGTCAAAAGAGCCATAGACAGTGGCTTAATGTCCGAGCGGAAATAAGTGGTGTCCCTGAAGGGTCTGTACTGAGCTCAAACCACTTAATGTTTACATCAGTAACAGAGATAGTGGGATCAGGCACCTTGCTGAAGGTGCCTTCGGCAAGATTTTGGATGACACCAAACCGAGTGGTACACTCGATTCACTGTAGGGAGCGATATTGTCCAGAGGGACTCCAACAGTTGTATGGAGTGGGCCTCTGTGAACATCATGAAGTTCAGCAAAGTCAAATTCAATCTTCTGCTTGGTCAGGGCATTCCCCAGCATCAATACACAGTGGGGGATGAAGGGATTGAGAGCAGCCCTGCAGAGAAGAACTTGGGGATAGTGGTAAACAAAAACTGAATGTTGTCAGGGTGCATTTGCAGCCCAGAAAGCCAACAGCATCCTGGGCTGCATCAAAAGATCTGTGAGCAGCAGGTCAAGGAAGGTGATTCTGCCGCTGTACTCTGCTCTCATAAGACCCCACCTGGAGTGCTGTATCCAGCTCTGGGGCCCACAATACAGGAAAGACAAGGACCTGTTGGAGAAGATCCAGAGGAGTGCCACAAAAATGATTAGACATATGGAACATCTCTCCAGTGAGCTTTAAAGTCAAATTTAAAGTCAAAAGTAGGACTCTGACAAAATCAGTCCTAAGTTCCTAATGAATTAAATGCCAGCTCCAATAATTGGACAATCCTCCCTGCATTTATTCTCATTTAGGTAGCCATGCTATAGTTAATATGCCTGAGTTTGATCCCATCCAATTTTATTTATTACGGATACATAGTTCCATACCTCTGTAAGAAATCATCCAGTGGGGCATTTTCACGCTGTGTCTTCTTGCTCCATAACACATAAAGTTGAAATCTGGATCATCAAAGATTGCATAAGAGAGTGAGAGAGACAGATTGCCAGAAAGGACAACACAACAGATACATTGCATTCAAAGCGTAAGGAAGAAAGAGTTTGCTCATTTAGCAAATGGCAGTGATGGCCTTTTTCTGGCTGTGAATGGGGTAAAATTCCCTCATTTGTGTATTTTTAAATTCTTTTAATATAGAATATAAAAGCCGTCCCTTTGCTTTTTTACAGCAGAATGTCAAAGAAATTAGATGTGGAAAAATGTCTTCCTCATCTTCTCAACCACCTGACTATTCCTAAATCTCTTCGTCCCTTGTCTGCAATCTGGGTTTTATTCCAGCCTTTTACACTTAATGCATATTCTGTATTAAGTCAAAAACCAGGGGTCACCAGTCTGCAGTTTATTTCCTCCTCCTAATGTAGTAGTTGATTGCTGGTAGTTAAAATCTCCCATTACTGCCACTTGGCCTCTTTTACATGCTTTTTTCATTTGTACAGTCATTTCACAGAAGATAAATCACAAATTAGTAAACCCGCAGCACTGATAGCACAGTGTTCTTTACTGGATCATCAGCATGAGAAATGGGATATGTATCTGTAGGTCTGTCCCTGTGCTGCTTCTGCAGCCGTGCTAGCTGGAAGGATACAGCAGTGGGAGGAAGCCTTTCAAAATTCTGCCTAAATGTGTTGATTATCTATTTAGTATTACTTTGCATTTACTGGCACATAGCTTTAAAGGTATGATAGGTAGAGCCCCCTCCATTTTTAATAGGTTTTCATATATTTTTGGTTGCATTTTGTTGGATGCCTGTTTCCAGGCATTGACGTCTGAAAAGACAACTTTTATTATAAACACTTTGAGGAAAGGCTGTGAGAGTTGCAGTTGTTCAGCCTGGAAGAGTGAAGGCTCCAGGGAGACCTGGTTGTGGCCTTTCAGCAATGGAAGGGGTTTTATGAGAAACGCAGGGACATGCATTTTAGCAGGGCCTGGAGAAATATGACAAGGGATGGTGGTTTTAAACTGACACAGAATAGATTTGAACTACATAAGAGGAAGAAATTCTTTGCAATAAGGTGAGCCTTTTAATTTGATACAGTACCATCAAGGATAATGTGTAAAAAAAAGTTAAAACCAATGAATAAACAAAACTGTGTGTTCTGCGAAGTAGAATTGTCTGGTATTTGTAATGTATAGCTCTGTGCTATAGTACAAGAAGACAGCTTCCCAGCAACGTTAAAGCTTTCAGCAAAACTGCTCATCATCAAGTTTCCCTTCATTTAATTTTGTTTCAAAGTTCTCATTTGTTGTGCCACTTGGCTTTTCCTATCTCTCCTACTAGCTTCCAGAGAACCCAAACCTATAACTAGGTGCTGTAAGATACCAGGTTGCCTTAAATTCAGCTGCTTTCTCTGCTGATCGAGAGCATTCTGTAAGAGATACCAATAAAGTTAAAAGCCCAATGATTCCACTTGGTGAAGAATTTGGTAGGTATTGTAGGAATGTCAGTCTGACAGTATTCCATAGAGGTATGTACATGACTGCAGCCCTCCTGAGGGAGCCCAGACATATGGGAAAGCCTCCCTATATATGTGGGCTTGCTCTAAATTCAAATGTAGCTTTTCTGGATGTAATTTCATATATCACACCAGCCTCAGAGAAACAAAAAAAGCCGCCCTGAATCAAACAATATCATCTTTGCAGAGAAAGTAAAATGGTGCATTAGCACTCAATGGGAAGTATACAGGGTTCCTGGGATGGTGTAGTACAAAAATATTTTAGGGAAAATAGGATGTTTTTGAAAGGATCCCAATTATATTTTCTTCAAATATCCAATTATTTCTCAACTTTTGATATGTCTTAATATTAGGGCCTGGAAAGATACAAAAGACTAAACTCCAACCCCCAAAATTTCTGTGGTTTTAGTCCTGCAGAGCTTCTGTGAATACTGAGATGGGAGAAAGTACTATGTGCGCCCATCATCTTTTATTCACTAAATATTTCCTTAGGGAGGCAGAAGGCATTACTGATTACTAGTGTGAATATTTGTTCTGTAATAACACTACACAGAAATTACTTGCTAGATGCTGCACAAGAAAATGGGTTGACTGTCTCTACACACGCCCATCTTGAATTTAGGCTAGGCTGGGTGGAGAGCATGAGAGGGACCAGACAGGGAAGCAGGCATTACGAAAAGAAAAGCACTTGCATTTAGCTCTGCCATATACATGTTCGCCGTTTTGTGTCACTAAATATTGAGAATCAGGTGACATTAACTTTGGAGGTGGAGAACATAATCACTGGGGAACATAATTGCTGGGCTTTACATACGAAGTCTGTATTGCTGGGTTGATCTGATGTTGCTATCTGTGGAGCTGGGAAAGTTTCATGGGTCTTAAAGAGGATGAGGTCCCACTGGACACCAACACTTTTGTGTCTGGGGTATCACCACAAGCACAGGGCTTCCATTTCTCCGGCCTGCTTTGTAAATTCAGAGCAAGACACAGACGTACAGAGCACACCCAGAAGGACTCGGTGGTCATTTCATCCCAGGGTGCAGAAACTTTGCAAACAAATAACTGATTGCTAGGTACCTGAAATTCCCATTGAACTAATCTACCTACTAATAAAAATATATTTCTTATGCCTTGATGCATAATGTAAGGACCACATGATATTGTACCCATGGATAAAAAGCAACTGCTTCCTCTCCAAGGCTGATGTCTTGGGTTGCTCTAAAAGATCTGATCAGGAATTGGTATGGTAACATGGGGATATAATAGGTCCTCTCTGAGGCAGCCCTCAAATATTTTTCTTAAAAGCTAATCTCAGCATGGTTACATTCACCTAATAATCTTAACACATACTACTTTGAGAACGTAGAGTATGCTCTACGGTGTTTGCTTCAGGAGAGACACCTTCCTTAATGGAGCTATTTGTAACCAGACATCCAAAAGAAAAAGAAATTATTATCCACAACCATAGGGTGCATAAATTCCTAATGTAACAGTTTTGTTTTCATTTAAAACTGCTCTAAGTAGGAGAAAGGTTTCATGAATAAGTAGGAAAGACATGCCTCAGTGGGAGAGTTGGAACTGTTTTGATCTCTAAGGTATTTTCCAAACCTAGGTTCTTTTCCACAGTATCATTTTGACTTCTTTTATTTTCCAAGAGCGCATTAAAAGAATGACAATTTTACAGTCAGAATATAAAATCATGAGCAAATTCTCAGTGGGAATCTGTGGATAGACTCTAACCTGGGAAAGAAAACATTTATATCCTGGTACAAACAGGTGTAATCCCCAAAGGCTCTTTGTGCTCAGCAGTACTGTTTGGTGTTCAGTTACATACACACTGTGTACACTCTGCACAAATGTGGTTTTATTATGACTTCATACGTCTATAGGGCATACAATATAGTGCGTATGTACACAGTGGATTGCATAGTATCTGTGCACTTCAATGTGCTCCATCAGTAGCTGAGTGTTGGCTAGCTAAGCACAGATATGTGTGGGTGTATGGAGACTGGGTTTGGTCTTAACAACCTAAAAGTAACAAGCCAGTTTCATGTAGGAAATGGTGGGTGTAGCTCTACCTTGTGATTCCTGATATTATATAAATTAAAAATATTTTAAAACCTGCCACCTGCCAATCTTCACAAATTCCTATCGCTTGCAACCCCCTCCCCGAGCTAGCTCATTTCACTATGTAAAGATACACAGAGGTCATGGATAATAATTCAGCTAATGAGAATGGAGAAGAACAATGTCACGCTGACCAGTTTCTGCCTTTTCATTCTGACCTAGACCAGCCACCTCTCCATCACCCCTGTGATTGGCCCTGTTGTCACCAAAAAACTGCTACCCAGATGGTGGACAACTGCACATGAGTAGGTCAGGACACAGAGAGCTCAGTTGCTTCTCTCATTTCATGGCCAAGCACCTTCAATGTCCCTGCTGTGCCCTAGGCCTTGCCTCTCTACCATGCCCTGCTAGCCTTGTTGCTGCCATATTAGCATTTCTGTGCTCTTGGTTACCTTCTCGAGGTTGCCATGCCTCCTCCTCCAGCTTCTGCTCATCCTCAAGACAGTTGCTCCTTTCTTTGCAGCTGTACTTCTCAGAGCCAGTGCTGGCCCTCGCTTGTATGCTTGGAGGAGTCTGGGTGGCTGGAGAGCAGGGCTGGTGCCAGCTTACCGGTGCTTGAGCTCAGATGTCAGCATGAGACCGTCTCCCCACGACTGACCTCTCTCTCAAGTTGGGGCTCTTCAGCCTAGAGAAGAAAAGGTTGTGTGGAGACCTTTGGAAAAATCCGTTCAAGAGATGCCAAAGAATTTCCACAGCCCTATGGTAGACGATGTGGACACTTAAGCAGCTCTAGCTTCCTGGTGTTTGGTGAAAACAGCAGCAGGATGAGTCATGCAGTGACCTTAGCGGTTCAACTCACTCAATTCAACTCAACAGGTTCAACTGAAAATCTCAGCTTGGCTGCCTACTTTCAAATTTCAGACTAAGCTGGCAGAAAAGTAGAATCACACTCATTGTGTACATATATGAAGGAACATTGTCTGGTACCTAACCTGCACTACTCCATGATTTTGTGCTTTGATAACAATATTTTAAAAAAAATTCTGTAAACATTTTCTTCATTTTTACTGATTTTTACTGTTTGCATTTTTCAAATCACCATTTTTCTTCCCTCCAGGACTATTCCAATGCAAAGACAATGAAAATCAAGGCCTCGGCAGTAACTGATGCTTGACATATAACAGCACACGGTAGGGAGGGTAGTGATCTGAAATGAACCGCAAAGCAAGGCAATCTTCAGGAAGGCAATTGATAGCCCTGCTAATTGCTCAGAGCAAAATTCATCTGCCTTGAGAAACTGATTCCATTACAGGACATGTGCCACAGCATGGATTGAGCTGCAAAACTCATAAAACCTAGCATAACCAGATTTAAGGGCAGGGGCTTGCACCAGGGACAGGAACTTGTCCACCAACATGCAAAATGGAGACAGACAGTACTCACAGCTCTCCAAGATTCTCCTGGTTCCACACAGCCTGATGTTCTCCTCCTGTCACTTCTTTATGCAAACCTTTTGACCCTATGGTGCTGAAGGTTTGAGTCACATTTCAACAGGGTTTGCTGTAAGTGTTAAAAGTAGGAAAACCAAGATTTTTGAGCGCAATTCTAAGGACATAATGCATCAGGCTTTAGTCTTCTCTCGCACCTGTTCTCCGTGGGTGCAATCCACTCATGCTACCCATGTGCTTCCACCTGGCCTTTCAGCAGCTGATTAAATGGAACATAATTAAAACATAGCATCTTATCTTACTGCAGCTGTGTTCCAGCTGCAAATATTTTCTGTGTCCCTTCCTGTATGTGGCAGTTTAAACTCAGAGAAGAATGGTGTCTAACAAGCCAAAATACAAGCAGGTTCCTTGGAGAAAATTACTGCCTGAACCCTGCTGTGAAAAACCATTTGGTTGCTAGAAGTAGTCAGGATGTTGTCACTAAAGAGGCTGTTGGTTGAGATGAAATGATTTGCCAGCCTTTGGTAAACAAAAGGTCTCTGTGTCCTTCTGACTCATTGCGGAAGTGTCCTTTACAGCCAAGGAATGTATGTTTTGAGGATGAAAATCCACTCTTAAATCTGACTTATCGGATGGCTGCACAATAACTTCCCATACACCGTAAAAACTGAAAATACCAAATATATATGCAGACTTTGGACAAAACTCAGCTGTCATCGTGTGTGTGGGTAGCAGCCTGACACCTGGGAAATCCCATTCATTGGGATAAAGAAGATGCCAAAACAGGCAGGACCCCCGATTTTGGACTTTTACTGCAGGCTGTTTAAAGAAACATTTATTTCAGATGGGCACACCAGCAGCACCAGCATCTGGCTGCAAGTCTGGCTCACATAGAAGCCTCAAAGGCTCGTTTTAGTTCATTAAAGAAAACCATTTTTAAAAAATGGATACAAAACTCTACATGCACACAGAAATAGGGAAGTTTATGGATATTTAATTAAACCAATAGATCATAGCACATGTTTACTGAAGCATTCTTTAGCTACCCATAGGTGTTAGGGTTGTACTCCTTGCTGCAGCTATTTGCAGTGCTGTTGATGTGACTCTGTACCGGGTGCTGTGAGTAGAGACAGCAAGTCCTTGTGGCACCATATGCAATGGCTGGCTGCATAAATCACATTTTTCTGAGGAACTGACCCAAAGCATCTGGCATGCACCATATGTAACACCATTCTTGCGGATGATTCCACTAACTTGGCTTGAATAATATAAGAAACGGCAAATTACTTCGGAAATTGCTGATATCATTCTTCCCTCTCTCCCCCCACCAGTTGTCAAAAGCTAACAGAGACACTCCAAAATCCCTTACGACAGCAGTTCCTCAGTTTTATTGCTTTCCAGTTCCAGTTGCTCAGTGGAAACAAGAGAATTGGAAATTGATTCACAAACCAGAACTAATTTGAAAATTATTTTACTTTTTTTCCCTAAGGTTTTTATGTTTTGTGCAATTGCATGTGTTCTGGAATTTAATACTGAATTGTTTCAAAGTGCACAGACAGCACTGCATAGCCTTGGTTTTGTGCTCTTGGAATGTTATGCCTGAATTTTTCCAAACTGTTTTGTACGTGGTTTTGATCTGGCTTCTACAACTGCACTCTTGATTTTTCTTGTCCATGAATTTATGTGCTGTTTTTTGTGGCCTCAGATGTGTGCATGCTGGCTGTGTTAGCACATAACCGCATGATCAAGCAGACGTGCTCTCAAAGCATTTAATTCCAGCACAAATGCAGTCTGAAGATACAAACTGAAAACTGGTTGCAAAACTCCTGTGATAAAATTTTTACCACAAAATTCAAACATTGTAAAAGTGACAGAGTGGTTTAAGAACTTTTACGTTTAGTACACCAGCCATAGTGCCCTCACTGAAAAGTACTTATTTGAGAGGGACATACACAGTGTTAGCTATAATATAAATGAAGGCTACCCACAAAAGATTAGGATGACAGTGTTACATTCAGCTTTAAGCTTTAGAAAAAATCTATCCCCACTTTTCACATCATGCAAGCCTATTTTAAGAATTTGAGAGAGGCTTAAGCATTGTCTACATTTTCTGCAGAAGAGAAAAATTCTTTTTTAGGAAAGTGCATTAAAATACACTGTTCTGGAATAGTGTCATTGATTAAAAATTTCAGCAGAGTATTTAAATGGTGAAGTGGAAAGCAACAAAGGTTTGATTAAGAAGTAACAAAAGAGAATTTGACACCAGATTTCTCAAGACTTCAGTCTCTCAGACTGCGCTAATTTGAGGGAGAATGACAAATGAAAATTAATATTTCACTTGAGAAAAGAGTGCAGAAGATGTCCTGAAATGAACCAATTTAAAGGCTTTCTTTCAATTACCCATGGATTGGAAACTAATCTCAGAAACTGTTTTCCTTACATCCAGTAATTAAAGCCAATTTCTTGTTCTTCAGAGAGCATTACATCTCCATGTGAAATGTCAGGGATTTTCCAGACACATTTGTGGTTGTGATCTTTGAAATATTATAAAATTTTTGTTTCTTCTTCCTTAGCTTCTTGTGTGGTAAGTAACACTGATGCCTCTGACGTCCAACATGGAGAAGATCCAAGAACATTCATGTATCAATTTGGCATATTTTCAAGAATTAATTTTTTTTTTGCCTACTACAAGCTGTAGGTTCCCCTGGAAAAAAACCATATTGTTTAGAATCCAGTGTTCTATAGCATGATGTTGGAGCATTATATATTGTTTTTCAAGAAAATTTATTATGGATGAGAACCATAAAGGGAGTATCCCTCAAAGCCACATGGACATGTGCATCCTTCCAAATATAATTCCTTTCCAAACTAAGCAAGGATTAGTTAAAGATGTTTTGGAACCACAAAATGTTATTTTTAAAAGGTAGCTCGTGATTGAGATAGATTAAGACTAAACATGGCTGGGATAAGCCAAAACCACGAAGAGCCTAATTTGTTCACATATTTATGTCTGGAGAAGAATTTGAGGGCCTTCAGCAACCAAGGTCCTGAAATCCTCCAGCATATTTTGCAGTAGAATGATAGGCTGGTGGTTTTGCTTTGCTTTGTTGTTTTTTTAATGGACTTGTCCTTTGTAAAACTTGAGCCTTCCTCCCTCCCACATGCAGGAGCAGAACAGTTCAAACCGTGTCCCTGCAGGTCACTGAGTCCCAAAGCATTGCCCAATACTTTTTGAAAAGCAAGAATGATTCAGCGGAGAGATGCTCCACAGCCTTGTGACTCCAGTCACATTCACCGAGTGGCTCCTCTCCCACGCTGCCCCTCGTTGCCAGGGGCACAGAGCACTGGAGCAGTCTTTCCATGGACATGTAATAGCACGACTGAGGAAGGGAAATGCGAATGAGAATTGGCATGTGTATCAGTGGATATGTGTCAATAACGAGCTTTATGGGAACAGAGGATGATTATTTTGTAAGGCAAGAGTTTCTCTGTTTATCCCAGTGGGAGCCACTGTTTATTTATTTGAATTTGTTTCCAATTGTATATATTTTAAGTGTGATACTGTGACCTTTCCACATTAAAAGTAACAACGCCAAACAAACAGCTTTGATGAACTCCAAGACCCACAGCCCAAAGATGTTTATTCCTTTTACCTCCACCACGTGCTGAATAAATGCCATTTATCATTCTATTGACAGATCTGAAAAAATTAGCAATATGCCTGTAACTTAAGCTGAAATCATCGAACACAAATCTTTCAAAAATATAAAATGTCTGGCAGTATAAGGCTGCATATATTTCAAGAAGTCCTCCTACTGTTGGTCTGGTTTCGCTTCAATGGGACAAGGTTGATTAATCTGGGCTGTCATCATGGTAGCATACATCACTCAATATGCCTGACATTACTTTCCCCTTTCAAAAATGTGTTTGAAAATTGTGACTGTGATTTGCTCTGTAGTGTTCAAATTACTTAAAAAGCTGAAATTAAACCATCCATATGCATAGGTATATGCACACGTGTGCATACATATGCATTCACACATATACATGGGGAGAGAAGAGAGAGAGGGAGAGGGAAAGCGTGAGTGTGTATGAGAGACAGAACGAGAGAGTCAGTAATGCCTTGCTGTGCTAAAACCTTGCCTTTGCTAGCTAAAACAAAGGGATCTAACTCTCAGGACTTACTCAATGGTTGAGAATGAGACCTAGATCCAGCTTCTCCGGCAAAAGCAGTAATTTAAAAAAAAAAAAATCTTTGGACATTTTATTTGGCCAGTAGTTTTAAAGGGTTAATGTCTTTGTAAAAGCAAGGACAACATATCATACAAGAAATATTTATATATATTCTCTAACCACAATACTGGAGTTGCTTTGGATTCAGCTTTCTTTACTTTTTGTTCTTGAATGCTGACTGCATGTTATGATAGCCATGAGGAGGTTTCTCAGAAGACGGGACAGCTTCCAGCACGGCGCATTCTGCTGATGTGGTATCATTTTGCCGATAACAAGGCAGAAAATACATGCTGTAAGTGCAGCCAGTTTAATTGATCTCCAAAGACACTAACAGAAAATTTTAATTATAGCAAATGGAATTTTAAGAGAAATATCTGAAAACAGAAGATTCTTTTCCCTCCACTAATGGAAAGAGAGAGTGTTACTAACTACCCATGATTAATATGGGGGAAGGTGAGATATGCAATTTTTCATACATCTTGCAAGAAAGAAACATCTGAGATCAAATGTCTTGTGAAAGGTTAGATTCTTCCAACAAAGGTGGAAAAAGTAAGAGGGAAATAAGAAGATATTGATTTCATTCCTGAGTCTCACTATGCACCAGTGGGTAGAACAGGCCTGGTGTGGGATAGGGCATCCACGTTCTTCTTCAAGGGATCCCCTCATCTTACTTCACTCAAGTTCAGCAAACTGGCACCAGACCTTTGGTTCATGGAGACTGAGAGATTGGCAGAGTTCATAAAAAATGGTCTTGGAGAGAAAAATAAGATTAGAAACTTAATTGGATTAGGAAATGAACTGCTGAGTTGTATCTTTTGCACACAGGTTGGAAACTGCCATTAGGAGGAATTTGGGTATAATGCATCCCCTGTGTCCCATATAGTATGTGAAATAAATGTTACACATTGTGTACAATAACCTTTAGGGGTCACTGAGGCCGGCTGGTGGAAAAACTCAGGCATTTGAAAAATACCTTTTACCTCTGGAAAGGAAAAGCCTCTCCCACAAGTCCTTGCGGTTGCAATGTAACCTCACCCCCGGACTCTGTATAAGGAAAACTCCCTCTCCCAGCAGCCTTTGCGGCTGCTCCCTTGCCTGGGCCCCTGCCCGGCCCCTTCCCCTGCTCATTGGCTCCTTCCCCGGCCCCGCCTCTGTGCCGCCCCCAGGCCCTCAGATGGGGCCATGTACAGGGGACAGACCACGTTGTCGCTCTCTTCGCCTGCCCACCTCTGCGGCTGATTAAAGCTGTACCTGGAACACGGGCTAGCGGAGGGCCCTCCTTGGCTCCTTGTCTCTGGTAATATTTGAGCTGTCCGGTTCAGGTGTGGGGTGCGTGCCACCAGCGCCTCAGCAGCGCGGGGCAGAAAGGATGGTCTGCTAGCGGCCCAGTCCGCACCTGAATTGTCCCTCTCTAGAGACAATTTGGGGTACACAGCAGCTATCTCTGACCGCCCTATATCCCCCACAACCTTTATAATTTTATAATAACCTTTGTCCTTTAAGGGAATATGGTTTGACAGTGTATCCATTTCCACAGGTGGTTACAAAAGAATATGGTCTAGGGGAGAATTCCATCAATGGTCCCTCATCCCCGCTGGAGTCTAAACCGTATCAATTCCCTCGTAACCTGGACAGGCTCCATACCACAGCCCTGTGGCCATCCTTCCTTGCATTCCATCAGAAGATTGTTCCAGAGCCTTGTGCCACCAGGGTGAGAAACCTCCATCTAACTTCTGGCTTAGCTATATCCATATTTACTATCTCCCCATGAATCGTTTTGTTGTCATACACCAACAAAATTCTATACCTTACCTCTTTGAATGTCATATGGAGCAGTTTTCAAGCATATTTGTATGACCCCATCTGCCACTCAGCCTTCTCATGCCTTGTCACCCTAGATTTCTTCTGTGAGGCCACAGACTCAGTCTTCTCACTTGGGACTGATCTGCCACTACCCCATCCTGTTGCTAGTTCTCTCTTGTCTCAGGTGCCATCTGAACTCATCTCTCTTGATCTGGTGTGGATGTAAGTGTAGCCAGCTCCACTGGATACCTAGTTTTGAGTCGTCCTAGCCCACTAAAATCTGGTTCCATATGTGCTTTTCTTGTGTTTTGTGTCTAATTATGTCTGGCAGGCAGTGAAGCCTTCCTCCTCCAAGTATTTTTTCCATCGATCATTAAAGTAGCTTTGTTCCAGCTAACATATCTATTGTGAGTGTCAACCTTTCCTCAGGCCAGGCGCTGCCCATGTTCATAATTTAAAAAACAACAAATGCACTTTGGCACGAAACAAAGACATTAATAATGATGTATAAATTCAGATGCACTGATTAGTTTGTGAGTAACACGTTCCATCACCAGTGCATGAGCTGAAGGAACACAGCCAGGAAATCCAGATTACAGTCACAAGGAGGAGGCTCAATTATTCTAGTCTTAGCATGTATAACTGTAACACCATTAAACACAGTATTATCCAACTCTTTTTAAAAAGTCTGTGTAAAAGTTGAAGAAAACTGAAAATACCTCTACACATAGAAGAAAAATAAAAACCATTTCAGGTCAATCATGTGAAGTTCTTGGGAGTTACTGAATTTCTCAAAGGCCTTCTCCATCCCCTTCATCTTAACAAGATGTCTTGCCTAGGATGCCAAAACTGCATGTACCAAGCATGAGGGAAAGGAACCTTTTTGTTATATTTTGCTAAATCTTTGCAGTAAGTCTGGAGAAGTAATTGACATTTAGCCAGTGTCCTAAATACTCTAGTAATAAATGCCTTGGCAATACCACAGCTAGACAAACATTAAAATAATGAGTGATACAGAGACAGCTGTGCAAGACTTTTTCCCATTAAAAAATATTGCTTTCAGTTGCTTATCACTTTGCCAAACAATTCAAATTGAAATGTTGAGTGTCTGCTATGAGGTTGATTTTTTCTGGGAAAAATTCTGCTAGAATGGAAACATTTATGAGAATGAAATTGTAAGATGGGAGAGGGAGGGAGGATCAGCTGCTTGCCCATGTTAAAAAAACGTACTTCAGACGTTTCACTGAGTTGTTTTTGCACTCTGGAACTGGGATTTATAATTATGCCAAAATAGGGTTACTTGATACTAAAGGTGTTTAAAGTGGAATTCCAAGATCATGCCTTTAGAATAAATCCAGAGCAATAATCCCCATCTGATGCCTTGGCCAGGTGATTAAATACTTCAGAAAGGATTTGGAAGAACCTGAAGTTTTGAGACAATAACTACTTTGAGATTACATCTGTGACAACAGTCACTTCCATGAAACCTGAATTTCAGTCTCAACTTGTTCTCAGGTGTGAACTTGGCCAAAATCATTCGTGAAAGAATACAAATCTGAACAACACCTTTCAGGTCTGTGTTTAGTCAAAATGGAGCCGACTTAGCTCAAGAAACTTTTATTACTGAGAACAAAGATAAAATGTGGTATTTACTTCGACTGGAAATAAAAGATCTATTGCTCTCCAGCCAAAAGATCCAGAATGACACTGTTCTGGTAGTGACAGATACAGCCAGCTATCAACACAGCACCTTGGGAAGAAAGTCTAGTCCTTCTCAAGCAATGTAGTGTGCAGGAATTTGTCCTAATGGTCTCAAAATTCATTATGCACTGCATATCCAAAACATTCAAATGAAAGCCACAGAATGACAGGGGAAACTGAGAAGCTCTAGGGCCCCTGCAGACAGTCTGCTCTGCTGCAGCACACCATGCTGATCATTACAGTGTGTCCGTCTTTGACTCTTTCTAATCCTTCCCAAGCCAATCAGCTTGGATGCCAAGCCCTTTTTTGTTTCTCCTTCCTTTCATGATCAGGAGTCCCATGAAATTGTCATTCAGCAGGTACTGCAAATTTTAGGCAAATTGCATTATTAGTAGTAGTACTAATAGTACTTATTTTGACAGTGATATTCATGGCCTGATATGAGCTGTCAGGTCCACTATGCCAGGCAACAGAGACGATGACAGGCTCGTACGCTACACTGTGCTGTGCCATGCCAGGTCCTTAGGGTGCCAAAATAACCCCACTCTTGTTGAGCTGGGATGCAAAACAAGGGCAAGCAGGGACAGGCCACAGCACAGCATCCAGGGCTTTGGGAAATGCCAAAACACATCCAGGAAGGGTGGAGGTGGGTGACAAGAGAGAGCTATGGAGGTAACCAGGCAGAACTGCACTGCAAAGATACAACCTGTGCCCCTGCAAAGCTGAGTGTACAGCATGTGAGAGGAAGGGAAGCTCATCCCACACTGGGTAGAGGAAGCTATGCAAGTGGCTTAAGGCCCACAGAACACACAGAAATGGGATCAACATCTTCCATATACCAGCCAGTTCCCAACCTGTTCCCCCTTCCCACCCACACTCAGGTGTCTTTCTGCTGCTGGTTTCCTCCCTGACCCTTTTCAAACCTCCACTGAACTCAGCCTTTCCCCATGAGCCCCTGCTAATCCCACATGGGATCCTGAGGGACAAGCACCATTTTGTGGCATTTTGGGTTTTTTCCATTGAGGCCATTGAGGGGCTGGTACATCCCTCCCCAGGCATGGCCAGGGCTCAGCTAGAGCAGGTGGGGGCCCAGGTACAGTGCTGGGCAGCTGGAGATGCACCAACAGGAAGCAAGGGAATGTGGCTGCCGGCAGGGATGAATATCTGCTTTGTTTTCAGGAGCTGCTGGAGGCAGGAAACAGAAATGTCTGTTAGCGATGTCTGCCTTCAGGTTTTAAGTTGAATTTTTGTTTCTTGTTAAAGTTCCAGGCCAATGTCCATGTGTTTTCTCAACATAAATCAAACAACTGAGCTGGCTATTTTCTTGTAAGGTGAAAGGAGAGTAACTTTTGGTTTTCTACTTGTTTTCATTAATCCTTCATTGGAAAAATGATAAAAATTAACTCTTCTCATGACTGCCAGCTAAAAAGTGAAATATCTTCTCTCTCTCCAAAAGTCTTTTGGTTTATCCAGAAGGCCGTTTAACTTTCCCTAGGCTAATGTGGTTTTGGAGGTTTCAGTTTTGTGGTGAAATTTGTAATTTTTTTTCCTACAACAAGAGTTTTAGTAACATTTAATGAAAGTTGAGTGGGCTAAATAGATCTTGAGCCTCCAATGAAAGGTAGGGAGAAAAGTAAGGCAGAGGTATTTAACGCATTCTTTGCCTTCCACACGACAGACCAAGGGGGTCTCAGTGCCCTGAGCTGGAAGACCATGACTGCAAGAATGATCGATACCCAGTTAACCTTGAAATTGTGCAGGATGTCCTGCTCCAACTGGATCCCTGCAAATGTATGGGGCCTAATGGGATTCATCTGAGAGTCCTCAAAAGGCTGGCTTATGTTGTCACAAAACCTCTCTCAATGAATTTTGGGTGGTCTTGGGAATCTAGAGGGGTCTCAGATGACTGGAATCTGGCAAACGTCCCGATTTTCAAGACAGGCAAGAAGGAGGACCCTGGAAACTGCAGGCTTGTCAGTCTCACTTCAGTGCCTGGTAAAGTTATGGAGAAGATTATTTTGGGGATACTGAAAAACACCTGAATAAATGTATCATGTGATGGGTGAGCAACTGGCTCATGGGTCAGGCACAAGGGGTTACAGTGAATGGGGTGACATCAGATGGGGGACCTGTCACTGCTGGGGTTCCACAGGGCCCCATCCTCAGCCCTCTGCTCTTCGACATCTTCACAGATGACTTGGACACAGGGCTGGAAGGGATACTGAGCCAATTCACAGATGATACAAAACTGGGAGGAGCTGCTGACTCCCTTGAAGGCAGAGAGGGCCTGCAGAGAGACCTCAACAAATCAGGGGTCTGGGCAATCACCCACCATATGAAGTTCAACAGGGGAAAGTGCCGGATTCTGCACCTGGGACAGGGCAACCCTGGATGTATGGACAGACTGGGGAATGAGACACTGGAAAGCAGTGCCATGGAAAGGGACCTGGGGGTCCTGGCAAGTTGAACATGAGTCAGCAGTACCCAAAAAGCTGCAGGCACAGAGAAACACATATAAGCTTCTTGTACAATGCAGCACTGAATGATGTGAAAAGAAAAAAAAAGGAAAATTTAAGTGGTAAGTGAGCATAAAAAAGAAAAAAAAAGGAAAATTTAAGTGGTAAGTGAACATATGTAATAGGGATGCATGAAGACAATCAGAGAGAGGATGAAAACAGAAAAATGGTTAATGAAAGAAACAGAGAAAAACAAGAGACCGTGATACATAATGTCGGAAGTTATATATACATGGATAAATTGTATCCATTAATATATACACATATATAGACATATGCATACCCTGCCTTAACATGCAATGAACATAGGGCTTAGCAGAGTTTTATTTGTACTGGGAAATAAGACAAAATACACTTATTAAGCACATAACCAAGCAGCATCTGCTAATTTTTAAAGATGTCTGAAAGGCAGAAGAGAATACTCTTCTTTATCTGTATCTCACAAAGATCTTGGGGAATATTATCATATGAATTTAATAAAAAGTTGCTGTCATTGGCATTTTTATAAATAAGACAGAGGCTTTGTTGTCTAGGCAGGAGGTGTTTTTCTCCTATCCTGATTCATCCAGGCTCTAGTTAAGTGAAGCCTGAAACTATAGACTTCAGTTTTTCCGATTTAGTACATGCATAGCACTCAATGTATGCTATGATGAAGTACGGCTTGCTGAGCTGTAATCTTGAAAATCATGCCTACAATATTTTCTCATGAGAATAATCCTTTTTGCTTATCTGTTTCAACCGATAAACAGATTTAAACTTAAAAGCATGTCATTCGGTCCTGTTTTGCTTGAGGAAATAAACCTTGCATGCAACAATAATAATTTGCAGGGAGAGTTCTTTAAAGTAAAAAGAAAACAGCTGCTCTCTAGAGTGTGCAGAACACTTCCAGCTCCCTGTTCCACAGAGTCTGTTGTCCCTGTTATCCCTCGTAGGTAGCTTAAGTTTTGCTAGTTCTAGAAACTGGAGGGCACACTAAGTGAAATATTCTGTGAAGAACTGTAAGTTCTCGTATTTGACCCAAGCCGTCCAAGTATGTTTCATATGACACCCAAATATCTTACCTAGAAAGTTGGTTAGACTTAGGTAGCCTGATGTTTCCCAAACTAGCCCTGTGGGGAGGAGACACTTGGGAATGTCCTGATGCCAATCATGATGCTGAGTGACAAGTAACTGCCTCCAGAAAAAAAAAAAATAAGCTGAGGCTACTTTGAACTTCATTTTGTGCACAGTGGCTGTTTTTATTAGCAGTGGTGCACTATATTGTTTTTACACATGGGCTTCCAGTACTCTTTGACATATCAGGGGCCTCCTTTCCTCAGGATATCTTGCTGTGGACCCTGTTGGCCCAATTCTCCCATGCAGGTAGATCCGCATCTGCATCATTAGCATTTTCCATGGTGATGCCTCAGCAGGCTGGTCTCTCACCAACAAAAGAGTTTCGTTTCCAGCCATCTCTTCTTTCTACCTTTCAAGTCAGCTATTTCCTTGAAAAAGGCCATGTCACAGATGACCAAGGCCAGCTGCTGGGCTTGGGCTGCTCTCTCAAGTTTGATCCCAGTGCCTCTCAGTGGATGAAGTCTGACTGGAGAAGGAGCTCAAAGCCTGGGTAAATAAGGCCTAGTCAATAGGCATATTTCCTCCCCACTGATTAGGAATCTTCAGTCCAAGACCTGGTGATGTATTTTGAATATGTATCTCTTATGCCCCTCCAGAACTTTCCGTTGATGTGAACGCCAGGATACAAAGTCTGGAAAGGGACCAGCAGCCACAGTCTTTTGGGCTAATATTATCTACATTATCTATTATTATGGAGAAAATCATCTCCTATGCTTGGATACAAAAACCAAGGAAATTGTTGAAATGCAGTGGAAGAAGTTGTGTATTAGGCATATATTTTAATTGTCCTTATGAAAGCTGTGAACACTGATTCTTATGTAGCAGTTCTCTCAGGCTAATTCTTACACAATCTGTGATAGAATTAATTTAACTATGTGGTGACTTTCTGCCGTTCAACTGCATTTGTCTTCTGGTTGCTGTCAGGTCCCTGCCCTCCAGCTTCAGCACCCCACTGCTGCTTCTGTCCTCTGCTTTTGCATTTCCTTTTCTCCCAGAGGTCTGCCACAGTGTTGTTCTTGCATGGGAGGAGGACTGTGTGGCCATTCAGTGTTTGCTTGGTTGCTGTTCAACCAACACAAGCCATTTTGACCATGATGTCTTTAGATAGTGTGTTGGGTTTTAAGCCACCACAGGGATGTCTGTGCTACTACACTTGGGATCTGAGGTCTGTGTCACTGACAAAACTTCTGAAGCCAATATATCAGCAAGAAGCATACTGTGGCTTGGTCACTAAGCATTTTATGTGTAGTATTTCTACAGTAATTTCATAACACAGCTAGAAAGGGACACAAAATGTTTGGGTAAAAAAAACCAGATACTCCTCTGGCTGTTATTTTTAGGCAACTGTGTCAGATCTTTAAAAGCTCAACCAATCTTCTCCAGCAAAAAGTCTTCAAATTTGCCTGCATGAAATGGATAATCATTCTTGCTCTGTCTACTTCCCAGCAGTATTTGGGCAAGACAAAAGAAATTAGGATCCAGCTTGTTCCACCCCTCTCTGACTTCCTCCAGTCCCAGGAAACAAAGGCATTTTTCACCTATAAGAAGTGCTACTTCACCCCAAGTCACTTGTACTCTATCACTGTCTGCTATTTGGGAAAACTTTTGTGGAATTACTTGTAACCCATGGACACTTTCTTCCCCAGTCAGCATGGCTGTTTCTTGTACTCCCTTTCAATCATTCCCTTAGTGGTTATTGTACATATATTCCTGCTTCACTCCTTATTTCTCCTTTTTGTTTTGGTTTTAATCTCCAAGAAGCAGATGCTTCCTCCTATTCTGTCTTTGCAAGATGTCTAGCACAATGACACAGTGTTTTCCATGGGCCTAAGCATCTCTGGCTCCTGTAAGCATGCAGTAAATTTAATTCACTCCAGGGGCATGTTGGATTTATAGCTGCAAAAACTTCAGCATGGGCTGCTCAATATCTGTAAATCCTGGACATGGACTACAGCACATGCTCTACCATAATAATAATTTGTAGCACAATTATGGTGCTTTCCTTTCCCAAAAGCAACAGAGAGAGGTTCACTCTGTGGCTTCATGCTGAAGAGATGATATCATCATGTTTTTAACTGAAAGAAAATACTTTCTTCAATTGTCAAAAGTGTGTTCCTGACCTATATTTTACTTTCTTTTGGGGTTCCTTCCCTTCAAATATGGAAATAAAAATGGATTGATTTTGCAAAGTATAGCACAATTCAAAAAGTAAGAAATTTCTTTTCCCCTGCATCTACTTGCTAGCCCTGTGTGGTTAATTATTATCACAGTGCAAAAGGATGAATTGGTAACAATACAGTCATATCCAAATTGCACTGTAAGAAAAAGCAAATAATGACCAGATTTTAAAATATAATTCTTAGCAGGCCACGAAGAATGCCTTGATCTGCCTTGTTTGCACAATTATCCAAAGTTTGTCTATGCAAATTCAGATTGGTTTCCCCACCTACACCTTGAGGTACAGTTTCAACTACCACTTTTTAAAAATGAGCATAGAAGTGATTAATTTCTGTTGAATTCTGTGACCTAAAGAAGTGCTATTTCAGATTCAAATGCTGGAGATAATTACTCGTTACTTAGGGTAAAAAAAATGACCTGCATCTTGAGCTACTTTTCCCCCAGTTTTCCTTTTAAGTGGAAGAAAATGCATTATCTCTTACAGACAACAGGCGTTCCTTTGCTAAAACAGTTCTGTTTTAAAAAAAAAGCACCACCAAATCTTCTTGGTGACATCTGAAGACAACGCCAAGAAGGTGATATTTGAAAGATGCAGGCTGGCTCTGAGAAAGAAAAAGTAAGAAGAATAGTTTCAGTTTGTACTGGGGAGCAGAGCTGGGCACATCTACATTTAACATGAATTAAATTATGTTTGAATTTTGCTGCGTCTTTTTTTCTTTTTTTTTAAATGAGCTTGCTCTAGCAATCATATTGTGGTCCCTTGCTTGGCACAGAGGTGGGTTTTGCTCCTCATCAGGGCTTTCAGGGCAGTGGGAAGGCTGGAAGGCATCTTTGAGGTGTATGGCTCAGCTGGATCAAGGCTGGGGGCAGAATCCTCTTGTCTATGTCTAAACTAAGACTTTCTAAGAAAGGAAATGAAGGCCAAACAAAGTACAAAAATTAATAACTTAATTGCTGCCTCTCATCTTCTTCCACTCTCTCAGCTCATTCCTCTCACAAAACCAAACAGTTACCTTTGACAGCAGCCTGAAACACAGACTCACAGAGCTTGTATCTTGTCTGTCACCAGGATTTAAATATTTCAGGCCTTGGCAGCACAGCTGGTTCCTCACTGATTAGAGCCTGATGAGGCTGGTTTGCTAACAGGGACAGATTTTATTCATGGCCCTTCAGGTTCTCCGTTTCCCATCTTTAGCCCTTTATTTGCTCTGGGTAATAGCTGACTTTTTAAACTGCCCTGAGAAGGAGTGCAAGAAGACTCCCATTGTACAAAATGAATGGAGCCCTGGTCTCTCCCCCTCCCTGTCTGTTATGGGAAGGGAAGCCTCTTTAGTCTTTAGACAGACAACAGGGACATTATCTTTCTTTTAAATTATTGCTACTTGAAAAGATTATCTCAGAGCTGTGCAAGCCCCTCTTTGCAGGTTTCATGTATGAAAACCTGCTCTTTGTGTAACTTATGCCCCGTCCGTCAGCAGACAAAGACATAAAGACTGCAAAAAATATTTGCAATCTGCTGGGAAGAAGTCCTCTGGGTAGTAGGATTTATTATTTCACGGATTACTTTGGCACTTGAAGGGTCAGTAAATAACTCAGATGCAAAACTGATGTAATGGATCAACAGGTAAAAATATACAGAAAGGCAAACAGACAAAAAGAAGTTGTACTTCTTCTGTATGGGTGTCTTCCAGTGGATGCTTTCTAACAGGAATATACTTTCTGGAAAACATCATGTGGCAGTAAGGGTGCACCTTACTGCATTGCCTTATAGACAGCCCCTCAAACTAGAGCGGACCTGTTAGTTGTCAAAGGAAATGAAATCTTTCTAGCTGGATCATTTGGGCCATTTTTCATGATCAAAGTGAGAATTTAAACCCTGTTGGGGGATATCACTGGGTGATTCAAAAATCAGAAAAAGGCCAATTCCTTGCCCCACCATTTTGGAGCTGGGTTGATGGAGCGAGGCTGAAATTCTGAGGTTCTCAGGACTCCTCAGCCCTGGAGGCGGTGGCTCCTCAGAGGACATAAATCTCATTCCCTAGCCATGCTCAAGCAAGTATGAGCCATGGTACTGACCAGCAGCGAACTTGCCATATAGGACCACAATAAATCCTGAGCCTCTTCTATCTTCCCATAGGTTGGGGAGGCAAGGGAAAAGAAGGGCCCCTGCAAGACCGATGCACTCAGGACTTTGGGATACTAACAAGGCTGATCATTAAGACGATAAGCAGTGATAAATGCAAGCCTTTACTGCATTTGCTGCATTCTGAGCTGTCTTCAGCTTCAGAAACAATATATAGGTAGAGCACAACCCTAGAACATCCATATAAAAGTAGTCTATTCATAACATGACACATAGCACAGCTGGTGATTATGAACAGTATGTCTGTATTTCAGTGGTGCACTAACCAGTCTTAATAAACATTGCCTGGCTTATCTCTTGGAAATTAAAAAAGTGATTGATGTACTTCTGAACTAGCATTTCATTTGAGACAAAGTTTTCACTGACTGATAAATACACCAGACTTGCTGTGGCATTCCAGCTTATCTCAGCTCCACAGGAATAATGCTGGAGAAATGTCTCCTCAGACTTTAGGAGAAAAAGCAGGAAGATAGTTCTGAGGCTTATCAGCCCACACTAGAGTCTGTGCAGCCCATAAGTCTTGCTGTTAATCTTCAGTAAAAACAGATGCATTGCTAATGTTTTTAAGGTTAACTGCAGATGCTTTTCAGCACAGCACCAAAAGCATCCTAATTTCCTTTTCTCAGAGTGCTTGTCCTTCCCTTGGGTTTCCCCAAATCCTCTCCTATAATCCAGTGCAGGGGCTGGGCAACAGGGAGGGGAAATCCAGGGAGATTAAACCAGTTCAGGGAACTATAGTGCAGGACGGAACTGAAAGGTGATCTTATTTTTCCCAAATGAAATTTCTAATTATCTAATCATACAGCTATAATTCAGTCAGTGCTTTGATTTTTTCTGGATCTGTTTCACAAGAATTTAAAATGCTAAGAATAGCACATAGAGGTAATTTATGAAAGAGTTAAATGTGGTAGACACTGCTTAAGAGTTTTAATATTATGTTCTTTACCCAAGGCAATAGACAGCTTCTTCAGAGTCATTCCATTCTAATGTGTAAATGCTGAAAGCAATTAGACTGAGTCCTGTGTGTATTAAAGTATTTAGGAGAAAAAACTTTGGAAAAAGTGACTTTTCATGAGCAGCTGCCAAATATTTTCTAAAAGTTAGAATTACTAATAAGAAGCTTTATTTTTTAAAAAAAACAAAGGCTAGTTTAAAACATATAATTGCAGAAAAGTATTTAGGTGTGCTAAACTTTTTTTTAACATTTCAGTATACAAATGGACACTGCAACATCATCCATGGCAATGTCTATTGGTGGAAAATGATGTTAAATAGAAGTTAGAAGTCTGCATGAGAAGAGTTTACATTTTTGTTAAAAAAGGAAAACTATTATGTTTGGAAGAACTGAAAGACCCTCTCTATTTTTAAAACAATAGCCTGAAGTGCTCTGAAGAATTGCTTAGCTGTCATTGTCACTTAGAGGAGAAAATACTTCTTCAGCTCTGAATATCAAATGTTTTGTTAGAGGTGTCTTGTGTGGTGCACTGGGTTGCACATTTTTCTCTTCCTTCTTAAAAGGCAATAATGATAAAGAGACAGCATTTTTCTGTTTCTTCATCCTTTGTTGCAGAGTAAACGTACAGACTATTCAATGCTCTTTTATTTACAGATTTTTAAATCCCTCCAAAAGGATCACATCCCCTCTGATGCCTGCAGTAAGCCCACTGGCTGTTTATGGCTAGAAAGTTAGTATTCAGTTAGAGACTAGGCATAAATGAGAACCAGACCCTACGTGACTTCAGTCACTGGAGGAGGGTGTCTAAATTAAATGTGTGCTATAAAAAGATTTCAGCATTATTCATGTCTGCCTGATGAAATAAGGCCATGTCTGCTTAATTAAATATTATCAATCCTCTTAAAATATTCTGCCACCTAATGAAGCCAGTTACCACCTGAACCGTTTATGTATTTGACTTCTCTGCCTTTTGATCCTCTCCATCCCGCATACGCTGTCACTGAAAGGCAGAAGGCAGAGCCGAGGGTGCCCATGGAGGAAGCTAGCTTTCTCAATCATCACCTGCCAATTTTATCAAAGTTAGTATTAAGCATGATGTCAAAAGGCTAATAACAAGGATATCAGTCTCCTTCTAATACCTGCATTTTCACTACACAAAAAAGGAAACATGAAACAAGAAAATTAGGTACTCTTTTTAAATCATAGAGTGCTTTGTCTTGCCTCTCTGTCTTGTTAATACTTGGGGTAGTGCATAAACATCTCTCTGTCTAATGTAAGAGCTGCCAAATGACCACAGAGATATTAATTATAGGAAGAAGTAATTGTTCAGATTAAAAAAAAAGAAAAAAGAAAAAAGAAAAAGTTAAGAGAATGTAAATATTGTCATTGTGTTTAGTCATATAGGGAAAACAGGGATCATCTGCCAGAAGCACACAGCTTCTCTTGAGTTCATGGTAGGGGTCACAACTTCTCTGTGGTTTGAGCCATTTTTGACCACTGGAATGTTCACCTTCACACATTTGCATTTACACACAAATCTTGGACCGCTCTCTCTGCTTTCTCTGCTTTTCAGTAGAATTGTGGCTTTCTGCACTGAAAAAAAGCCCAAGGGAAAAGAACTCCTAGAAGACTCTCCAAGTGTGCAGATGTCCAGAAGGCAGATTATACAAATAGGCAAAGGGATTTAGAGACACAGAGGTCCATCCTTTGGTGCCTGGGGTACAAAAGGACTGCAGTGTCTCCCAGGAATGTGCAGTCTTCTGGGAGTATTTGAACCTGGAATGTTTTGCTTTTACCTGTATATAATAAAATCCATTGAAGTGATTGTTTGAACAAAATTGGACAGGAACTGAGCTGAAATGTAGAGACCAATCCAGTATGTCTGAGAAAGTTAGCTGAGAAAGTTTAAAATCCCAGGTTTGTTGGGATTTTAAAACTTACAAGACGAGCAGACAAAATTTCCAACATGGCAGTTAATTCTGATCTTCATTTTGCTCTATGCTCACAGATAACTATCTGTTTTGCTGGCCACGTCACCATATTTTCTACTTACATCCTGCAAAAGCACCATACTCGTGCATATATGCAGATGACGTTGGGAAGGGAGGGCAAAACAGATGATTTTGGATGTTCTTTGTAAAGGGCAAAACTTCCAGAGGAGCATTAAATGTAAGAAATGCACGTTCATCTGAGGGCAAAACTGAATCCTAAAGATATTTGAACTCAGTGTGTGGTGCTACAGCAATGCTTGGATTTTTCTCAGTTTGAGTGGGAAGTTGCTTTACTCCCTTCTTTTTTGATATTCCATTGTCACAGACTGGGACTGTGGAGGGTTGTTAACACACACGCTTGTACCTTTTACCAGCCAAGCCCAATAGCAATGATACGTTAACTGCTAATCTTAGAATGTCTTATGTACACTGAGAACATCTGTACATTTATCGTAGTCGCATAGTGTTTACATAAATCTTGTCAATGTACAATACACATACATTACACGTGTAGTCTTTATATTTAAAATTGTGCTTGCTTGAATATAAATATCAATGCAAAATGTAATATTTTATATAAACACATATTTTACTGTTGTATATACTGTGTGTATACAGAATTTGTTAGGAGACAGATACCAAATGCATTTTTAAAGATGGTCTTACTTGGTAAGATGAGAGCTCACCTGATATTCTGGATGGCTTAGTGGTCTGGTAATGGGATACAAACATTTACAACTCCATACCACAACTTCAGGTCCAGTCAAAGGCAGAAGTGATCAAAAATTATCACTGTCCTGACAGTTGGGTGGTGAGAAAGATTGAGATTGCTTGCCTTGGTCTCTACGGCTGTGTGTCTGCCAGAGCTCAGTGCCTCTGGCACTCAGCAGAAAGAAATGCACAAAAACCAGCATTAGCTTACCCTAGGTGTCCCTGGCAGGGAAGGAGTTGTGCCCCATGGGCCTCCAGTGGTGGCTAAGACAGGCATTATTTAGATTTTGTGGTTTTGGTTGAATATTTTTAATATTTGTTTTAGTTTGGATATTTTTAATAGATGCATGAGTTTTATTGTCATTCATTATCATCTGTCCGTCTTTGGACCTGCTGCTGATGTGCCTGAATTAACTGAGTGAGAAGTACTTGCTCAAGAAACTTGATTTACAGTTCTGGCTGGGTTGGTGTAGGACACTTACGAAGAGATTGAAGGTGACTGCAGTGTTGTCATGTTGACTGAGGCAATACATACCTCCATATGGGAAAGTCAGAGGAAGACAAACACCCTCTAGCAAAGAGAAAAAGGGTTGCACCTTGCCCTCATTTGCATGGGTGAAAACCTCAAGATCACTCACTGACCTTCTTTTCCTTCCTCTGTTATACACCCCCTCAAGAAGGAAGAGGCATTTTGGTGTTTATCACGCTTAACTGTAATAGCTATAATGCACAGAAAACACGCACAGTGTGACCTCTGAGGAGGTATGTAGGAGAATGGGATATTCCGGCAATACCAAGTAAGCAACACACACATGGCCTCCTGGCTAAACATCACTCGAGGTAGCAGGAGTGAAGGTGAGGAGAGGACTCACACAGGTTTTCCCTGATGTAAGTGACAAGCTGTCTGGACCCACATATCCCACAGCACAAAGCCTGTCCCAAAGTGACACCGTACACGGACATGCAAGGGGTGGTGGCGAGGCAATGCAGAGTCAGTGCACTGTAAGCCTTACTGCTTCTAGAAATGCAGGTATCCATACCCTGCTGGAATGCAATACAGTTGTTCTATGGATGAAGGCATGGTGGGGCTGCATCCTTTCCTTTCATTCAATTACCAGAAAGAGGTCTTGTTCTTATTTCTGCATTGTCTGCATATTTATTCATCTCTGTGGCATCTGACTGCTTTACCTATGTTGAGACATCCAAACTCTTAATTAGACAGATCAAACAATTACATTATACCTGCTGCCTGAAGGTTTAGCTGTTAGCTCCAAGATCAAGATTTAATCAGTGAGAATGTCTGAACAAAGAGCTATCATGTTGCCACTGCTGATTGTTACAGTTGTATGAGCAATCTCCAAAAACTGGCAAAATCCTGTTCTATACAGGCTTGGTTTTCATCAGCACTTGCTTTCCCATGACCCTCTTTCCTTCCCAATTGGCAGTCTGTCTTAATTCAACAGGGTTTTTTAATCTTTTTTTTTTAATGTTTTACATTAATAAAATTTCATGACATTAGTATAATTTCATCACCCCTTTCCAAAGGGCTACTCCTAAAAAAGAATTTTAATAAATCTAAATTTTCTGGTGTTATTGACATTATTGTTCTAATTCTGCTTGTGCATGGACTGCGTGAAAGCAAACCAGCTAGATGTTGGCGTGAACAAAAAGGTCTGCTTATCTTGAGATTTTGTCACTTGCTGACAGTTTTCCCAGCTGCCTACAAACAAGACAGGTAACTAAATACTCATGTAATATTAAAATATTATTATATTAATTAATCTGGGATTGCTGTTAGAATATTCCAATCTGATAACATATGAGCAGTGCCCTGCTGTTCTCAGTGATGTATGGCACTTGGTGGAGTCAATGTGTTTGGGCCTACTCTTGTTTATATGTCAGCAGTTCAGGGCAACTATTTTGCCTCCTACCCTATAATAATATAAAAAGGGTCTGGTGTTTATTGGAATATAGATTGATACTGGTTCGAATGACTATTGCCATAGAAGTTGATTGCTTTTGCTAGTATTGCTATCAGATGATTAGTCCAGTTCTTGGAGGTGTGGATGTGGATATCTGCTTTTTATTTACTCCTCGTATATTTCTGTTAGATGACACAGCCAAAGCATTATCCAGTAAAATTATCTTTTTGTGCAAGGGACTGCAGTATACTTACAAATATCCAGGCCAGGTCATGCTTAAATAAATTCAGGAATATCACCTTCTTCAGTGGCCAGAAGTGGCATTAGAGGTGGGACCACTATAAAATGTGAATGGCCCCAAACTTGGGCATAGGAAATCCCTTTCATTCAAGTACTCCAGCATAAGGAATATAAATCAAGGTTCCTCATTTTCAAAAAATGAGGTATAATCTACTGACTTCTCCACTCTTAAAATGCTGGTCATTTTCGTCTGTGATTAGCTTCCAGACCAGAAGTCTTACTTTTGATTTTCTGAAATTGTTTTGTTAAATAAGAGTGAATATGATTGAAATACCTAAGGATGACTATACTGTGTATCAGAACACATTGATCTCCCATTATTTCATTTGCATGGACAGCCTTCTGGAGGCACATCACCTTCTGAGAAGTGCTCAATTTAATACTTTAGCACAAAATTAAGGGATCTGACTCTCTGATATTTGCCTTTCTCACCTGAGGCTTCAAGATAAACATTTAACCATCTATCGTGTCTTCTCTTCATTGATATTCAATTAAGAGGTTTATTTAAGCAGACCAGCATTTGACCTCCCCAGCCACACTTCTCTCTTTAGTGAAGCTCTGTTGCTGCCCACCTGCTGCACGGCAAGATTGTACTCAGTCATGATCCCTGGCACAAACTGTGTGCTTGTAGTTGATGGCTTGCTTGAAGGAGAACAGACCACTAATAAATTGCACAGTCATTACCCTTTATGCATACTTGTTCTAATAGGTGTCGCAGATTCCTGCCTCCTAATAAGGAAAGGAAGTAGAAAAACACATAAATTCTCCCAAGGGAGTCAGACAGCCTGAAGCCACATTCGACAGCTGTTACTGTTACCATGCTCACCAAGAGCAAAACAAAGATTAGAAGGGGGAAAAAAAAAAACCCATTGAGAGGGATTTTGGCAAGATTTTCTTGGATATGGAATGTGTTTTGCACTGCCCCACTATATAAAAGCTCAGCACTCCTGTGGCACAGGATGGAATTTGAGGATCAAACCAACTTTGCAATTAATTAGCCCATAAATGAGTAATTTAATTTATCAGAAGTTTTTACTTCCGTATCTTGCTGGGTTTTTAAACTGTCACCTTAATCTCCAGCAAAAACATTTTTGCATTCGATGTGAGCTTGGATGCTACACTGTTATTAAATCTAATTCACAAGAGGTTTCAGAAAATGTTTTCACAGGGTTTACCTTTCATCTTCTACCCTTAGCTCTGGTCTTTCTCCTGGGGGCCAGCTAATAGGAATCGGGTGGTTCCTTGGCTGCCCCGGAGCTGTGCTGAGTTACACCAGCTAAGCCTCTGTCCTTCGGTGTTATAGCTGAGAAATCCGAAGGGGAGGCTCATGTCCTCTGTTAAGAGGTGTATTTAGTCTACCCCGCAGAGATGGTTTATGGCTTTGGCAGGGAAACTGTTGACAGTGCATACTGTAAATATAGTTCAAAGTGAATTTGAAGTCTTGGAGCTGCAGCTCTCCCCATGCTTGTTACATTAATTTGTTAAAGGTACTTAGTTTAGGTATGTATGTACATAAAGATTAACACCATCAATTAAGCACACTCACTTGATATTCTACCAAAAGTGGCAATGGGGCACATCACAGACTGCTGCTCCCTTTTTGAGCATGGCACAAAAACAAGGCCAAAACGTTGCTGGGCATTATGGCCTTCATAGAATATGTCACAAGCCTGCCGCCCTTAGCATCCTAGCCAAATTCCGGTTTCTGGAATTGCTGTCCATCTACTTAAAAGGTGTTTCAAGCAGAAACAGTGTTTCTTGCTCTTGACTTAAACAATGGAGGGTCATTAGGTTGCTGTATTGAATGTATGGTGCTTTTAATTCTCATGCTGGCCAACTTCAGGTGCACACAAAGTGATTTTTACTTTTCAGGCCAAAAATCACATCTGCTTTTATTGGAAGACCAAAGTTACAACAGATCCCAAAAGTAGGAATAAATGAGGGTGAGAATGCAGACTCTCACATAACAGTCTACTGGAAGGGCATCTCATGATTTCTATGTTTTACCAATATGTCACCACTTTTTCCTTCCCTCTTTGCCTTGAAGCCCTCCTTGAACATGAACAAGGGTGGTGGACTGCTTGTAGATGCCGAAAAGTCCTCCATTCCATTCAGAGACACATTTACAACCCACTTCAGGATCTGGACTCCTATACACAGCCAACAATCTTGCATGCTCAGTTAATCAAAACACTTCATCTGAGGTCCACTCTGATGCAAACATCAGGCCAAGATATATCTCTGTCTAGAGTGAAGTAAAGTAGTGAGTAGCTTAAACAACAAGTATTATTGCTCGCTAAAGCTTAAAAAGACCATGTAGTAATTCTTATCTGAATTATGGTTTGAAAAAATCCACAACAAACTTTTTGATAATAATTACCAAAACATTTCTGATAGTATTTGTGACAAATGAGAGTAACTATTAATATTGCTTAATAATATAAACCAGTGTAAGTTCCCATCCAATGTCAGTCTCAACACAAACTAAAAATATGCTACTTATTGAGTTGGAAGAAGGTTTTGATTTACAATTATGCCTTGATGGATTACCTGAAAGCACAACCTTCAGGCAAACTGTGATTAAGTTGACCAAAGACATCTGGGAGAGCCATCTATGGCCTAAAATTATGACCTTGGTATTCTGGGCTGAAACTAGACACCATTTAAATTGCAGCGCTGAAAAACTCTTCTAGAGAGGCCTTTGTTTAGGAAGCCATCAGGTTTTTTAGCTTCAGCAGTTCAGCAGAAACACCTTGTGTGAAGTTATGGGGGGGAAAGAAAGTACTTCCTATTTTTTTGCAGCCATTACTTTAAAAACAAAACTCCAAACACTCCCAGCTTGTATGAATCAAGAAGCAAAAACAATTAATAACCTAATGATTAGCAAATGCTGTAGACATAGGTTTGGATTTCACTTAGCAAGATTTATGGAGTTAAATATAAAAGTATGACTTTTGAAAGCCATGTGCTCATAATTAGCTCAAGTTTTACCCCTGGATACTGTAAAATCACAACATGCTGTCAGAGCCCATTTTCTGATCCTGTTATCAGCATGGAATAAAGTTTTCCATTAAATGCAAAACAGATTTACAGGTGCTAAAACAGCTTTTTTATCAGTGGGAAACAGGCTACCTTTTGTTCTCTGAAAAGGCATTTCATGATTTTACATTGGTCAATTGATCGTACAACAAAGGGAAAAATAACAATTTTGGTCATCTACTGAAACTGAAGAAGATATAATGTGAAAATAAACACAAGAAAAGTGATTGCCTCTCTGACTGTAGAATATACACTCTTCCATATTATCACCTACTGTAAAATAAAAAAAAAATTAGATCAAAGCAAAGCCATTTCCTTACTATTGCTGAGTGTACTACATAAATCCTCATAGAAATCCTGCATTCCTACAGACAAAGGACAACTGCACTCCATACAGCTGTGGACACTGGAAATCAAATTATTCCATTAAAAAGAAGCCATGCAAAGATAGAAGTCCTTTCAGTGTAATAATTCCTGCTGTGAGCTGTCATGTGTAGGGAGTCTTCTCGGAATAGGCCCAAAAGGGAGGGGTTTTTTGTACCCCTGCTTTTGCATTCCCGTCCCACACACCCCAGGCCAGGGAGACAAGTGCTCTTCCTGTGGGAAGGAGCTGGCATTACCCTGTCCTCCAGCAGCCAAAACGGAGATGAACAGCTTTTTCCTTGCTCGCAGGCTGGCACCCGACACTGGGCAGAGAGCCTCTGAGGAGTGGTCTGAGTGCTTTGGGAGTAGCTGGGCTGAACCACTTTTAGCAACAGCTGCTTCAGGGTTTGACCATGATGGAGCAACCATCGGCTCAAGAAAAAGCAACATGTCTTGCCTTTCTGCAATATGAATGGTTTAACATGGTAGTCGATGTATTTTAGTGCCTGTGTCTGGATGCTAGGCCTAGACATGGATGAGCCTGGACTCGGGAGCCCTTTGGTAAGCAGACCAAGTCTTCAGATTACAAGAAATATTTCATAACTTCTTCTAACTTCTAAACATTTAAATGGAGGTTTTGAAGGCACTTTAAGGGACTCAATGCATTTCTTTCTCTGAAACATCCCAGGCACCTTAAGAAATCATAACCCATCTTTGTACACAAGACAAAATGCGTGAAAGTACTGAAGGCAGGGACCTCATGCAGAAAGAATACAAAGCATGATGTAAACATTCAGAGTTGCTTAACAGTCCTGGCAAAACCAGCTGCATTAAAGAGCAGAAAAATGATGTCGAGCCACAGGGAGGCTTCACCTGATACACTTGCTAATCACACAGGTTCCTACAAAGAAAAACCTATGGAAACAAGGTGATCCTTCCTCTGCCATAGTCTCAAAGCTTCTAAGTGAGAGGGTAGCTTTATGAACTGGAAATGGTTCAGTAGCCACCAGTTCCTCTATCCTCTTTGTTTATCATTTTAACTCAGCTGGTTGAGTCTGCATTGTTCAAAAAAATCCCTCTTATGTTATTGAAGCCTGCTGTGTGGCAATTCCTCTACATCCTCAGTAGTTGTATTATTGTGAACAAGGCTCTACAGGCATTTTCTTTTTTCCTCATTCTTTATTGAAGGAAGGAGGAAGACAAGTATAAGGCAAAGGGCCTGGTAGTATTTCCTTGAGTGGAAGATGGGATTTTTCACTTTTGCCAGGTCTCTGTCAGAGGACAAGGGCAGCTTCTAAACAGGGACTTCTGTAAAAGGCTTCAGAGATCTTTAAGAATATTACTAGTGCTATCTGAGATGGTTTACAAGTAGGTGTGCGAGATGGTACTTTCCTGGTCAAATGGAGGGTAATGTAATGAACACAGTACACTGTTCCCACATGGTCTTCCAGATGTGAGAACAAACTTTTATTAACAGCATTTATATGAATACCGTCCTGTGGGTGTGTCTGTCAGCACCCTTGCTCCAAAACATCAACTCACAGGAAGTAAAAAGGGAAAATGCCATTTATTTATCATGGCTCCAGCACAGCTAGGAGAAACTTCTATCAAAACATTGGCACAGACTTTATTTGCAGATGAACTCACAGGTTCACATACGTAAGTGAAGGGAGCCTGTGAGATCCTGAGATCTCTGAAAAAGCTACAGGGTGCAATGTTGCAAGAAAAATCAGCTTTCAAAACCTTTGTATTCTTGAGGGAGCCAGAAAACAGGAGCCAAATCATTTGTCCTGGATGACAAAATGAGGATACTTGGAATTTACATTTTGCAGAAACACAAGGCATGGAACAGACAGCAGACACATAAGACCTCATGGTCTGGTGAAATCTTGCATCTCCCTATATCTAATTCCATATCATTATTCCTTTAGGTTGACCCAGAATCACCAGAACCTTGGTCTCTCTGCTCCTTCCAATCCAAGAAACTATTTCTGAAGAATGACCTTCAAAGTGCTTGGCCATTTGTCAGAAACTATCACAAAACTACAAAGAAATAACCCAACAGTAAATCAAAAATCTGAGAGAGAAACCTCTTGCAAGGACTACAAAGGAAGAAAAAAAACAAATGGCATGGAGAGTTGATTATAACACCAGCAGTTTGCCACAGCAAAGGAGAAACTGATACCAGATGCTGCTGGGAGCTCTTTCATTACCTTGTGCAAGACCTGCAGAGCCACGAAGGGGCCCCTTGCAGCACTACCTCTCTGTCTGGGATAAATGTGCGGCATTTGGGCACAGTGATTCATGCTCAAAAGAGATCTGCAGAGCCAGTTATTATTTTATTTGAATGATGAATTTGGAAGCTGACTCCCTGTAAATTTTCTGCATCCTTTCATCATCTCCCAGAAAGTCTTTTGAAGTTAGCCTCTCTTGAAAAATTACGCTGTTATGTCAGGGTTTTTTAATGTCAGCAGCATTGCCATTTAAACAAGTGAAAGTAACAGATGAAAAATTAATAAAAATATGTTTAATATTGGGTGCAAGGGTTGCCAGACTTTTTGATCTTTGTCACGTAGTTTCTTGCTTTCTAAATCCTTAAACATCTCTGTCTAGTTCTTTAAAACTTATTTTTCATTTGACTAGCTATTCAGTAATTTGTAAATAACAGTAAATAATATAGCTATTTTCTCCCACTCTTCCAAAAAGGAAGGTCAGCTAATAACTGCATGGTTTATGTTTATGCAGTATTTTCTGCAATCTTACTCACTGACTCAGATGAAGAAAATGCACAGTGCACTAAGGGAGGCAGGGACTTTTATTCTGTTCTGATTTTTTTTATTAGTGTAATTACAAAGATTTGTACTCAGCATCTGCTCAAAGCTCTAAGTATACTGCATATCAAAACCGTGTGGGACGACTAGAAAAAACTTGCCATGTTATTGTTTTAAAAGTAGTAAGTTTGTTTGTTTATTTCTTTCTTTCTTTGTTTTACTAAGTCCCTTTTTAGTCACCTTGTGGTTTCTGAGCTTTTCAGGTTCACTTGCTTTTTGTTTTCGTAGTTTTCTCTGCAAACATGAGGGATACAAATGCTTTTTCCTAACAAGTGAAAGCAGAGATTATATGGACTCACTAGATTGTGGCAGCTGAGGTTTTTAGCAAAAGCACATCAAACATAACAGCTGTTGTAACAAAGCTGCTAAACCTGCCAATACCGAGGCTAAGAATCCAGGAAAGGACAAATATGCAAAGAGACAGCAGCCGTGAGCTGCAGCAAGCCAGTGGATGGCGAGTGGGGACATTATAAGCAGAACTGGTAACCTGAGAAGGTAAATGTTATCAGTGTTAATGATTTGTGTAATTTTGGGAGACACTTGGCAACCTTTGTGAAAATAAGAAGGTTACAGCAGCTTACTGGAGGACATGAGCAGGTTTCCTCCTCTGAATGAGTACCTCATGTGTGGTGGCCTTCCAAAAAATTATCACACTAAAGGCTGCTGAACACTTTTAAAAAATGCCTGATCATTGTGCTATTAACTTCCTGAGTGAAAGGGACAAAGATAGGAAAGTGTCAATGATGCTGGTGCCTCTGTGCCCTAGGAATGCTCTAAGCATTGCCAAACTTATTAGCAGGTTCAGTTTCACTGAGTGGCTGAAGGTGGTACGGCACCATGATTTAACTGTGTTTGATTAAAAAACTCCAATCCTCTATGTGAAGGACAGATTACCTTATCTTTTGGAAAGAGGCATATTAACTTGCCCTGAATCAAGGAAACTGGGTCAAAGTAGTAGAAACCTGTGGCGTTTACTATCGAGTGACCCTTCATACTGGAGTGAGAAAAAAAGAAAAATTAAAAATAATATCACCACCGTTTCTGCACTATGTTGGTCATTGTTTTTCAATAACTTCTTGGGAAAGAAATTACATCACTGCAATGCTGGGCATGTCATGTGTAATCATCAACATAAAGTATGGGGGATGCTTACTGTTTCTAAATTCAGCTGTATTTCTTCTCGTATTCATACTCATCAAATACACAGAAACAAAAAGAACATTCCCACTTTGCCACTACAGTTGCAAAACCATTTTCCTGTCCTTTCATACGTATTGTGAGAGTTGCCTCAACATATCTTTAGATCAAGTGACACAGATCAAGATAGAAAGGTTTTTAAATAGCGCTATAAATGTAACCAAAAGCCAGAAGAATGAAATGGAACACACAGGGTTTCTAAAGTACTTAAGGAAATATATTCTGATTCCCTTTGAGCAAGGAAATGCTTCTTACTGCACTTTGTACAGTACCTAACACTTGGTGCTTGTGCTTGATTCTTAGTCTTAGCTGTACTTTGGATACCCCCACAGCACAAAGGATGAGTAAAAATTAGCTTTTGTGGCTGCTTTTCTCAGTGAGAAGCATGTGCAAACAGATCCAAAATCCCACAAATAGCTAGAAGAATTTGTTCTTTTGGCAAAAACAGGAAGCAAACCCCAAGCAAATATTAGCCTTCTATTATATTTTTCTCTGACCGAATTGTAAAACTAAAGCTATAGAAAAATGCTTTTAATTTTTCTTCTGGTTTATAATACTGAGGAAAGGCAATGTGGTTTTTACTGCTGCTGAAAAATCACCAGCCTCCTTCTGAGCCTTCCATTACTTAAGCAAGAATCTAGGTCCAGACTACTTCACATATTTGTAGCTGAATTAGCTGCATAGTGTTACATGGAACACTGGCGGTAAAGCTAAAAGAATTTGTCTGGATTTGTGTTGGTGAGATTGACAGCATAATTTGCTCTTTCTGATGACATGTCTGCAAAACTAGAAAACACACAAACTGTATAACTGTGAATGATAAAAGGTCTCATAACCCTTTTTTTAAAGGAAGGAAGAAAAATAGTAAAAATATGGTAGCAATATTAGAGCAGAATTTTTCTCCCATTCTGGGTGATTTTGTCGGAAATTCTATTGGTTTTTACGATGTGGAATAATGTCACCTGAGAACTGATAAAAAAAATGGGGGGCTGAGTCCCGTAGGGCAAGTTTGCTGCCAGTGATAAGAAGAAAATTTTGATCAAAGAATGAGTAAAAGGATATCTCAGTTCCAAAGCTAGACATTTCCATTACATCTGACAGCAGCCTCCATGTACCTGTCATATCATTCTCCAAACTCACTGAAAACCTTTGGCTTCTATGTCACCTTGTGGAAATGATTTTAGTAAATATAAGTTGTCTGAGAGACTATTGGCTTCCTTCAGTTCATTTCAAAGCCCCTGTCTGAAAATTTAATTTACTTTTTCCACAGTGAAGGTTAAAGATAAGCATATTATTTTATTCTTCTTTGTTCTTCATGAATTTTTAAATATCTCCACAATGTCTCCCCTTCATGCAAATCAATTTTTTCTCTTTTCTTATGGAACTTGTCTTTTACATCCTTCAACCACTTTTGCATTTGCAAAAGGGGCAACCAGAAGTAAAGGTGACCCTTGAGAGGTAGGTGTACTAAGCCTATGTTCATTGACATATTTTCTGGATTACTGCCTATTCTTTTCCTTCTAGTCCTTATTATTTCCCCTACTGCTTTAAACCCAACATGGACACACGATCCTGTCTTCTACTTTTTGACATCCCATCTAAGGGCAAATCTGAGTCAGCATTATGGGAAAACACCAACTGAATTATTCGGCTTCAGCCACAAATAACTGAGAGTCAATGTTTTACAGCCTGATTTTCAAAAACTCAAATGATAAAAGAGTGGTATGAAAGAATACTGTAAGCAATCTCAAGAATATTTACAGTTCAATGATAAAAGATACGCTATAGTGAAAATATTTTCCTTCAAATATAGTGCACACTTCATTTTACCACTAATCCACAGATAAAACATTCAATGGCATCTGAATGTAATATTAATGTAAAAAAGTAGAGAGCAAGGAAAGAATGTAAACAAAATATAGATGTTTGGGGAAAACATTTGAAAATCTGCAGAAACACTTGAGACAGCTAGGTAGTTTGAAGGCAATATCTATTGAATACATACCTAAATATACTAAAAATATCCTGAGCTGAATTTCTTTTTAATCTGTTTAAAAAGTTTAAAAAGAAAAAGAAAGGCAGAAATTAAATACTGGGATTTAAAAAAAAAAAAAAGAAGCAGCTTTTTGCAGCAAGCTCACTGGAAAAATTCTGCAAAAGGAGGATATTCTATTTAAGAAATGAAAGTAATTCACATGCAGGGGAAATTGTATTTGTTGAAGAAACTTCGGCATGGTTTTTGGAGTATTGATGGAGTTTTGGGTGCTCCAGACAAGACAGTGCCATCCCTGACAGGCTGGAAAACAGAAATTTCCATTGCATCTGTAACAGCTAATACTGTGTACCTTGGAAACCTAAAATGTGCTATTGGATATATTTGTCTTAGATTGTGAAGGAGATACAAGGATTCAGACATGCTCCATCTCAAACGGAAATTATACTGCTTTGCCACCACAGATATGGGAATTACATCTCATTTCTTATGTAAAGACCCACATGATATCAGGAATTTTATTTCTTTGTCCCAGGCTCCAGGTTTTCACCTACTAAATGGGGTGATGTTTCTTCCCTCTTAGGTGTAGGCAAGCAGTGTACTGTAGCTGTTCTGGTAATTGTAATGGAAGGTACTTCGGTCCAACTTTTACACCTATTCAAAGTGGCTTGTGACTCTTCTACTGCCTGGTAAATATAAAATGTAAGTTGGCAGAAGACTAAAACAAAATCAGTCCAAGGGCAAGAGGCCAAATAACCACTTGGCTGTACACCAAAAGTTAGAGCATGCCTAATGTCCCCAGATTTTCACAACAATTATCCATTCTTTCCTAGAAGCAGTTGGCTAGTTAACTCAAGAGAATAAAAATCTGAGCTTTAACAGAAAGCCATCAAGCACAAAGCAACACTATGTAAGAAAAGTGAAGAAAAACAAAGAAAATCTAAAAACAATGGGGAAAAACTCCCTTCTGTCAATGAAACGGTGAGAGAACCAAACGTAAGCTTTTCATACTCAAAAGTCAAAGCAAAACAAGCTTGGCAAAAAAGAGTTTTCCAGAAAAAGTCAGATACTGTGGCAACATATAACATTGAATTCTCTTCTTGCACAGGTGTCTCTAATACATCATCTTCAGCACAGGCTGTGGAACTGAAAGTGCCTGAGTGCAGAAAGTTTCACTACCAATCCACTAACCAAACTATGAAGCAGTTGCTTCTTCTCTTTGTAGTCCAAACTGTTTCAAAGTAAGTATTCTGAAAAATGGAAGAACTGAAGACACGTACTTCAAAGTACACATTGAAACACTGTCCTCATAATGCTATCTCCTGGACTGTTTCACAGTTGTTTAGTTCTGATTTAATCAGAGCACAGCAATATCTGAAGGCAGTTTTGTCTTTTCTTTTTCATGTAAACTGTAGGTAAAGACTGCTAAAACACCTTTGGAATTCAGGAAACAAAGTTTCCCCCCCAGATTAAAAGATTAAAAATAGGCAAATCTGAGAACTTGTCACCTGAATCATCTCAGCTTCTCAGGGGAAACTTTGCAGTCAGACAAAAACAGGACAGAAGGTTGCCTAATGTTAATGCAGAATCATCCCACAGTGCTCAAAAATAAAAGTAAGCTGAAAAGCAAGTTACTAACCCTGTTAGGGCAAATGGAATTGTCATGAAGACGTCACAGGAGAGGTAACTCGAGACCAAGATGAACTTTTTATCCCTTACAACATCCAAGCTGACAGAAGATGGCATTTGTAGCAGGAACATGAAGAAGCAACACAAGGTCTGGAGGCACAGTAAGGTCATCAGGCAAGCGATGCACAGGGCAAACGCCCATACATTGTCAGTACAGAGGTCAGCAAGTTTTATTGCTGCAATGAAGACCAGGACATGTGAAGGCATGTTTTATCATGGGTTAATGCAGCTCCATTATTTTCTGAGTTACAAAGAGGCAGCTATGCAAGGATAGGGTGGGAGAGGACTGGCCAAAGAGATGTAGAGCAGAAAAAAGATGAGGGTGACAGGGGAACTGTGTCAGTACAGACATGAAGCTCTGAAGAGAGGATTTTGCAGTCCAGGCATGGTGAAGATCACTAAGAGAGAGTCTGAGGGATAATGACCAGGAGTCTAGAAAGTACTGACTACAAAGGAAGAGTGGAGCAAGAGGGAGTGTTAACTAACTCTAAAGAAGAGCTGGTTGCACTGGTTACTCTATTCTTAAAATATGTAAAAGGAAATTATAATTTTTTTTCCATGTCCACTGAGCCTAAGTTGAACCAAGGGTGTATTAAGTCGTTTGGAAAAAATGCTTTCTAGCACTAAGACTGTAAAGCGCTGCAATAGTATGTACTATGGTATCTGGAAATACCATTATTGCATGTTACTAAAAAAAAAAGGTTGAACAAGAATCTGGCTGCCGTGTCAGGGTGCACTTCTGACAGACTAGATGAACCCTCAAGATTCCTCCACAGAAATCCCTTCTCTGACTTTTTTTAAAGGAGTACCAGTTTTGTCCCCCTTTTTTTCCTTGTCTACTCTAAATGAAGTTACTTTGTTTCACGGGAGTGAAACACTTCTCTCAACTCTCAACAAGTTCACTACTCAACTCTTGAAGTGAATCAAGGTAGAAAGGGTAGAACTGCCCATGAAATATCATTTCAACAGCTGCTATAGTGAGGATACCAAGGACACAAGCAAAACAAGGTGCTGGTGGCAATAACCCCAAAGACACAGGTGAACAAAGAGAGTGCCTCACTACAGACATCTTGGGCATGTGTGGCAACAGCCTGAGCACAGATTTCGGGGTGAAACTATACCAACTCTCTTATTTCACAGCAGACTTCATTCATGAGTCTCTTTGCTAAGGAAATTTTCTTTGAACTTAGATTGGAGTCCAGTCCTCAGTTGGTGTATGCTAGTGCTATTCCCTGGGCCTAAAAAGAGGCAGATTTATGAATGCAGTCTGCAGGTTTGGCTCTGTACTTTTATCTCAGCAACTGAGAAAACTGTTTTACTTGGTCTGTCAGAGGTATTTGGTGAATTATGGTTGGTAAATAGGTGTTATTTTTGAAAGTGGGTGTGTTAATGAGGAAGGAAAGCCTCCGGAGATGAGGAAACTCTAACACCATGAGCTGTTCCTAGTTCTTAATGACTCACTGATGCTTCACCTGAAAACCTGGCCTGAAAATACCTTATTCCAGTACTGAGTAATGCAGGCTACTTCTGAAGGAGCTGAAGTAAATGTTCCAGGGTTTCAAGGACAAGTGGGGAAAAAACATCATCGTTTCAAGGAAAATCTCAGCAAAACAAGCATTAGTTTTCTGGAATTATTTTAATCACCTTTTTTTAATACATAAATCTTGGAGAAATAAGCCTGTTTTATGAGCTTCGTTCACCCCACCAGAGCATCATTTATTGCTTTGGGGCTCTTCGTCCTACTTTTTTTCAGGCATACTTTATATGCCTGCCAATAAAGGGGGAATATTATACCCTGGAATCTTCCTGTGTACGTTAAAACAGTGCTTGGCAAAATGGTACTGGAATAATAAGTAACAGCTTTCTTAAGATAGGGTCAATCGATTCCAGGGGAGGCTATTTACTGGATTATATACAGTCCTCTTGGAAGAAGAAAATCTCTCAAGTGCTCTCAGTTTGACAACCACTTTTTCCATCATCTGGTTGGAATTTCTGTGCCAGTTAGCTTGCAGCCCTGCTATTTCCTCTGCATGTGTTCTACAAACTGTGGAGAGGATACACTCGTTATTTTGAAGGAGTCAGGAGTGAGATGCAATTATGGGGGCCTAAGCACACAAGAGATAAAATCTCCTTCCTGCCAGCCAGCATAGAGGGCAGTCTGTTTGAGCTCAGAGGCAGCTGATCAGATCTGAGCCTGAGTATTTGAAAAAAAGTCTTAGCAGCCTATGAGCCTCATTTGTTTATTTAGAAAGAAACCATTGTATCATTTGGTTACCCTGACCAGGCAAGCAGATCAAGTGCTGGCTTCGATATGATGCATTTCAAAAACATCCAGCCTGTGTTCAAATGAAGTGGCTTCATATTGTGCTGCCTCTCGACACATACCAAGCTGCTCAAGCATGCCAAGATTTTTCAAATGTACTTCTGACATTCAGTGCAGCTTACACCTAGATTTCAAATGAGAGGTATGTTTGAAAGAGGGCAATTTTTTGTAATTTGCCTGAATTCTACATTTATGCTTCCTTTGGCCTAATCTGTTTTAATTGAGATCTGTGCCTTGGCTGGCTGCCAGTATTAGCAGAACATGTGGATAGCAGATTGGTTTACCTATGTACAGCAGTAAGACTATTTCTTTCACAATCTTAGAGGTGGACTTGCATATGAAGCTAGAATTGGTTCAACAAAATGTCCCCAAAACTGAGTGTTTACCATTAGCCTCTCAGTATGTGTCATTTTTCAACATGTAAATGTGGCAGATAACTTTTTTTAATCGTTTATTCAGTAAAGCCTACATCAATGTCTGGCTTCAAACATTACTTTATTTCCATCCTTAAGACCGAAAAAATTACAGTGACATTTTCTCTTACTAAACTATTGAAGAGTTAAGCATGCAGTGAGAGAACGAAGGGGCCCTCAACCATCTTAATTGCAAAGTCACGCCAGCTGAAAGTTTTCAATGAATTTTAACTCCGGCAAGTTTAGAGAACTGTAAAACCCTTTCCTTATCATTCTGAATGCTGAATATCTTAAAGGACTTGCTTTACAAGTAATTTTAAAATCTAAGCTAAATGATTTAGTCTGAATCTCTGAGGAAGATGCTTTTGTGAACATGGAGGCATCCATTTGGGAACAAAGATGTTGATTTCATCCCATCTGACAAGGGGGTTTGAATGCTGTCAGCATGGAGCTTAGACCATGGGAGACACCTCACTTTCATTCAAAAGCTTCTGAAATCAGCTGGTCTCCAGAACATCTCACACATTCTCTTGAGATAAACAAATGCTGTTGGAAAGGAAGATGGTGGAAATGAATGTTTGACCCTGACACACTTGCAGCTGCTCAGCACCTGCTGACCCTTCTCAGGCAGCTTCCTCAAGCCCCCTGCCCTCCCTAATGTGACTGGTCAATGCCTCCCAATATTGCACATTGCTTACCCAGGTATTGGTAATAATAATAGAGGCACCATTTGGCTTGTAAATTTAGCCTTGAAAAAACAGCCTGTCTGAAAACTGAAAGAGAACCTAACCTCACCACTTCATGAGGCCTGCAAACCTCTGCTGGGTGATATGCAAACAGCAACACTATGCTTTTTAAAGGACTTGGTATTAATTTGCTCTAACCTCTGTAGGAACAGAAATTCCGAAATAATCCATTCTCCATTGTTTGGAAAGATGGAAAATCCAGTGGCCTAATGATGAAACAGAATCTTTGCTAAGTGCTAAAAGAACTCATTCTGTGCATATTTCCATCTCCTTGCTAACGTACAAGCACTTATAAAGAGCTAGGGTGGGACAAACCAGTTCTAATTTAGAAGTGCAAGGGAACCACTTCAATTAGGACTACAAGGACTACAGGCTCCTTCTCACCCATCCCACTGCTGCCTCATACTCCTGCAAGCTGAGCTGGGCCCACGTACCTGTGACTCTAGAAATACTGAGCTAACATCTGCCTGCCAGCTTTCCCAGCAGGAACTGCTCCCACTCCTAGTTCACCTTTGGCTGCAAAGGTTTCAGCAAGCCTCAGGAAAGAGCAACATCACAGGAAGTCTTAAGCCCCCTTCTGACCTAAGACTGGACATTCAAAGCTGGCTGCAGTGAAAATCTGAAAGAAAGCTGATGATTGCTGCTGCTGGGATCACGGGGCATTGCCTTCTTTTTTTATGGGAAATACATATTTCTCTCTCTTTATGGCACTGGGTCCCAAACTGAAAAACTACATGTTTCACTGCTAACGTGCAGGATTTCTTAAAACAAATTCCTTCTCTGCGCTTAATCCCTTGACATCATGTCCATGCTTCTGATGGGCACTTCCCACTGCCTTTGAGCAGGGGGGAAGACACAGCTTGCAGTGTCTGAGCTGCATATCAAAATGGTTATAGGGATATCACCAGAAAGGGCAAAAACCAACATAAATTCCTACTCTGTGTCATCCAGGTGATGTGGACAGTACTGTATGGTAAAGCAGCACCTGACTTTTGCTGTCTAGAAGGACAAGGTTAGCTCAGCACTCTCTTCCTACAGGCACTTGATGGTTTTTATACTCTTGTTTTCCTGCTGCCATTAGTGAAAACATTGCTGTTTGCTTATAGGGCTAACTATTCCCCCATGTAACAGTTCACTCATAAACATAGGTGTTAAATCACAGAAAACCACATTTTGGACTTTACAAATGAAGTGGGACTGGCTATATTTTTTCTTACTTGGTACATTCATGTTCAAAACACTTTATAAACATAAACCCTTTCAACTCAATTGTGGAATACAAGAGGTCTATTCATGACCTCATTTCATCAGAGAAGAGACTAGTCAGATGGTGTGCCTGAAACACTCACAGGAGGAAGCATAAGTGTGATGATGGGAAGAAGGTCCTGAAACCTCTTCACCCTGTGCACTAGGTATCAGGCAATGCTTTCCGTCACCCCAAATGGGTCTACAGGTAATGTATGTCATCAGGAACTTCTGCAAATTAAGCCATGGTACAAATGAAGACAATGTCACTTTCTGACCATATCCCTCTAATAAAAAAATACCTCTTCAGCCTGGAAAAACTGTTTCCAACAACAGTAATGACCCAGAGTAATTTCTACCACTGAAAAGTGGATACCAAATATTTGCCAAAAGTTCAAAGTTTTTCATTCCAAGTGCTTAGGTATTTCAACTGGCCGTTGGGAAACCACATATTTAATAGGAAAATGCTATAAACTGGGATTTCAATAACTAAATCAGGCACAGGGATAAAGAATACATAGTTCTGAGAAGAGTCAGAGAGCCAAAACTTTTGATGGGCTTGATAAATGTGGCTCTTTGAAAGGCTTATGGGACCTCTTGCTCTGAATTAATTACACACGTCCATAAATCAGAGCAATCTGATGAGGCTACTCGCATTCAAGCAGCAGGAAATCTGCCAGTTTGCAGAGCAGTTTAAGATGAGTACATGACCAGGTACGTAGTGTTGAAAAGGTGTTGAGGTTCCTAAAGCTAAGGTTAGCAGCAAAGGAGGCTGGTATCCCAGCAGACTTGTCTGAGAGCAAGGAGGTCAGGCAGAATGACAGACAGGTGGCTTTGTAGACTTGAGTACAGAGAAATTGGAAAAGGACCAAGGGTAGACTCTGTCTGAGAGACAATTAAATACAGAAATTCATTAAAAAATCCTAGTTTATATTTTGTTTTCACAATTGGAACCATACAGGGTTAAAAGGAGAAAGATGACTTAGAGCTCCAAGGAAAATAAGAGTAAAAAAATTTAAATTCTGCACTTTACATGGCTCATGAGAACTTCAAACAAAACTGCAGGGCAAATGTGCCACACACTGGAAATAAGTCCTGCTGTGTTGTACTCCTGATGATTTTCTCTGTGAGTAGACCACAAATTTGCTTGCAGATTTTATTTTGAAAACTGTAGACTTTTTTTGAACATGGATCCTTTCCCTTGCTCTGCTTTCCACAGTGTAGCTGTCTATTAGCACCATCTTATATGTGTTATTTGTCTGTAAATAATCTCTCAAGCTTGTATAAATACACCTTCTTGTGTAGTGTGCTGGAGCAGAGCTGTGCATGTTATAACAGCTGGCATTAGACTGTCTAATGAGTAAACATTATGTCCAGGGGTTAAAGTGGACTGGAATAGTTCCAACTTTAGTCTGCTAGAAAGCTACTAGGTTAAATATTTGGTTCTTATCCTTACTCTTTGAAAAGGTAAAGCATGTCTAAAAATTGAACAACACCAGTTTCCAATAACCACCTTGGGAAAAGCTGTATCTGTGGCAACTGTCTGCACCAATGAGCATTTCAGACTCTTGGTACTCACTCCTGTGGTAAAATGTCCTTTAATTGTCAGAGAACTTGCATTATAATTTTATGTGTACTTGGTGTATACCACATAAGTTCTGCATAATAAAAACTATGTCAAAGTATTAGCAAATTACATTAACATGTCAAAGGCTGTTGTTAGACGATATGCTGGTTTACAGGACACTGACCACTTCCGATGGCTCCTAATCCCAGTTCAAATCTGGGTCTGACTCTCTGGCAGGCCAAGGTGATGTTGGGCTTGGCAGTTCCCACTGGCACACATGCAAGCTGAGGAAAGATGCAGCTACAGAGGAATTCTCCTTTGCTTAGTCAGGGTGCTTTGAGTGATAGAAGAATTTGCAAGCAGGAAAAAAGGAAGTAGGGAAGTTGGGCTACAAGTGCCAGGTCTGTGTGGAGGGAACAAACCATTTCCTGCAGAATGGAAAAGATGGAAACAAGCATAAGGTATGAAACAGAGGGCACTGAGAGGACACTTCATCCTCACACTAAGAATAACACACATATAGTCATTCCCTAAATCATGAAATTATTTAGACAGACTTTGTCAATTTTAGAAGTAACTTATAGAAAGAAATGGAGGTTTATACATGTCTGGTTGTTCTAATTACTGAGACAGGAAACATTTATTCCTGTAAATAAAAATTAAAACATTTACTGACTACAGCAGTTGTGTTGTAAACCAGAGATAAAACTGCTGTTGTTTTTTTACTGCTCCTTTTACACTTTTCTGTTGTTTCTGCATGTCCATCACATCAGATTCATACTGTTGTGGTGGGTTTCCTTCCAGGCTCAGCTCCTGTCTATGTTAGTGGAAGGACCTGTGCCTCATCTGAACCACTGGAAGATGGGCTAGCTCTTCCAACAACTGAAAAATTAAAATATCATTATTACACACTGTTCCAGATTTCGCAGACAGATGCAGACTCTTAATAGCTTTTATCATACAATTACCAGTGATCTTTTTACCTTACCTTGCCCTTGGTGTGACCAAAGAAATGTTCAACAAAAGAAGTGCTCCTCACAGCTGGCATGGGACAATTTTGGACCTTCTAGACACCTACACAGAGTTCAAAGGATTAGGCCAATATGTTCAAAATTGTCTGCTCATGATGATGTTCTCTGCATTGCCCCAGATACCAAAGACCAGAGACAGCTTACAAAAGAGCCAAGAAACCAGTTGGACAAGATGCTGGACAAGGTGCCTAAGCAGTTCACTAAGATCTACAGTTGCATGTATCTCACTGGAGTATTTATGCCTATACTTGGCAACTCAGGAACAGAGAAGGATTGCATTGCCACCAGTTCAACTGGATGAGTGCTGGATATACAATGTGCTGGACCTGCACATGTAAAATTTCAAGGGGGATACTGAAGCTATAACCATCACCTTACTGTTTTGTGTCTTTTCTTACTTTACACATCTTTTCCACAATAACTGCTAAAGATTTTGTAACTATAGAATGTTGGGACTTGAAAAAGCTTTGCATTCCTTTCTGAATTAATTTTATACACAAACTGTGTTTGAAAAAAATACAAACATCAACAATATAATTATTCCAGTAATTAATATGTTGCTTTATAAAAACTTTACATTGTCCAAGAATGGACCAAAAGCAGTATTATGTGACTAGACTCCACTTCTATGCCACAGTATCTCAAAATTGAGACAGATCAGCTAGATAACATCCAGAAGGATAACAACTGATTAATGAAACTGCTCCAGTAATATCTGAGAAAAACAAGTGTGTTCCAAGAGAAGAAATCTTCAGTCTTGCAATTGATGTTACTAAATAAGAAAACCAGCATTGTTTTGACGCTAATGTTTCCTGTGTAGCCTACATTTTCTCATCAAGATCAATGTGAAACCAGTTTTTTTGTTTTTACAGAAAAACAAAACTGAATTGGAGAAAAACATAGAACTGAAGTCAGAAAACTGAGATTTTTTTTTGCTACCGGTTTCTTTACTATTTTGAGTAATTTTTCTAATTTCTAAAAACCTTGCCTTGTTGTCCAAAAAAAAAAAAAGTATTTTTCAAAAGTCTTAACCTTTATTTACAAGGAACTGAACTAGAGTAATTGGCATCACAGTGAGGCTTCTCAGCAAACAAAGCCTTACTGGAGATCTGGGCTTTATCCAACAAAATACGATTTAACCATCAGAGTACAAGTAGAAGGATGAGGACACTCAGACCCGGGAAAGATGAAACACAGGAAGCAATGCATGACTCATTTCCATGGGGATTCTCATTCTACCTGCCTCAGGATAACAGAGGAAAGAGAAGGAGAGGTAAGAAGGGGAAAGAACAAAAAGTGGCCATGAGCAGAATAAAGGGAAAAGGACAAAAGGGTAAACAGCAACATAATTATCTGTCTTGTGACAGGCTGTCAAATAAAGTGATAATAGCTTTCTGAAAATCATAAGCTACCTTAGTTCATTAATCATCTACTGACATGCTTTGCAAATGCTAAATAACCTTTGGTGGCTCTGGTTTCAATTTTAATGTAAATGCTACCATCTGCATGAGATGTGCCAAATGTGATGGAATTACTCTTGTCTCTATGTGTCTTGATGGTTACACTCCCAAAATCTGAAATGCTGCCTTCCTTCAGACTCCTGCAACATTAAGCTTTACTCAACCCTGGCCAAGCACTATTGTGCAAGTTGAGTCTAATTTGAACTCCCAGCATACAGCAGTGAACTGCAGCTTAAGAAAGCTGAAAGCCAAAAAAGTGCCAGGTTATCACACACCCTCAGTTTCACTAACTACTAAATCCTTACAAAGTAGGAAGTCTTGGCCTCCACCTAAGTTGTGTCCTGTGTGTGTGTAATGCTTTCTTGCCTTAGTCTATCTGGTTATTCAAAATATAAAAGCAAATTAACCCTAGGTACCTATCAACAAATGGACACCACAGATCATTCAATCTAACCATGACCTCCTGGGCTGTCCTTACCTTCTGCACCAAAGCTTCCTTAAGGCTCAGAGGTCTTCAGAAACATACTGGCTTCAACCTTGCAAAACTGGGTCATCAGTGTAGCACCTCCATAAAATCTTTGCTGTAACTCCTTTTCTAACTTTGGAATAACACAGCAGATTGTATGTTCAAGAGGAAACAATCAGCCTATTCCCAGTGATTTCTGAGTGAGTGCTAAGGATAAACTACTGTGGTGAAACACCTAAAGCAGGCTGATACCTCTAAATTTGCTAGTATGCACGTTTATGACAGAGTTGATCAAATACTGGACTATGAACGTGTAATGGCTTGTTTCTCCCCTACCCAAGTCTACTGGAGTTGGTATATTCACAAATATTCATGTCCTATCTAGGTGATCTGAACAAATGTAATCTCCAGGTTTCCATATACTCAGCCCCTAGCACATGTGACAGACTTCGTACTTTCACTGTAGTAGTGACTCTTGCTTAGGCATTTTGAAACAGTTACATAAAATGCCAGACATTGCAGCATGCATAATCTGTGGACAGCTAATTCTGTGCTAGTAACATTCAGCAAACATTTTCAGATCCAGTGTGATTTGCAGGTAATAGCGCTGCTACCAGAATACAAGAAACTCAAGAACAATTTGTGGAGAATATCAGGAATATTTGCTGTTTTCATGAAAAATAAGGATTTTTTTTTTAGATGATTATTTGGTCTCTTATTGATGTTTTCAGCATTCACATGAAACATAATTTTGCTGAAACAATGGAATACTTTTTACAAACAAGTAATTAAAAAGCAATTACCAAAAAGTAACTACAAGATGTTTTCAGCTACCTCTGTTCACAAATCTGACCTCAAAACAGCTCTGAAAATGTTGACCAGAGTATGTTTTCATCTGTCTTCAATTATGCAAGTCAGCCACTGAAGGCAAAGGAGTCAACACTCTGTAACCAGCTTTCTGCATTCCATTACAGTACTCTGATCTTCTAAAATTAAAAAGCTGTGAGTCATTCCCAAAATCACGAGATAGGCTTAAAATTACGAGATTTCAAAAAATAGATTGAGGGAACTTTAATTCATATGTTCAAGTCTTTGTTGGGGGTGGGGGGGAGGGGGATGTTCCCAGACTACCACAAGAATAGAAACACGTTTTGTTTTTTGAGTAAGAACATGTCTAGAAATATGGGGATTTTAAGGAACACCAGATATCAGTGGTTTATAGTGATACTGTAGGATTTTGTAGCACTCTTCAGAGCAAATTCTGCCCTGCTGAACTATGGTACTCAGCTTTTGCAGTAAAACTGGCATTTATAGTTCAAAGCAGGTGAAAGTCATGGTCCAGAGTGAGGTGCTATTCTGAACAGAAACAAATAAACCACCTGTACAGGAACTGCAATGCATACAGGAAAACATAAGATTGCCAGCATGAATGCTGGGATTCCCTGATTTGATGGAAAATGGATAAACAGACCTAAACAGTCAGTGGAAATTTAAAGAACCAGATACTTCCAGCCTTCTTTCTGGATTTAAAAGGACAAACGAAAACATTAGAATTTATTTCAGGGATGACATAAGGGAAAGCCCAAATTAAATAATTGTTTTTTGGAAGATTACTTACATTGTTCTTCAAACAACAGTGTCTCAGTCTGTAGGACATCTGCTTTCTTTCTCTGTGTGCTCAGATTGACTTCTGGGATTGTAGGAAGATACCAGAAACACTAAATTCACTTGTTTGCAGCAAAGAGCCTTTAAAGAAAACAGCTTGTGGCTATCAGGGATTTTTCCCAACTTGGATTTGAACATCTAGCTTCCTAATCCAGAAAGCAGATGTTTTAACAGTGCCTGGGAAATGATTTTTAGCATGTTTTATGTGTTCTAAACATAATCCAACCAATAGAACTTGCTATTCAATGTTTAACCTTTTCTCTAAGATTCTTTTCTCTAGTAGATTTAGTGTTTAACACAGAACAGCTGGAGACTGTAACATTTTTGGCACAGAAAGACTAAAATGGAAAGTTTTTTCCAGTACAAAATTGTTTGCACTTTTTCTCCTGACAGTGCCACCTGATTCCCTCTGGAAGGATTAAATTTCTCCACATCCATCATATCCAAATAGTGCAGTGTCAAGAGACCGGCAATACCCTTAGTTTGCCCATCCATGACTGACATTTGGTACATTTTTGTCTAAGTAGAACTGGAGGTTGACTTAAAGGTAAATTCCAGACTAGCATCTTAAGACACAAGCCCTTTTGTGCATTGACTTTTGCTCCCACTTCTAGACTCTCCATAACCTCATTTGGCATGTAAAGCAGTTTCAAGCAGGAGCTTTTATATTGTCCCTTTGTAAAAAAATCCTGCCCAATAACCTACATACATTCAGCTCTTAATAATAATAATAATAATAATAATAATAATAATAATAATAACAATAATAATAATAATAATAATAATAAAAAATCCAGCAAAAATGCCAGGCTTGACAACAAAAATATCAGGATCTAAAAAGTGCGTCTCACAATGCTGGATCATATTACAGCCAATGTCAAAGCTAACGCATTGTTAACCTAGTAAAACTACACTGCGATTTATCAGAGCATGTGTGCCTTGCTGGTCCTAATATTTTATTTAACCATTTTGAATTGTAAAAATAAGGCATGAATTTTAACTGGTATTTAATATATGTTAACTATTGAAAAATAAAATCCAAGAGTTTGTGAGTATTTGAAAGCTTCACCAAGCCTCCTGGCTCAACCGTATATCTCAAGACTCTTTTGAAATAAAAATGTGTACTGAGTTTTCTGTTTGACAATACTTATGAAAGTCTGTCTCCATGTGGACACTTTGTATTTTCATGCTATCTATTGAAAATGTTCTGGTTTTATTTTGGTGAATTCAAGTTTAAAAGTTAATATAGTGATGTTATTTATTTGATACCCCTGGAAATCGCACATAGGATTTCATAGGAATTTGGACAATTCTGAGTATGTCCCTCTGGATGCTCAAAACCAGAAGGCAATGAAAGTCTGCTGCACTGTTTCAGAAGAGAAATGACAGCTCTCACATACCTACAATGCATCTTTTAAAAGAAGAATCTGTACTTGCCAAGTAAAGCTACAAAATATTTCTGCTATTTTTCTACAGTGTTCAAGATTTAGTTCTTATTATGTGCACTCTAGTGTCCTCTCTTAAATTGTGGATACACTGCAGTTCACTACAAGTACATGGTTTCAATAAGATTTCACTTTCTGGGTACTTTTAGAATTTCACAATTGTACTCACCCTTCTAAAAATGTGTTTCTTTGAATCTTGAGTCACACCCATTTTGCAGCTAAGCTAAGGATCCCAAATGGATCAAGTCTGGAAGTGGGATGAGGCCTCACAGTTTGCATATACATTTTGAAAAATAAGTTGAAGCGACTCCTTGTAAATTTGTTGAGCATGTACTCACATGTGGAAGCACAGAAATTACTTGTCAAACTGTAACTTTTATTGTCCAGCTCATTTCAGCTGTCTCCTTCACTCGGCAGCTCCTCAAATTTTTACCCTTGAAAGGGGTCTCAAGTGTTTTTCTGTTGCTTTAAGGCAGGCAGTGTCTTAAAACATGCACATAAACCAACTTCCTAATGTTTCAGAAAATATTTCAAAGTAAAATATAAGCATTCTTAGATTTATTTGGCTTTATCCTGTGTATAGCAGCCTATATTTATTTTCAAGGTAAACTATGGGCTTTTTATTTGTGGTGAAACACAAACACAGGTTGGCCTGAGAGGTGGTGGATGCTGCATCCCTGGAAACACCCAAAGTCAGGTTAGATGGGGCTCTGAGCAACCTGGTTTAGTTGAAGATGTCCCTGGCCATTGCAGAGATGTTGGACTAGATAACTTTTAAGTCCCTTCCAACCCCACCTATTCTATGATTCTATTTTTGTGTGTAGTATAATTTAGTAAAAAGATGAAATATTTCATTATTTTAATACCTTTTTCTCACATTTAAGACCTACATCTCTAATTCAAATCTTTCTTCTCTCTCTGAAGGCTCAGGATACCTTCAGCAAAAAGGTAGAACAGATTTTCCCTCATGTCCTATTTCTTTGAAGCATCTATAGCATGATTAGCTTCCTACTCGACCCATGGTTACTTAATGAATAAAGCAGACACAGTTGTTAGGTTTCACGGGTAGAAAGGCAGATGGAACTTGCCACAGCGCTTTGAAGTTTTCAAGTGTTTTTTCCTTACTGATGCAGCTGAACAGCTGCAGTTTTTTTAGAGATTGTGCAAGTGAAATAATTTATTTTTACTGCACATTCCAGCATAATACACCATGGAATAGATTTACCCCCTAAAGAACAGGCTTTGGGCTAAGGTACTTGCCATGTTGAAAGGGAAAACAAATTGTGGTGACGACTGCACTTGATTTGTTGAAATATTTCATCCTCAGCACTATGTTTGACAATGCAAGCGAATAGCTCCACTGTTTCCTAAACATTCACTGTGTATGTGATCATCCTTTAACTGGAAAAAAGCCCGATGGAGATTTGCAGTCAATGTAGTTTTAACACTAAAAATTAAACCTAGTTACTAGCTAAAATAATATGCACATAGCCCACTCCTAAGGGCCAGCATCAATTCCTACAAAGAGGCGAAACCCCCTATGCATTACTGTTATGGATGTACAAAATTTAATCTCTGTACTATTGATAGAGATGTACAGAACTTGAAGGAGCATTTCAAACTACCCCACAGAGAGATACCCAGTATTTCCATGAAAACCTGTTATTTGCTAATCAGCTGTAATGCATGTATGGATGGGACTTTATTAATAATGAAGCCCATGCCAACCTCTGTGAAAGGCTGTGAGCTACATGTCTAATGGAGTCAGCTCCAAGCAGTGACTTTCACACACCTGCCAATTTTAGCAGCAGTAACACCAAGCCATAGGTAGATGAATTCCCTTCCTTTCACAACTTAAGGGTAACACCAGCTATATCTTCAAGATGGGAACTGGTCTTACGGGTTCTCATCAAGAAAAGAGCAGCCTGGTGAGGAGTTCTACCTCATTTATATAAAATTTTCATTTGTTTTATCCTGCTCTGTGCTCCTTCTCTTTTGTTATCGAGGTGTCCAAACAGCAAAATAACAAGCAACACCCAGTAAATATTCCTGACAGAATTACTACAGGTGGAAGTAATTTCATATGTGTAACTTTGTTAGTAGAAAAGAATTGGTGGAAATCAGACAGACTAGCACCTTCAGTCTGAAAAAAGAGATGTCTGAGTGGTATATTGATGAACTCACAGGTACTTTGGAAAAAGCAAACCAGGAATGGCTCTTCATTGCCTCTCACAGTATCAGAGCTCTTAATAAAGCAGGTAGCAGATACAAAAGAAATCTCTTGCACACTTCTTTACACAGTGCGTGATTAAGTTATGGACCCCTCAGCCTGTGTGTGGTACAGTCCAAAGGAATACAAACCCTTTCAAAAAGGAATCGGATGACCAGGATGGACCAATGCCGTGCAACTGCACTGGCTGGACTGACTGAACATGAAGACTGGGAAGACTGATTCAGAAGGGCATCATCTCGCACATGCTCTGCTCCTGACCTGCTCCCCTGAGCATCCAGTATCTAGCATTATGATCTGTGCAAGAATCACTTGACAACCAGTGAAGAGATTACCAAACAGTTAGTGTAATAAGTGCCACTGAGCTCTTTGAAGTTAGTCATTGTTGTTTGCCTCAGCCTGAAGAGGTTATGGTAAATGGATATAAGCTGAAGATACACTCACTCTGATTATTACATTGTGCTTAGCAGTGGTGTGGAGGAATCTTTGCCTTCTACTGCTTGACTCTTCACGCAATTTAGAACAATCTTTCTGATACAATTTAAGTGCAGAAGTACTTCCAGCAAGTGACCTTTGGTTATGCCAATGCAGAAGTTTGGCTTCTGCTGTCCCATGGCCACGTTGGTGTTCAGGTCAGAGTCTGTCTGTGTGGAGTAGGAGGCTGGTGGCACAGAGGAGGAGTAAGGGACTCATTGCAGTAGTTGTGTAAAAACTGAGGCGCTCATTCCATAACTCTCCAGAGAAAAGACTTCCTACTTTATCCTAGAAGATCTTATTGAGATTCGATCCCCAAAGGTCAGTTTTCAGAACACCATCATGGTTAAATACCCTGGAAATATTTGCATATGTAGCGTTTTAAAATGTTTTTGCTAGTTCTTACTGTTTTTCTGTTGTTTGGTTTCGCTTTTTGTTTCCACACAGCCTCAGTAGGACAGTTCTCAGATATTAATTGGGACAAGTCATAAAAGTTAATGAAAAAACAGAGATGAAAGAGCTATAAACTACATTGCATTGAAAAGATAAAGTAAAGCAGCTGTTCAATAAGCTAATTCAGGACAATCAAAAAAAATTATTTCACATGAAAAATCATTCAACGTTTGATCAAATGATAAATCTCAGATTTTCCCTGTGGACTGTTAAAAGGATGGATCGCCTCTGCAAAACATTCTCTGATCTGTATTGTGGCACCATGGCTATTCCCTGGATGGCTAAAAGTATTTCTGGTCTTTTCTTTCATAAAGGAATTAGACACAGGAAAAGAGCAGAGAAAGTTGTAAAATATAATCAGAATTTGGTGTGTGTACCAATACCCCTAGGGCATTATGATCAAAGTACAGGAATAGTTGCATATGCCATTTCCCTGAGGCCAAGAGTCTATATAAAAATCCCTGCCTTTTTTATCATGCAATAACTCATTGTTAGCTGAACCCTAAAACTGCAGTGATAATAAGTCTGGACTAGGGTTATTGTTGGTCTCTTGAAGGTATGAATCCTTTCTGAGTACTGACTCTTCCACAACACAGACAGCAAGACTTTTGGTGCTGCTCTCCTGGGAGAGCTGGACACGAGTCCTCCTGAAGTCAGTCATGAAATTACCTTAAATGCTATGTTAGTTGAGATTAACTAGATTTCCTCTTATCCACTCTTTGGTCTTCACTGTAGGGGAGCATGCCGCACAAAGTAGCTATTTCCTGAAATATGATTAAGAGGGCAGTAAATGGAGAAGTGTTTCTGGAGAGGTCATTCCCACTCTCCCTGTCAAAGCTGCACCATCATGCAGAGAGGAATGTCAGATTAATGAGGCCAGAGAACCAGCCAACAAGAAAGTGCATGTTCCTGTCTCCCAGCTCCTGGGCAATGTCTTTAACCACCAGGCTATTGTGAAAAAGGCCTGACCACAATGGGGAATATTTCTGAACAAGGATAACCAGAGATATTTTCCTCTGAAGCTGACAGTCAGAAATCAACATATGCTCCAAGCTGAGATTCCCCTGGGCACATATGGGATGCAAGTGCTGCTCTAGTTTGTAATTTTTTTTTTAATGGAGCAAGGTGACCCACACTGCAGTCTAGATTTAGGCATATAGGAAAATATGTCCAGCACAGGAAAGTAGGTGATGCTTACAGAGAAGGAGCCCTACCACACAGATAGGATTAATGTACCTAGTTCTGCCAAGGTCTTAGCCCAGATACTGAAACAAATAGTGTAGATGGTACCTAGAGAAGACAGCTCAGGTGCCACCCAAATGGGTTCCTCACAGGCTTCCCATGAGCTAAGTCCTCCAAAGTGTCAGAAGGTTGTTACACGTCTGCACAAAGGCAGAAAGAGGGACCCTGCTCTAGAAAGCTGTGTCAGTACTCTCTGCCTTACAGGGGTGCATGGACCAGGCTCCGAAGGAAAAAAAAGTTGTAATTTGTCCAAAAAACAACGTTGTAAACATTCTTTTTGCCAGAAGTAATATTTGGCTATGAGTATAACAAGATCATAAATTAAACTTCCCTTGGCAATGCAAAATTTTGCATTACTTATGACTCTAGTCAATCTGACTTTCTACTGAATATGTGAAACACTAGGTAAGTACAAAGGGAGGCCCCAATCTGGCAAACATTTGTGCAAGAATGACCCTCTTCATGTTAGTGGTGCAAAAATTTGGTATGAGTAGGAAGCAAGGTAGGGGAAATGTGGGCAGGAGTCTCCAGCGGATAGGGGCCTTACATACTAGTTGAAGTACTCTGTTTGCAATGGACTTATCTCAGTGTCTTTCTTTTAAGAAAAATGTTTTTCGCTTTCAGCTTCATTAATGAGAGTTCACTAGAGTGAATGTTTTTTGAGCATACCTTATTTCTGGCTCCTGGCCAGCTCTAAAAGCAGTTGCGGTTTCTTCACAGAAATACAGATCTTCACAAAAAAATAAAACTTTTCAGCTTGTAATTCCCCAATGGTCGCCTCTCCAGCCAAATCACCCTTGGAAACATATTTTAAACCATTTGAGCAGGGGAAAATATTTGGAACTTTGCCTGTTTTGCTAAGGCTCAGCATCAAATTACACAGACAGAGCTTCTGTTTTTTTAAAAAATATTTTATGTCTATACTATTTTGAAGTACATGGAAAGTAGTATTTTTTTAAATAAAATAAAGCTAACTGGCGCCAGTATTACATCAGTGACTGTAACCATTGTGTGCATTGTATCCCTGGTAAGGATTTCTCAATCTTAATGCAACTGACGCAGGACATCGGGCTAGATGCAGTAGGAGATGTGAATGCAATTAAGTCCTTCCCTGAGTTCTTTAGGAAAACAACAGCACTATTACTATTTGATTTATGCCTCTCAGGTGATGTATGCAACAGCCTTCATCCTTTAATAGAGAGTACGAGTGAAAACTGGGATCTAAGCCCAGTTTCATGTTGGAACATTTGTTTTTTCATTTAGCAAATAAGAGCCAGAAACTTGCAACACTTACCAAGAAGAATAATCATCAGTTTGGTCTGCAGCTTAGTGAACATACATGGAGACAAAGGGGCCGAGTCCTTAACTGGTACAAACCAGCAAAGGTCCAGAACTTGAAGGGATTTCAGAGGATCTCAGTCAATTTAGGCCATGGATCTGCCCCCATACATCTGCCCGTGCATATGTAGGCAACGTGTATGTGCGTGATAAGTGTGTGAGATATTGTACTGCAGGGCATTTGATAAAGAAATATCCAGGCAATTTTTCACATAGCTACGATTGCATCACCTGCTCATTAATCAGTCTCCCTGATTCAGTCTGGCATTTCTGGCTCTTAAACTGCTTCAAACAGCACCATTTATATTTTAAAGCCAACCTGTCATGGAAGTATTTCCTCCCTCCCCCCACCAAAGAAATGGAATTTCCTCAGAAATTATACCTGCATGAGGTCCAGGAGAGGCAAGATGAATTCTGAAAATTATGAAATTGTCCTGGTTTTAAAGCCATATGTGTGTTTTGTCCTAGTGAATGAAACAGGAAGAACTTTAGCAGTGTTCCAGCAGACCAACTCAGTGAAATGTAGAGAGTCTGAGACACAGGGCTTTAAAACAGTGATTTTTTTTAAGTCATGCAAGTGATCCTAAATTATTTTAGTTATGTTTTAAAAGTCCTAGTTTTAATTTTTCTCTTCCTCATGCCAGTCAATGCACTTAGCTTAATGGGCCAAGAGACACAAGGAACAGGCTCCTGAAAATATTTTTCAAAGTTTGAAAGTACTTTAGAAGAGTTTTTATATAACATACATGGCAGAAACTGCAAATCCCAAACATGCTAATGAAACTGTACATATACATTCTTAAACACCTATGTCAAAAGATTGTTCAGGCTGGAAAATCAAGCTTTCAAGAATCAGGAATGAGAAGTTGCAAGAGTTCCCAATTTTAATGCCATTTGTTCAATCCACATAAACTACCACATAGCCACATAAATCTCCCTCTTACCCAGCCAAGCTGTGCTCCACTTAATAAGCAGACGGCCTATCTCTCTTTGTTTTTGGCATTCCCATTTCTCAGGTGGGCCCACAATTTATTTGATACAATGTACTTAAGGTTCTGCACTGGATGCACAAGTACTCACTCTCTCTTGGCTGCTTTAGGGATGCTCTTACCATGCCTTTGCTAGACCACTGACAGGCTCAGTGCCCTCTATTCCCACCCCACAGCCTGGGAGTATAAACTACTGAAAAAGGAACAGCAGATTTATCAAAAACAAGTGGCTGGTGTTTGATTTTTTGGCATACCTAGAACCTGACTGCATACTGCCTTTATGGGGCATCTGCAATCAGCTTTACTCATTCCTGTGTGCTCTCAGACATTCTGAAAACCTGTCTGCAGATGTGTTCCTTGGATGGTCAGAAAATTCTGTGGCTAATGGCCATGCAAGAAGAGACTGACTCAAATGGTGGTCCAGCAGAAGATGTAGAGAAACAAGCCAGTGGCTGAAGAAGATATCCTCTTCCTTAAACAGGAAACTAGCTCCTCCTTTAGTGCAACTCTCTACTCAAAAAAGTCAAACAAAGACCCAAAAGCACAAATTGAGAGGAGAAAAATTGTACCCAGCTACTGCCAGTCTTCTGTGGGCTTTAATCAGCAGACAAGGATTCTGTGGTAAAAATGTCTGCTTAATTCTAAAGTTTCTGGTGACTTATTAAAAGAAAAAAAAAAAAAAAAGAGAGAGAAGAAAAAACCAAGACCAGAAAACTAACCAAAAAGACCCATCAACCCACTAACCAAACTAAACCAAAAGCCCCCCATAAAACCTAGCCAAATATGTGAGGATTGTTTGAATGTTTCGCATGCTCAATGCAAGGAAGAAAAAGAAACAAAGGGCACATTCTGTCATGAGGGCACCACGCCAGCTTCTTTAAAGCCTTGCTTGAAATTGTAGAATTGACGAGTCACCATAAAATAAATTAATTTAAACACAAATAGCATACTTCATTTACTCTAAAGACACTCTAAATTCAAGTTGAAGCTGATACCCAGAATGAAAAGCTTTCAGCTGAACAGTTAAAGCAATTTGGCAAATCTAGCACCAATTATAAGTACAGGCCTTATAATGGGAAACATACAGAAACTGCAGGTGTAGGTAACACATCTGCTTATGAAATGTGGAATAGAAGATAGATGCTAAGCAGATTCCAACTCTGCCCAGAGAGTAATCTGTACCTATTTAATTGAAGCTTTGTACTATGGCTCGTCATTCTTTTCCTGCTTTTTCACATCCCACTCTTTTGACACTTTGCTACAGACAACATGAAAACCACATAATAGAACACTTTCATCTGCATAAATGATAAGAAAAAAGGAACTATGAAAGAAAAGGAGCAAGGGCTACAAATGAAGACACTGACATGGAAGGTATGGTACATTTATTCTTTAATGAGTGTGTTGTAGATAAATACAATGCAAAAGTGACAGTGGCACAGGTTGTGCAAGTTGAAAGAGAAGATCATCTTGGATCTTGGAGTGATTGGAGAGGAATGAAAAGTGGCTGAGGAACTCTGAAGCCAGGGATGAGGAAGTGAAAACTGAAAAGTTGGACAGGATATAGGTACAAACCAGAACAACAGTGCTCCTCCCTCTCCTTCACTCTTCCCTCTCTCACCTCATCTCATCTCATCTCACCTCATCTCATCTCATCTCATCTCATCTCATCTCATCTCATCTCATCTCATCTCATCTCATCTCATCTCATCTCATCTCATCATCTCGTCTCTGATAAAACATTAAGTTTTATTGCATTCATTAATTTGTTTTCAGGAGTCACAAATTATACTGTGATTTTACCTGTCAAGTATGTGCATGGATCTGAAATGCTACAGTCAAGCCCCACTTTATGCAAACCTAAATCAGCAGTGCCTAGAGATTTCCACTAGCACGAGCTCTCCTTCGTTTACACCACTTCTTTGTTCAGAAGGACAGATGAGAGGGTTCAGCATTTTTTTCACTGCTTTGCTTTCTTACTGTCAGGCTGAAGAACCCAGCAAGGAATCCTTTGTGCCCATTCCTCTGCACTCCATTTGCTTCAAAGCAGAGAGAACATTCTTCTTTCAAGGTTAATCTGTTGCATAGACCCTCCTTGATAAATCAGGTATTTATTTTTTACTGCTTCTTTTCAAACCCAAGTTCAATAAATGCCCAGGAAAAGCTGACCCATTGTGTAAAAAATATCTCCAGTCCCATTCTTTTTGGCCAAAATGCAAACAGACAGCCCATAGCCCACCTTTTTGAAACTGAGCCTTTCTCCCTGCCACAAATTCTCTGGTTTTACCTAGGCTAAGATTGAAACACAGACACAGTAAAGCTTCTGTCACCCTCTAGTGATTTTCTCCAAGGCGAGAATGTCTTTTCTTCCCTATTTTTTTTCCACTGCTCCCAGTTCCACCTCTGGGTGCTACTCAAAATCCCTTAGTCTTTCTCTACACCTGCGGATGTGCACACAAAGCCTGACGTCCTGGAAGTAGAATTCCACTAACCCATGCTCCTTGTCAACTGCACAGACTGCAGAGTCCCCAAAGCTTACATTTTAAGTGCTTGCAAATGAGGCTCTCTCCCTTTCCTCACATACAAATTGCTGGTTCTTGAGGCTACACAGCCACTTTTCTGCTGAGGCCATGGTGCATCCACAGGTCGTTCACATGGAGCTTGTCTAAGTCCCACTTAGCAGCTGTCTTGGTCTCCCCACTAGATGCAAAGACGATTTAAGTAACTACAGACACAAGGCAAACAGCTCTTCTGCCTCTGTACTCAGCCCTAAGGAATCAGATTGTGTATTCAATACCCCTGTGTCCTGCTATGGGCCCACACAGTATCTGGGGTCTTGCCCAGCCAGTCATTATGGACAAGGTAGAAGACAGACACAACTGACAGTGTGTGAGAGGATCCAAATTCATAAATCATCCACAAGTTACGACATCTTACAAGCCATATTGTTTTGCTTGCCATTGTGTCCAGCCAACACAGAAAAAATCTTAATTCTATGACGATAGCAACTGTGCCTACACAGTGGTTACCACACACCTTTGGTTGTGCAAGACAGCTCCTGTGCCAGCTGCCAAGCCACTGTTCACAGTCCACTCATTTCAGCACAGAAGCAACTCTCCAGTAGCAATGCAGAAACACATGGCTGCTTCCATTTGAAAATCCAGCTTCTCACTACCAATGAGAAGAGAGCTGACCTGAACTGGGAAGATGGCCTATGGGACTACTGCGGTGAAGTGTTCATTACTACTTTGTCGCTGTCTTGTCTCACACTCTCTCGTCACGTCACTGCCCAATTCTTGGCAGGTTACTAAAGGCCAAGACAGGGTTATACCTGCATCTGTCTCCATTGGACATTATTCAAGGACTTCATATTCTTTGCTTCTTTACCTTACACCTGGCCTTTGTACTCTTTAGAGACAGATGTCATTTGCCATTGCATTCTACAGACCTTTGGATAACTGACCAAGTTCATTAATTATGTTTTTGGAAATATTTCCTGTCAATGATCTTTCAGTTCTTCCCAGATGGCAAGCAGAAGCAGTTCCTCTTATGTCTCAGCCGTAGAAAATATGGTACAGAGATACAGTGCACAGATGTAAATGGACTGATGCTGAGCAAGACCACCACTTAAACAGATAGATGGTATCTGATCACCACGACAAGAACAGTAGATGCTGGTGGTTGAAAAGCAGAGGACTGTCACAAGAGAATTCAGAGCAGATGAATAAACACAGTCATCTGCCCACTGACTTAATACTGAGCAAACCAACTGCACTTTTAAAATAGCAGTATAGAACACGCATCGTCTCACCAGCTAATACATACTAAAACATTGTCACGCAAACAGAGAGAATTTCAAACGAAGCATCTATCCCCTTCCACCAACTCGCAGGCAAGTCTTTAGCATATGTTTTACCAAACAGTCCTTGGCAGTTCTATATTCCAAGCCTTAGCACTTTTAAAATGGACAGAAAATTGTTTTGGAAAAGGCCCAAACATTAACTATTAAAACTCAAACAAAGAAGTATGACTTGGGAAACTAATCTTTTTTTATATATCTGAAAAGAGACCTGAAATTCAGTTTGGAAAACATTTTTATTAAAAACTGTAGCTGACTGTACTCTGAAACACCCTGGAGGTCTAAAGATGATATCAGTATATAAATATTCAGGGCTTCCTGAATATTTCTTTTCAGAAAAGACTTTCTTTTTTTTCCCCTTACAATTTCTTTGACCTTTAAAAAACAGTCACTATTTGTAGCTTGATTTTTTCAAGATGTTCTCTAGTACATAAAGATGGCAGGGAATTCAATTTAAAAGCCAACTCATGAAACACCATATAATAGTCAGAAGATAGTATTGCTTTAGGCGATGTTTTATTAAGTGAACAGCCATTCAAAGCATTTTGGAGCATATTATATCCTATTTGAAGGAGTTCACTTTATTCAATCCTACAGAAAAAATATTTTACAAGAGATGATATTTGAACTATCCACAGCATATGGATAAAATGGCCAGTACTCAGATTTAGCAGAGATGAGTCTTCTTGCTTTATAGAGGCCTGTCAAAAGGACTGATTTATAAAAAGGTCACGGTTTTTTTTTCTTTAAAGGGAACAGGACTTTCATGAGGTCCCATGGAACAGCTGCAAAAATACCTTCAGTCTGTCATCCGGAATTCCTGAAGGTGAGTTGTGGATTTGTGGCTAATGAAACACTGCAAAATAGCACTCACCATGTTATAAAACAGCCCTAATGGTTTATTAGCCTCTTACGGGACAAAAAATGAAAGGTGCCCAAAGCATGTTATTCTGTGATAATTATATAAAGCCAAATTTAGAGAGAGACAGAACAGAATTAAACATATGGAGATGTCTCTGTGACCTCAAAAGTGGATCACAGACGATTTATGACACTACAAAGCAATCACTGGAGACCTGGGATCCAATTAAGGATTCTCACTGATGAAAATCAGAACACTTTCTCATGATCTACAGTGAAGAAAGATTAAAATTTGGTCACCAAAACCTTAGTTCACTTGACCTTATACAGCACAAGAGTTTGTTCCTGGAACAGGACTAGCTCATTGCACAGATAAGAAATCTGATAAGAGTAGCAGTGGCTAATAGATTACTTAGTGTTGAGAGCAAGGAAAGGGCACTGAGAGAACTGTGTTCTCGACAGTTCAGAAAACACAGTGTGCATTATATATCACAGAAAGCTTTCTGATATTTCTGTTTTTCTACCTTTACAAAACAAGACTTAGTAAAGTACAGGAAATTACCCTATTTCTAAATGAATGACCTTGTACTGTACCTCTTAAGCTGAACTAAAGGGAAGGCTGTGTCCTCCTAAAAAACACTACATTTCAATAATTTGAATTTTTGAGGGAAAAAATACCATACATTTTTATTTTTGTCAAATACAAAGCAGCTTTAATCATCTTCTTTTACTGAATTTATTTTTGTTTAATGTGTTCCAGTCACAAAAATCAATGGCAGATAAAAATAATCCAGTGCTATTTGTAGGGAGAAAGGTTGCAGGGATGTAACTAATAGCTTTACATTCCTGGGGAAATATTGACCCAAATTGCAGGACAATACCTGCTGACGAAAATGGTTCCTATGATTCTAGCAGCCGTGACACAGCTGCAACTGGATTTTCACCACATTGCCAATGTGGACAAGAGTTTTCCCCTTACTGTTTTCTGGGCAAGTTCAACGAACAAAACCCATCTCCATCAGATTTTCTTAGGGACCAAGACCTGATTCCTCCAATAAAATCTTTCCAGACATAGATGGACTACAGAGAAACTCCTCTTCAACCCTAAATCTGCCCAGCTTTAAGCACTTCAGTTGTAGTTCTGGGAAGAGGACACACAGTACTTCTTTTCTGGCTATTTGTACACAATGACGATAAATGCCTAGCTATTTCAGAAGAAATGAAACTTGTATTCTTCCTGTGCCTTTTCAGATGTGCAGTCTGAGAACATTAACTTATTTATTACATAGCTGTGCCTATATAGTGGAAATTCTCCAAGAGACATCCTGCAGACATGAACATTACTGGGATTACACTGAATCTGAAAGGCCACAGGTGGAGAAAAATTATTATGCTTTTCACCTGTGATCAGAACATTTTCCCTGCAACATTCATATTTCCTGAAAAAAACTCCACTCATACCCTTTTGCTGAGTTGTCAAATCAATATATGTAAAAAATCAAAGGTATTTTATTCATTGTTAAGTGATCCAGCACAATAAAAGCAAACATGATAATGATGATAATGATCGTTCAATATATGCTGATTACTTGTTCAAACACAAGGAAGAAGGGAGGAGAAGGGAGACTTCCCTGTTAACTCTACCATTTCTCCTTCATTTTCCTTCCTTCTATCTCCATAATTTTTTTTTTTTTTTTAAGAAACAGATGAATGGTCAGCTCTTTCCCACTTCTTCAAAGTATTGTAGTAGATCTTGCATGTTTCAAGGCTGGTTACAAACTGGGCCTGGTTCAACTGAAGGGACCGTTCGCACCAGGCACTTACATGCTACTGTCTCAGGCTGGACGAACTATGTCTGCCTAATTCGGAATCCCCGTGAACATCAAAGGTCTAACTCACACTACAGGGTTAGCAGGGTCACATTCCACCTAAAAGGAGCCTAATACTGCCTGAACTGTTCACAACAAGCTTCTTGTTTGACAGTTTTTGACCCATTTTCTGTTCTCAAATGATGTGCAAGCAAACTTATATTTTGCCACATTCTTTAATAATTCACTAAACACTTCATGTGGATTCATTCAAATGGCTTTCTCTGAACTATCTGCTCTGAGCCTTGAACATCTGCAGTGTGTCATTCAGGCTGCAATTTTCCACCTGGCTGTAACTTCTGGTTCCTGGAACATTCCCAAATGCACAGAAAGACTTCAGGATGGCCACCCAAACGATCCTGCAAAAATTCCACACAACTACATCTAGGCATGAGCTTGTACAATGCTTTACCTTTAATAAATAGTTTGTGAAGGGGAATTCAGTTAAGAAAGTTGGTAAAAGGCAACTGGAGAGGCCATAGCAGTATCAGTAAATATGGTCAAGTAGAAGACGTCTCCTCCGCTGGTTTTTTCTAAATGTGAGCAGGGACTGAAAAATAAAAGGAAAAAAGAAAGGACCTGAGCAGGAAAAATGCCAGGGGAAAAAATCTAGGCATAGGGAAAATAAGTATAAAAATGTCACAAAGAGGCAACCATTCCTCAGTTGAACAAAGAATGGTGAAAATACTTAAAGGACACAGTTTAAGCCACATATATATATGATCCTTTGATCTCTCAGTGAGGAAATCCACTGTCTTGCAGTAAGCATCAAATTATCCACATCAGAACACACTGCTAAGCTTTTCAGTGTATGAGAATTGACTGGAGTTGAGGATAAATAACATGCTGGAATTCACAACCCAAAAAGAGCGATCAGTAATGAACCCACTTTTCTGTCAAAAAGCCCCAATGTCTAACGCAGTTATATATGTTAGGTTAAATTTAGGTTAAAACCAACTATGAAATACAGATATCCCTTGAACAGGGTATTATAAAAAGTTCTAAAGCAGGAATAGCTTTGCAATCCCAAAAGAGGTACCTTAGGTGTATTGGAAAACCTCAGCTCTATAGCACATCCATAGCATCTTCCCACTGGTATGAAACGAATATAACAAAAGCAAGTCTTCTGTGAACTTAACTGAAACCTTCACTGGAAGAAAACCAACTTGGACCTTAAGAAAGAGGCAAGCAGATGATGGGGAATTTTCTCTGTTTTACACCTAAATTTAAAGAAACAAATGCCAAACATAGAAAGCAAAGACAGTGTATAAAGTTGTAAGGCTGTTTTTCTCATAAAACAAGAAGCCTAATTTAGAAAGTATCTTTTCCACTGTTTCTAATTTTTTCTGTAACAACTTGTAGCCCATAAGCACAAGTAGGGTATCCAGAATGGGGTAAAGGCTGTGAACAATAGGAAGAAACAGGTACAAAAGAGATTTGCGGGGTGAATGAATGAAGCTGACGTTAGAACAGAATGAAGCAAATTTAAATGCTATTAACTTGGTTTTACAAGAATATTTGCAACGTTGTTATACTAAATCCTAACCCTAGTTTGCTTCAGCTCAATATAATGTCTGAATACACACATTAGATAAAAGTAACTAGACAATGCTACAGAAAGAGATGATCCACCTGCAGTTTGATGAACTGAAGTGGCATGGGTATCATGTCAATCATTACCCTAGTAATTAATTTTCTGAATGCCACAGGAATTAATACTTTTAGAAAGATACCTGTGTGTAAAAATACAATATAGCTATGAACAATCATATCTAAAGGTTTAGATTTACATCAGATACAAGAGATGTTTCCAAACAAATCTTTTGAAAGAAAGTGGTAGAAACCCCTTAACTTATCACCTAGGACATTTAAAAATAGATCAAAATAAACTACTGGTAAATTTAACATAATGACTAATCTCACACTGATTGCATAATCTTGCAAAAGGAAAGGAGAGTGTTCCAAAACTTATTTTCCATCTCTAATGTGGAATATCTTTAAGTCTCTGGACATGTTTGGGCTATCCAGCCATGGATATTAGGTCTGGCTCCAGAAAACAGCATGATACCAGCATACAACTTAGTTTCCAGAGTTTGGGAAATCTCCAGAGCACCACTGTTGCTAACCATTTTCCCCAAAGTAACAACTTCAGTGTCATCTTTACAGTCACCCTAAATCTGATGCATCCCTCTTGCAGGACTTTGAAAGAAGCAGTCGCCTCAGGCAAGCAGAAAGAGCTCACCTTCAATGCACACACAGGATGATTGCTGTTTGTAGGAAGAACAAAATACTCATTTGCAACACAATGGCAAACAGCTGGAGGCTCAGTGTATTTTGATATATCAAAAAAAATGAAGACATTTAATAATTCACCTGAAAAGAAAACCACAGCTATTATGTGACATTGTCACCGAGATCTCCCACCTCAGTACTTTAATGCTTGTTATTGGCACAGTAACAAGTTTATGACTGACTGTATTTCTCTATCACATCTGAAGCCCTTAACTTTTGTTAGCTGCAGAAAGGAGATATATAGATATATTATCCATGACTGTGAATGATTCTTGTTTGAATGTCAAATTAGAAAATCTGATTTTCAATGGTTAGGTGCTCAGCATACACTGAAATCAGGCTGTCTGGAAATGTTTCAGACTGTGCCTCTAATAAGGAAGTAACTGTATCATTCATCACTTTTACAAATTAAACTTTTAAGACAAAGACATTTTTCTTTCATGCCAGTATTCAGACACCACAGCTAAGGGTGTGGTACAGGTATGGAGTAGAACTCTACCAACTGTTTTGACATCTTTTAATTTTAGGTGAAGTGTGAGAAGAAAGATACATGTACCTGCATGAATATAGCTGCTCTTCCTGTAATAAAATCTGCTAATTATCCATGCTATTTCCCTCCATATAGAAATCCACCTTAATTCATTCTTCTCCTCTGATTTTTCAAGCAAATGAACAAATGAACTTCAGGGAGTTTAGGCTGCTGACCATATCAAAAGTTACACTGATTAACTATAACTGCCTTTTACAAGACCTAGTTAAATCAAAGCAAATCCTTGCCTGAGCACACTTAGTTTATTTATTGAGTAACATTGATTTATTTGAATTGGTAATCTGGGTCAGGACTCTGAAATATTTGTATGCCTACTTTATGTTTAGCACACTATTTAGTCTAAATACATTTTGTTTCAGTAGAATGAAAGAATGAAACTCTTCTAAGAAGGTGTAATAAACAAGTCTGACACTCTTTTATAGCAGGTCAACTCAATAAAGACATCACAATTTCTTGATGATATAAAGCCAGCTGTGCTTAAAGAGACCTACTGGAAAACACCCAAAATCAGTTTGCTAACTCCCAATTTACGTTGAATTAGATTTTTATTCCTTTAATCAAATAGTTTTGAAAGATGATTTTATTTTAATCACAACTACTTTTGTGTGTAAACAATGCCGTAGGCAAATATCATCACAGGATACATGGAGGATAGCTACTAAATTGAACACACTGAGGATATATTTCTGAATGGCATGTTTCACTACAGCCATGCTCAAATTCTAATACAGAAATTAAATTTGGGAGTAGAAGAAATAGGAGACCAAATTAGGTATCACCTTTCCAAAGTACATGTTATACTTGTGTTGGTATAATCTGAAATGACAAAAAAAATGAAACAATTACTCTTATTTTTGTCCATATTCAGTGGAAGTCTGCTTACCCACAAAATCATTAATTTCTTCATGCTTCACCTGTAGAAACACTCAGAATTAATAATTTCTTGCAAGCTTGTATTATACAAATTTCAAAGGAGCATACCCAGAAAACAAAACACAAATCTATTAGTTGCTTCTGGGTAGTTGTAAACCTTTGAAAAATCTGAAAGTAAAAAGGTCAACAAACCACAACAATCCACCAAACAAAAAATCTAACTGCTTCTGTGTGTCTGTGTATGTTGACGTGTCCACCAAAGAACTCCCATAATACTGTGATAGTTGAAATAGGTTTGACATGCAGAGTAATAGACTCTTGGTCAGGCATGAGAAATATGCTGATTGTGTGGATGATTATGATTAGATTTATTGCTAATACAGTGTCTAAGTATTGTCAATGAAGTATATAATATAAGTATGTCTTAAAGGTTATAATATAAGCAGGTTCAGCTAGAAATGTACAGGTTTGTAGTCTTTGGCCTAGCAGAATGTACAATTACAAAGCAACAGATCACCTATGTAGTTACTTTAGAATTTTATCTCCACATATAGCTAGATTTTAGCACTTTTACTCATTCTTTCAAAAGTGAGTGTTGCCCTGTCCTCGGGCTGGATGTACAATGCAGGCACCCCTGACGGGGAGGGGATCCACCCAGAAGCTGACTGCAGCCTTGGGAGACAATTTTGCTTGACTCCAGCAGCATTTTATATCCTTTTGCAGGCTGACACATAACCAAGTCAATCTTGATCACCGCAGCTTCTCCATCTTTGTAATGTATTCATTTTATGAGCATCCAGACAGTTCCTACTGCAATTCCTAGCTGGTGTTCTCATCTTAGCACAACTCCCACCTAGTGTTATCTTCGGCCAAATCACATCGCCTACTGGAGACAATCACAAAGGAAGAGGTTGTGTGTGGGGCAGGGAGGATGAAGGGGAAGACCCGACTATCCTGCTGCACATAGTGACAGTGCCTTTGGTTCATATACACCTTCATGGAACATGGTTATTTAAAACCTGTCTCTAATTGGCTTAACAGGTGACCAGGAATCAGTTGGCTTCACCATTACTTTTGCCTTTCTTAGGACCAAAAAAGGGTTGATGTCCTACTCTGTTCTTAGATTTGTTTTAACAGCATGTGTGGTCCAGTTTGTAGTTTAGATTGGAAGAGAGTTCAAAAAAGGAGAAGTCCAGCAATACTGTATTGTGCAATACTTCCATGTTTACTTTACTGGATGCACTGGGTAAATCTCTCAATGATACTTACTATTTCATATATAAATAACAACCCCCAGCTTTACAAGGATGCTACTCAATTTTAAAGTAAATATTATAAATGTAAAAGGCACATTGGAAAAAAAAAAGTAGACACTGGTTAAAAAATCTGTTTCAGGCAAACTGATGTATATTCTCATGAGTGGACAGGTCTCAAGGCAGTGAGTGGGGGAACAAAGTCCCTCCCACAGTAAGAGAAGAACATGAACATACATAAATCTGTGGGACCTGATGAAATGCATCCCAAACTCCTGAGGGAACTGGCTGATTTAGTTGACAAGACACTCTCCTTGATATGTGAAAACTGATATCAGTTAGGTGAAATCCCAGATGACTGGAAAAGAGGAAACATTATACCCATCTTCTAAATGGGTAGAAAGAAGGACCCTGGAAACTACTGAACTGTTAGCCTCCCCTCTGTGCCTGGGAAGATCATAGGACAGTTCCTCCTAGGCACTGTGCTAAGGCCCAAGGAGAACAGGGAGGTGATTCAAGACGGCCAGCACAGCTTCACCAAGGGCAAGTCCTCTCTGACCAACCCAGTGGCCTCCTATGATGGAGTGACAACATCAGTGGACAAAGGAAGAGCCACAGATGTCACCTATATGGACTTCTGTAAGTCCTTTGCCATGGTCCCCCTCATTCTTCTCTCTAAACTGGAGAGAGAAGGATTTGATGGATTGTCTATTTGGTGGATAAGGAACTGGCTGGATGGTTGCAGCCAGAGGGTAGTGGTCATGGACAGGTGTTGGCATAGCTCAGTATGTGATGGGGCCTGAAATGCAAGTGTGGAAACTGGGTGGAAGTCTTGTGGTTTGTGTTGTCATGGAATGGGGGGGCAAGGGGGAATGTGGAACAAGGTGTAGCCTGCACGGTCTTGTTCTTCAACCTGATACCCAGAAATGTTTCGTAGAAACCAAGTACACTGCCTACAAAGAAATATTCCATACAATGTGCCCACAAAGAACAAAAGGCTTGACCACAGTCCCATCCACAGTACTTCACACAGTAGTGATTATAAAATGTACCCCAATTTTGCGTCTAATCAGGGGATGAGAATTCAGTGCAAAATTGCAGGGATAGATTGATGGATTTGTTCTCCTTGCTCTCCCCAGAAGAGACGCCTTTTGGTATGCCAAACAACCTCAGCGGTGCTGAGTGTTGACCTCGATATTAAGCCTGTGATTGCCATTACAGTGTTACTGCTACATACAGTTTCTCTGCAGTTAATGCATTACCACCGGCAATCCAAAACAACCTTGTATGTTGCACTCAATGAACTGTGCTATTTGTGACTCCAACAGGCTCTTTTGATTGCAACCAGACCAACCAGTTCTTGGACTATTTGTGCATCTGGTGTGGGATGCACGATGGTGTGCATGATGGTGTGGGATGTTGTAGTCATGGTTTTGCAATACAAGGGACACCCTTATGTCATCACCAAAGATGACCTTTAAAGCTCCCTTCCAACCCAAACTATTCTATGATTCTGTGCATGCAGTTAACCATTACAGCACATTTACATATTGTAGTGTTCACGAGACTTAACACTGGCAAAGCTGATCTCAAAAATGTATAGCCAACAAAACAACGTCTAACTGGTCCTAAGCATGAAGTATAGTAGCCTCAGCAGCTATGAGCTTCAAATTAATGGAGCAACTGTTGGTCAACACAACTACTTACTACCCTCCCTGTTCATTACTTTGCTTTCTGACTAAATCAAGAAGAGAAGGCATGGTCACACTGGGAAGTCATGCACATTCTGGTAAAGAAAAAAATTACTATTTTGGGGAGAATTCCACCTAGTTTAGGTGGCTGTCTTAAGACATGAATGTCCCAAACAGTCCTGCACAGATAATAAAAAGATAAACTACTCCAGATGTGGAAAAAGAACTTAATTTAGATGCCTTCACTCTCTCTTCCCTATTGAAACAGACACCACTTGAATGCATTATATTCATGCCCCTGCCCCCAGTTTGTGCTGGGAATCTGGTAAGTCACAAGGTTTTTCTTTTGTAACTTTAGAAAGCAGACGCTGTTATTTATGGGTCTCTGAAGGTACACCAAATCCAAGAACCCCGCTGTATGCACATGCGCATACTCAGGCATTTGCACAGGCTACTGTGAGCGGCACCTGACTGGGCCATTTCTACAGAATGAATGTTGGTGTACGAAACAGGACTTTTGCTGCCCGCCGTGACCCCCACGCACCATAATACCAAAGTTCTGAGAACTACTGACAGTTTCTGCTTTTCACTGGCAGGTGAAATCTACTGTTGCTAGAGAATTAAGTCCCTTCTTCAAGAAAAAAAATTGTTCTCTGTGTGTCCCTGTCAGGCATATATTTAAGATATTACCAGATGCACATACTGAAATTGTATCAGCAAATTAATTCCCAGAACACCTGCCAGAAATTTTTAATAGCAGTTGTAAACCTCTTAAAATTCAGAAAAAAAATCAATATAAGCCAATAAAAATGTGCTTAAAAATAATTTGCAAGGAATTAACCACATATACTGGCCATGTTTTTTCAGTTACAAATGAATGTGAACTACTAAATTTTAAGGTCAGCTGGTACTGTGTCTGCTTGATTTTCTTATTTTCTAAACATTCTCAATGTAAAATCGGTCTAAGAAACAGCTAAAGAAAGCATGATTTGGAAAGGAGATCCATTAGGAAAAGGTGTGAAATTAAAAAGGGGGGAAAGACATCAGGATTAGACAAAAAGGCACCCAGGAGTCTTTCCAGTAAATCCAGATTACATACACACTGGCTTTTCTGGTTGCAAAAATGACCCCTAGTGCTGGATGACAATTACTCTAAAGTAATTCGGAGTGCTGGTGTGAAGAACTAAATTAATTGCTGAGACAGGAAAGGATGGCATAGAAAAACCTAGCAAGTGTGGGAATTCAGAAAGCTACCAGATCTTATTCTACTGTCAAGTCATGGAATGTATTGTCTCATTTGGTGCTTTGTGAAACAGAGCAAGAGCTGCCTTCCACATTACTTTCATAACTACTCTGAAAATTGAAAAGTTGAATTTGACAGTATCACTCCAGTTGTCAGAAAACCTAGATCAAAGTGGGACCAGAGAATTACTTCCCAAGGTTTAGTTCCACACAAGAGAAGATTTCTTTCCTCCAACAGAACACGGTGAGCCCCAAAGTCCTCACCCAAAATCACAGTTACAAATACAGACAGAATTCAAATGCTCATTAAATAAAGACAGGACGGAAATATGTTTTAAACCATTTTAAGAAGTTTAATTTATTGACAATATATAATCCTGAATGTAGATGATCATATTCTAGATGGCTAAAAGGTGTAATAATTGAAGAACCCACCTATTTTCTGTTACAATTTTGGTCCGTTGTATGATACCAACGATAATTCCAAACTTCAAAGTCAGCGTTTCCATTATTATTATCACCGTATAAAATATTCATTTACTTAACTAAAAACTGTATGTGAAAATTTCTGCCTACGAAAACCGAAATGTTTCGTGCCATGCCCTGCCGTTCAGTGAACAGTCCAGCCAGGGAAGCCCGTCAGCACTAGCGGGACTAGGCACACAGGCAGCACCACAGCAGCCTCTTCCCAGCCATGCAAGGATGCAAGGCCAGCAGTGAAGGCTCCTCTACTCCCCCTCCTGGGAGGCCCGAAGTTCAGCTGCTGCCTTTCCCGACAGAGTAAACAGCCTGCTTTCTGCTCCAGAACTGAAGCACACCCGAGCTGGATGGATTTTGCAAATGAAGGCAGGAGCTGGGATGGGGCAGAGCTCATCACCCAGCTGTCCCTAGAAGGCAGCCCCATTGGGACAGATAGCCACTCCTCTCTCCCGTGCTGGGGAAGCTCAGGAGGCCCCAGGGCACGATCCTGCTCCATTGCAACCCCCTCTCTCAGACTCTCTCACGTCTGCAACATCCCAGCATCCAGGCCCTCTTCCCTCCAATGGCACCGTGGACCATTTTCCCTAGGAGGCAGTCAGTGAAGCAGTACTTTGAACAGCACCTGCAATGTCATCTCCAACTGAGACACCTCAAACTAGTTGTTTTCCACCAATAACAGTGGTATGATCAGAGAATAGGGCAACAAAGTAACGCATGAACGATCCCAGTGTAGATAGCAACGTGCATTTACTGCAACCCGTCTGAATGGCATCTGGCATTTTTAATACCACTATTCAAAAAGAATTAAAAGAAATAGCTGTAAACTAGGTGGATGGAGGCAGGGTTTCTAAACGCAGCTTTTGCAGATTTAAAAATACAGCTTTTACACAAGAATAGGAAAAACTATACTGAAGGAGAAACACAAGCAGCTTGTAAAACTGATGACAATGGAGCAAGCCCTTACGAATGCTTCTCAACCCATCAATCATACTGACTCCCAGCCACACCACACCACTACTCCACAGTCTACGCACTTTCAGACAGACATGATTCCACACCACATGGAATTACAAGATCCCCGAGTTTCTGGAAAATAGATTTTGTCCCAGTTTCTGTGACAGATGGAGTTGATAGGATGAAAAAAGCGCCAGTTTTGACAGGCAGCAGATACCGATGCCCCTTGTGGTTGGAGACGATGTTGCTCTGGAATTAAGGTAGCACTGAAGGAAAGGCAATGGGTAAATGCACCACTACTTACTTTCTTATGCTCCTCTCCTTGTGCCTTAGTATTTTTGTTTCTACTTCCTTATAAGTAAGCAAAGCGAACGGAAAGTGTAACAAGAAGGCAGGACTTCAGCACGGCATTGTGCTTTCAATTAAAACTCGTAACAGATTTTTAAAAACTTTTTACTAATTAGCAGATCGAGTATCAAAGGACTATACTGGGATGTACTGCATTTTTGCCAACAGGCACCCTCGTAAGTCAGTGTCTTAAAACCGTGCACAAAAACCTCAGGCGAGCAGCTGAGCTGAATGACTTTAAAATCGATGGGGTATGCGGCAAGTGGAAAGTTGTAATACTGAAGGTACAGTAAAGGAATACTTACATGGTCGGGCTACACCACTAGTAGTTAGCTTTGCTCTCCCGAAGGGTACTACCACACTGAAACCAGAACCGGTTTCTATTTCAGTGAGAACAAAGTCGGTCCCATTTTGAGCCTGATCCTCCCTACCTTTCTGGTAGCGGCTCTGCCCTCATTTGAATCACTGGGAAGTTTGGGTACACGCATCGCCCGGGCTACAGAACTTGGTTTTGCCCCTCTTGTTGTAGGAGCAGGACCAGTGTCAGAGCCACATGCCTGCAACACCGGCGCGGAGAGCCATGCCGCCCGGCCCCGGCGCGGTGCTGCCGAGCACCTCGCGGCCGCCGCCGCCGCCGCCCGGCTCCGCCACCGCCCGGCCGGTCCCGCAGCGCCGGCCCGCGCCACCGCCACTGAGCGCCTCTCGCCCGGCCGCCGCGCCGCCTTAACGGGAGGAGGGGCTCCTCGGGGGGCTGTCACTCTCCTTAAGCCTTTCCTTTCAAGCTTTGAATGTGAGCTGCCCTCCAGCCCCCCTCTCTCCTTCCCTCCCTCCAGCACATCGTAAAGAGAAGGAGGGGAAAAAAAAAAAAAAAAGGTTTCAACAACAGGGTGGGCCAATGGCAAGTGGCGAGGCAGGGAAAGGGGGCCGAGCGAAGGGAGAAAAAAGTGGAGAAAGGGAGAAAGAGAGCGAGAGAGCGCAGGCTGGGGGGGTTGTGTAAAAGAAGAAGCGTTGCTAATTTTTTTTGTTTGTTTGCTTTTCCATGCATGCATAATGAAGCCTAATCAGAGCACGTTGCTGCTGCTCGGAGGGCACTTTTGTATTTAAAGCCTTGCAAAGAAAAAAAGATCCACAGACGGATCCACAGAGCAGCTTGCACGGCTTGTTGACAACAGAAGCAGCATCAGTCGCCCAGAGAGAAAGAGACCGCGAAGGCTGCCTCCTCTCCTTTCCCCGTGCTCTAGTCTTGGTAGCGGGGGAAAGACGTTTCTTCTCCGCGCCACCCGAAAGCGTGATCCGTACCGAGAGGGAGTGAGCGGAGCCGGGACTGTGAATGGGATCGGAGCGGCTGGCATGTGGAGAGATGCTGCGAGCGGAGAGTTAAAAGCTCCCGAGGAGGCAGCAGCAGCAGCTGGGCATTTATTTTGTGGGGAAAAAAAAAAAGAGAGAGACGGAACTGCATGAAGAGCAGGACAGCACCATGAGCTCTCCCGGAGCAGCCTGCGATTCCCCGAGCGCACTCCAGATCCGCTGTCGTCCGAGCCCCTGTTTGCACTGACTCCCCGCACCTCTCCGGGCGCCTTCGCGGGACACGGGAAGGCCCCCGGGCGTCTGCTTCGTACCGCGACCCCGCCGACTTCATCTCCCGGGGGCTGGAGGGCCCCGGGCCCGGCGCGCATGGATTGATGCGAGGAGACCTCATGCACACGGCCGGCGGGAGTTTCGGAAACTTTTCCACGGGCGGCAGCTCCTTCTCCTCCTCCTCCTCGTCTACCAGCGCGTCTTCCCACCTCGCCCGCGGCTGCAGCCGCTACCCCCGTCCGCGATGGTGGCCCGCTCGCCCGCTCGGCACGGAGGCGGCGGCGGCGGGCGGCGCTGGCCGCGGGCGGCCGCCTGGCTGTGGTTGGCGGCGGCGCTGGGCGCCGTGTGGCCGCCTCGGGGCTCGCTGGTGGAGGGCCGGCGGCTGATCTGCTGGCAGGCGGTGCTGCAGTGTCAGGGGGAGCCCGAGTGCAGCTACGCTTACAACCAGTATGCCGAGGCGTGCGCCCCGGTGCTCCTGCAGCAGCAGCCGCCGGCGGCGGCTGGCGGGGACGGTCCGGCGGGCGCTGCAGGCGCGCCCGCCTCCTCCAGGCGGCGGTGCCCCAGCCATTGCATCGCGGCGCTCATCCAGCTCAACCACACCCGGCGTGGCCCGGCGCTGGAGGACTGCGACTGCGCGCAGGACGAGAACTGCCGCGCCACCAAGCGCGCCATCGAGCCCTGCCTGCCCCGCACCACCAGCCCCGCGGGCGGCGGCCCCGGTGGCCCCGGCCCCGGCGGCCCCGGCGTCATGGGCTGCACGGAGGCGCGGCGGCGCTGCGACTGGGACAGCCGCTGCAGCCTGGCGCTGAACCGCTACATGACATACTGCGGGAAGCTGTTCAACGGGCTGCGCTGCACGCCCGAGTGCCGCGCCGTCATCGAGGACATGCTGGCCGTGCCCAAGGCCGTGCTGCTCAACGACTGCGTCTGCGACGGTCTGGAGCGACCCATCTGCGAGTCGGTCAAGGAGAACATGGCCCGCCTCTGCTTCGGCGCCGACATGGGCGGCAACGGCGCGGGCAGCAGCGGCGGCTCGGACGGCGGCCTGGAGGAGTACTACGACGAGGACTACGAGGAGGAGCCGAGCCAGAAGGGGAGGGACGACGCAGAGGACAATGCGGGCGCCGAGCCCGGCTTCCCCGTGCAGGCGGATAACGCCGGCCGGCCCGCCGGCGCGGCCGGGGCGCTGCTCTCCTCCATCTTGGTGTCGCTGCTGCCGCGGCTCTAGCATCGCTCCCTTCCCGCACCCCTCCCTGCCTGCTTCCCATCACTGTTTCCCTCCATCACTGCCTCCCTCCCCATCCCCATCCCCTTCGCCGGGCCGGGCCGGGCCAGGCCCCCCGTGCCGAGCCGCCGCGGGCCTCTAGTCGAGCTCTCCCGCGGCGGCCGGGGATCCGGCCGGCGGGGCCCCTCGGCGCGGAGCGGCTTCAAACGCTCCGGCCGTGGATTCCCCGACCCATCGCCCCGGCGCCCCTTCCCCTCTCGTCTCTCCCTCTGCCTCCGCTGCTGCCCGCAGCCCCGGCCGACCCCTTCCCCCGGCCCGGCGCTGCGAGCCGGCCGCTGGAGCGGTGGCCGGAGCGCAGGGGCCGCTCGTGTTTCGGGTGTTGGTCTCGAGTGTGCACTATGCAATTGCTGCCACCCTGCCTTCGTGTTGCCAGCGAGCGGAGGGGCTGACAGAAACTGCGGGCGAGGCCGCCAGCCGCCCCCCGGGACAAACCGGGAGTCATGGCATGCTGGTACTGGGGGTCTTTTAAGCGTTTTGACATGAAGGTTGGTAAGAGGTGAGCAACCCAAACTTGCTGCCAAAGCGTTGCCGTACTAGTTAGTCAGCAACTTGATTATCATTAGCCGCGTCTCGCTCTTCGTGATGCAGTGGTGCGCGAACGGGGCTTATGCCGCATCTGCCATTAATTAAATTTAGGGAAATAGCAGACTGAATAAATTCGGTGGTTTACGCACTCCCTCTTGCACACACATATTCCCTATAACAAAAGCGTGCCAGCAGCCGTCTCTTCCTCTGTAACCTAGCGACATTAAAAAAAATTGTTTCAGAGTTGTTGGCTATACTGAACAATGCAACTTTTGTTTTAAAAGAGCTCTGCACTGCCATCTTTGAAAGACACTTTTAAACTCGAGAACATGTATGTACAAATATCCTGAAAAGTTTTATTGCCTCGTCATATCAGGGTGCTGACCTCTGGTAAATCTTATATAAAAAAAAGTATTTAAAACTGGGATTTGTTACCAGTCGCTCTTCATTGTATATAGAATTTTATAAATTGTATGCTTTGGGGATAATTTATTTAAAAAAATAATAAAAAGTTTTAATTCCACATCCTATTTGCCAGGTAGCTGCATTTGCTATTTGTTTCTGGAAAGGTACAGATTTCACTTTATGTTTAAAGGGATACCAGCAACTGTGATTAAGTGAAGTATTCTCTAGAACATCAAATGTACAGTGTATTTTACAGATTGAAAGTTAACTTTCTTATTTGGAGAGACTTTATGAACGTTTTAGAATTGTATAAACACATTTCTGAGCTGCCTTAAACCTTGTATTTTTTATAGAAGGCGTAAAAAAGGCCTGTCTTTTAAATATGTATGGCTTTTTGTATTTTCTAAACGTGTAAATTAGTAAAGAAAGAGCTTTAAATAATGGATGCAGTGAAATTGTTTTCCAGGGACACTTGAACTCTCAGCACCCGAGATGTGGGGGTGGGGGAAGAGAGGCGGGGATCAAACCACAGAATAACAAACCAAAAAACAGTCAAAAAACAAAAATCTGTGTCTGCCTGTAATACTTCACATAGATGTAAATTACTGCTATTCTTACTTTAATGGATAATTACATGCAAGAAGTAAATACAGCTTTGAAAGTACTTCTTTAAATGAGTGGTTGATTTTATAATGCGTTGGCATGGTAACTTGCCAGAGCCAGAAGAGAGTAAAGCAATTCAAGGACACTGCTCCTGTATATATACGTGTAGAATTACTAGTGCACTGCGCTTTCTTCGTGCAGGCACGCTGCTCTCACTGGCTCTTGTAGAAATGCTCCTAGGCGTGCAAACAAGCAAGTGGTGAGAAATACATCACACAGAGGTGGCAAGCGTTTCGAACAAGGCTTCGCTTCGCGCGGGCAGGGGCGCACGCATCAAGGCAGCTGCAACAAAACGCAAAGTTTGCTATTCAGCCTGCCTTCTCCCACAACGAAGAATGCAAAAGTAAACATGCTGAAGGGATCAGCAATTACTAGATCTTGTAATACTATGCTTAGGAGTTGCTTTGCATCGTGCTGAAGCCTGGTTTGCTGCCAGAGCTACTGATCTACACTCAAAACGCCCTTAGATAAATAATTACACTCTTAAGCTGTGTCGAGTGCTGATACACTTGACCTTGTAAATAGAAATGTTTGCAGTAGGAATAAACTCCAGCTCTGGAAAATCTTTTAAACATTAACACAAAAGAGAGAGCTCAGTCCTCTAGGGATTTGAGTTTGGACTGCGTCAAGCTAGGCACTCACAAAAAAAAAAGAAAAAAAAAGAAAAAAAGGAAAAAAGTTTATTTATCTTCTATTCACGGTGTTTATTTAAAGCTTTTCATTTTAAAGGCTGTAATTGGAAGGCAAGTCAGAAGTTTAAAAGCTACCACAAATAAACTTTGACTGAGGGGGCGACAGATTAGCAAGATAGTGTCCTTTTCATCTTACCAGATCTTGACAGAGCGCAAATCCACATCTGTCTGTTGTATAAATCAACAAAATTAAAAATCCCTGCTTCTGGGTTAGTTATTTCAATGACAGATTATTTTATTATTTCTTTAGGGTGTGAATTTGATTACGTTGCCCAGCCATAAACGCACACAAGTGCATGTGCACACACATAAACCCACCCCAAATAGTTGTGATACCAAACAAGTGTATGACTATGGTGTGCGGCTATGATCTGAAGTTTGTTTTTAAAGTCATCTGAACGGTTGAGTAAGCTTATTGTTAAAACAAAGCTGGAAACTGTTTCTTCACGAGGAGGACAGAGTAGTTGGGTGAGACTTGTAAATAGAGTCAGCTTTCTTTACAAAGTGCTGAGTTCACAGTTGGGCAAGGATGATCTTAAATACTTCTTCCACAGAAGACCAGAAACATACTTTCAGTTTGTCAACAGTTAGCACCCACAAGGACTATTTAACTAGTTGTTGATGAAAAATTAAGTCCCAGCTAAAAGCCTTTATTTTTCTTCATTTAGGAGTAAAGACATTAGCACTAGAAAAGGACTGATAATTAACTGCTACAATAAACTCAAGACTTAATTTTACAGGCTCCTGTCGAAAGCATCTGCCTGGAATAAATCAACACCGAGCACCACTAGGCGGGGAGGACTCATCTGTATGCTTCCTTCTCCAGAAAAAGTGGATTGTTTTAATTTAAGTAATTGTGCAATAAATACAGCTGAACTAATTCTGTCCTGTGAGCTCCTCTCCATAAGGAGAGAACTCTGTGGGTTTTGTTGTATAGTCAGAGTAAGCACAGTTTTCAGGAGGAATGGCTGCTTGTGTTTCTATTTGTCCCAGCCATCCAAAGCCTGTGCAGATGTTGATGTCCATCAAATCCGTATTTCTTTCGCTTGATTTTCAGACAAGTGGAAATCTTGAAATGTTAAGTGATGTAGGAAGAACAGATTTAAGGAAGGCAAAGACTTCACCTTTCCTGACAGAGGGAGATTTTTCACAGGAAAGGAAGTTCTCTCATTTGTCTGGCTATTTGGCAGTGCTCTCTGCTGAAGTGCTGCTCAGCCTGTCTCTTCCAGGGGGAGAAGGAACTTTGCATCATTTCATGTAAAATAATCCAGTAGGTTCTGATCCCTTTTCATTCCCAGTTACCAGGTTTGAATTCTTGGTGACAGTTTATTTGTCTTTGGAGGCACTTCAGTGACAAATGTTTAAGGGAGTGTGGGACAATGGTGGAGAACAAGGAGGCAGTTCATTGAACTGACAGTGACCATACAGTAAATAGGGGGAGATTCAAGCTTCACTGATCACCCAAGCGCACAGCAAATCTTTTGTATGCAATCACAATGGACATAACATAAGGTCTCTGTTTATTTTCAACAATATCCACCGATGTATACAGACAGGCATACATAACTTTAAAATTGTTATGAAATGAAGCCTTACAATGACCATAAGCAAAGCTTTGGTTTGGCCAAGTCTTTTCATGGTCACATTGGAAAGCATGATGGATTTTACTTAGAATCTCCACTCCTCCTAAAAGTTGTTGGTCTACCAGATCTCTCACTACCGACATGCCTCTGTAGCGCGTATTTTAGATAGGGCTGCAAAGGTGGCTGCAGGCGGCTTTGCAGGTAGAGAACAAGACATTCCATCTCAATGTGATGCAAAACTAGTACTTGATGTTTGGTTTGTTTTTTTCTTTTGAGTACACTGGAGTTTGAGAGGTGCTCCACAAGAGCCAAAGTGCACATTTAAAAAGTAGTGAGACAAAAAATCATCACCATTTGAGTAATGGAAAATGCTTCTTGAGTGACTGAGTTGCATAGCCTTCAAATGTCACCAAAAAAAATTTAGACCTTCAATTGATTTTGTTCCTGTTCCCAGTAATAACATCACATAATTCCACACTGCCTGTGGTAACACACCCATTGCAAGTCCTAGGAAAAGTTGTGCAACAGAAAACATTTTCAAATGGGAAGAGCAGTGATTTCATGTCTGTGATACGGATTTGTAAGCAGTAAAGTTGAAAGTTACTGCATTTTACTTGAGGCATTGGCTGTGGTAGACAGTTAAAAAGGCTCACATTGACTGCCTGAATGACATAAGTAATGTGCTATTAGCATAAATACTTTCTAAGACATCCATTTAATCAATTTCTTAAATAACAGAATGATCTACTACAAAATAGTGGACTGTATACACTATATTTTGGCACAAAGATGGTCATTCTCCCGCTAGTAACCAGGGGCTCTAAATAAATGATTTCAACAATGTTTTATTAAAGGAGGACAAGAGCCCTCGAGCTGCATTAATCGGGGAGAAGTCGAGTGGCACTTTTGTTATGGAAATGTTAAACACATAATAGTTCAGGCAAACAATGTGGAGCCACTTCATTCTCTCAGCCATGCTGACACCTCTTAAAGAGGAACTGCAGGGAAGGATGTGGGAAAGATTTGCTTTCTGAGGAAGCTTTCAGCTAATATTTTGGATATTTACCTCCAAAATTCAACCAGTACAAATGTAACTGAAGGGCATAAAAATAAAACAATAAAGAGGGATGATTTATGCAGCTACGGCTAGTGATGAGAGTTTGGTGCTCAAAATCAAAATAATAATTGACAAGCCCCCCTTTCATTTAAAGTTTCTTTTTTTCATGAATTTATTATGAGACAAGTGGATATTATAGTAGAAGGTGAATGTGCACGAAGAGAAATTTTTGTTAACACACAGAGATAATAGTGCTAATACTATAATTTAGACATACATCAGGGCGGGGAACGAGGAACACCCTAGAGTAAGGAAATAGACTAAGGTTTAGTAGGATAGTCGTGAGGTGAAGTGTGATGTGTAGGCAACCTAAAAATATATTAATAATGTAATACAGAGTGTGATACAAGTCTGCATAAAGAAAGATTCGCTTTCAAATATGGTATTTTGAATGGGTGAGAGGAGGAAAGGATAGGGAAGAGGAGATGACTGTTATGTAGAGAAAGTGTGGAGAATTAATAGTGTGCTTGCTAATAAGGAGAAAGAAGCTCCAAAAAAATATTAAGGTGGCTGAGACACAGATTGAAAATAATGGGGGAATGCGGAAAGAAAGCTGTCTTTAGTAATGTTGGCAAAGCCAGAAGGTAAGAGTAATGTGGAAATAAGATGAATATTCAGCTCTGGAAACAATTTTTTTCCCATCTCTAGACGATGGAGATGAAAGCTATCATCCCCATGTTCTTGGTGTTCATGAGTGTACCTCCAACACTGTGTCTGGGCTTCAGACTACTCCTCTTCTAAGTTCAGGAAGGGTGTTGAGAAACTTGAGGGGCTAGAGGAGGGCTGCCAGAATGGCTAGAGTTTGTGACCAACAAGGAGAAGATGAGGGAGTTGAACTTTAGTCCAACTGAAAAGAGAATCTAATGGCAGCCTACAGCCATGGGAAGAGAACTTTTGTAAAGACTGCAGGGCCAGACTCTTCTTGGTGGCGTAAGAAGAAGGTATGACAAGGTGCAGCAGGCACACACTGTGGCCAGTAGGTTCAGACTGAGCTGTAGGAAGAACTTTGCTGGGAGGTGAAGGAGGTAGCAAAGCACTGAGACAGGTTTCCCAAAGAAACCCTGTCACCTCCATTGCTTGATATTTCCAAGACTTGGCTAGCAGGAGATACAGCTGATTTCTAGTGTTGGCTGGAATATATCTTCTAGAAAAACTTGAAAGTAGATGATCTCTGGAGGTCCCATTAAATAATTTTGTATTATACTGTGATTTTAATGTTGACCTGATGATGGGAAATCCAAGAGGCTCCTTAGGTAGTTGTAGAATGAGATCAGGCTCAAGAATACATATTGCATATGTCAGTGGAGATGGTGATACATGGAGATTGAGGAGAGAAGGTAACTGTTACATGTGCCCACAAGACCAGAGACTGTGGAAGCAGTTGAAAAAGAAGTCAAGGGGAAAGTTTAGGAGGAGAGTGGAGACCAAAACATAGAATTCAGTGCAGGACTTGGAGACAAGAGGAACAGAGGAAGTATAACACAAGGGAAATAGTGAAATATAAGGGAATATAGTGAGGAAAAGGAAAGTGTCCATCTAAGAGTAACACTGATGAATTGGAAAATAGATAGTTTGATTGGAAATGGAAAGATAAGGAAAAAATTGGGAGGAAAATGGGAGTACAGAAGGGAGGCCTCTTTGCTTTGCAAGAGAGAAATACTTGTTTATAAACATGTTCTTGGCACTCCTAACCACAGTATCTTGCTGCCTGAAACAATAGAAATAAAATACAACAGAATCTTCTCCCTTATAAGTATGTCTACATGCAAATATAGACAATGCAGACACAGTTTGTATTTTTAACATAGTATTTTTAACTATCTGAGAGATTAAAGTGCTTTGTGTAGTCACAAAACACACGTCCTCAGGTAAATAAACATAGATTGCTAGATGTTCTCTAGTAATGCAAAATCAAGACACATCTGTTTATAATGTCTTATACTAAAATAATGCAGTCACCTACTACTTTATAGTGTATATGAGAGTGTATATTTAGCTTGCACTGATTTTTTCGATGATTAGTTGGCTAAGCCTTCTAATTCGAACAGTGATAGTAGCTGAAGTGCTATTGTCAGCATGATATTTGTAGTTTTAGCATGTATTTCTGGAATTTTCTCTAGCAGGGTACTGGCCTGTCTTCTGAAATCCTACTGCATTCTGACATATTGCATCCCTACAAAGAGGAAATCAGGGAAGAATGCCAGTAGGCCTGAATGGATGAACAAGGAGCCCCTGGACAAACTTAAACTCAAACAGGTAGCTTACAGAGCATGGAATCAGGGAAAGGTAGCCTGGGAGTAACACAGAGAAATTGTCCAAACAGCCAGGAAGATGGTTAGGAAAGCTAAAGCACTGGCAGATATAAATCTGGCCAGGGACATCAAGGGTAACAAAAAAACTTCTTTAGGTGCATCAACAGTAAAAGAAAGACTAGGGAAAATGTGGCTACTTTCAGGAGGAATATGGAAGACCTGGTTACGCAGGACATGGAGAAGGCTGAGGTACTCAATGACTTTTTTTGCCTCAGTCTTCACCAGCAAGTGCTCAGCCACGCTGCCCAAGTCACAGAAGGTGAGAGCAGGGATTGGGAAAATGAAGAACTGCCCTCTGCAGGAGAAGATCAGGCTCAAGAACATCTAAGGAACCTGAAAGTCCACAAGTCCATGGGACCTGATGAGATGCATCTGAGGGTCCTGAGGAGACGGGCTGAGAAAGTGGCTAAGGTACTGCCCATTATCTTTGAGAAATCATGTCAGCCTGGTGAAGTTCCCCCTGTCTGGAAAAGGGGAAATATAAGCCCCATTTTTAAAAAGGGAATAAGGAAGAGCCAGGGAACTAAAGGCCAGTCAGTCTCCCCTCAGTGCCTGGCAAGATCATGGAGTTTCCTCCTCTGCTAAGAGAAACTATACTAAGAGACATGGAAAATAATCAGGCGATGGGTGACAACCAACATGGCAGCACTAAGGGCAAATCGTGCCTGACTAACTTGGTGGCCTTCTGCCATGGGGTTACATTGTAGACCCAGTGGTGGACAAGGGAAGGGCAACAGGTGTCGTTTATCTGGGCTTGTGGAAAGCACTGGACACTGTCCCGTACAACATCCTTGTCTCTAAACTGGGGAGACGTTGGTTTGATGGATAGACTACTCAGTGGACAAGGAACTGGCTGGATGGCACACTCGAAGAATTGTGGTGAATGGCTCAATGTTCAAGTGGAGAGCAGTAACGAGTGGTGTCCTCGGGGGTCAGTATTGGGACTGACACTGCTCAACATCTTTGTCGGTGACTCGGACAGTGGGATCCAGTGCACCCTCAGCAAGTTTGCTGATGACACCAACCTGAGTGGTGCAGTCAACGCGCTCAAGGGAAAGGATGTCATCCAGAGGGACCCTGGCAGGCTTGAGAGGCTGGCCCATGTAAACCTCATGAGGTTCAATAAGGCCAAGTGCAAGGTCCTACACCAGGGTCGGAGCAATCCCAAGTACAAATATAGGCTGTTAGAGGAATAGATTAAGAGAGGCCCAGGCGAGAAAGACTTGGGGTGTTGGTAGATGAAAAGCTCAGTATGATGCAGCTGTGTGCAGTTACAGCCCAGAAAGCCAACCGTGTCCTGGGTTGCATCAGAAGAGGTGTGAACAAGCAGGTCAAGGGAAGTGATTCTGCCCCTGTACTCTGCTCTTCTGAGACCCTACCTGGAGTACCGCATCCAAGTTTGGGATCACCAGCACAAGAAAGACATTGACCTGTTGGAACGAGCCCAGAGGAGGCCACTAAGCTGATCAGAGGGCTGGAGCACCTCTTCTATGAAGACAGGCTAAGAGAGTTGGGGTTGTTCAGCCTGGAGAAGACAAGGCTTTGAGAAGGCCTTTTAGCAGCCTTTCAGTACATAAAGAGAGCTGGAGAGGAATTTTTCACAAGGGCATGTCGTGATAGGACAAGGGGGAATGGCTTTAAGCTGAAGGATGGTAGGTTTATATTAGTTATTAGGAAGAAATTCTTTACTGTAAGGGTAGTGAGGTACTGGAACCAGATTGTCCCGAGAGATTGTGGACTCTCCAGACTTGGAGGCGTTCAAGACCTTGATGAGGCTTTGAATATTATGGTCTAGTGGAAAGTTCCCTGCCCATGACAGGGGTATTGGAACTAGATGATTGTTAAAGGTTCCTTCCAACCTAAACCATTTTATGATTCTATAGGTATTCCAGTACACTCCGTAGTGATGATCTTCATGCTATCTCTTTTCAGGAGTTACAGTGTCCTTCTAAATCCATTCAAACATTTTTGATGTCATGTAAAAATATGTTATAGCGGGAAGTAAAGCAGCCATCCACAGAAACTCTTATGGCTATCTTATTTTTCATATTAGTGTATTCAGGTGTATACCATATGTTTGCAAATTAGTCTAAAGGACCTGGCAAAGTCAAGTATAGACAGATGTCTTGGTCTGTGCATATCAGGAATCGAGGCCATGGAAGAAAATTCAATACAAGGGTGTGGATTTTATAGAAAGAACTGAAAGAACATATGTGCCAAATAGGTTGTCCAAAACATCTCACCTTTCTCTGATGTAAAGTCTTGTTTGCATTGTCCCAAATCATTGACTCCTGTTTGATGTACTCTGAGTTTGCAGTAGTGTAACCGTTGTCAGAATATAGCCTTTAGCTTTCTTTCTATACTTAGAGAGAAAGATTACTCAGTTAGTTAAATTAAGTTTATGTGAATCAACAGGCAGCTAACACTTGGGTTTGGCCTGGTGTAGCTGAAAGTTGGCTAAAACCTACTGAAGTGAGTGAGTGAAAGTTGAATGCCTGGATGTGTTGAAGGACGTGTTACTTTGCAAAAGGTATTGCTAGAATGGAGACAACGTATTTGTAAAAGGAGCATGTAAAAATGATGTGGAAATCTGAGAAACTGTAAAATCTTTTCCCTTTTGGGCTGCTCAAACCTTCAGTGGTTCTGTTTTCGGCAATATTAGGCTAAATCTTAGAACATACTGACTGCATGTAGAGCCTGAATATAGTCCTTCCCATTATATTCAGAAATAATTCTGACTCTTTCCAGATATCATTGGGAACACTTTGGTCAGAATATTGTCTGGTTTTCTCACATCTGTGTGCAGTAAGCAAGAAAAAGAGCTGTAGCAACCAAGCACTTCCTCTGTATTAAGAAACATCCTGTCCTGAAAGCTAGCTGAAGCCTGCCTTTATGATATTCATGGGGGGAAAAAAATTATTTTCTCAATTAATTTTATAGGGAAAATTTGTTAAACCAAATGGAACTAGTGAGAGCATTGTGTGGTGGTCCTCTCTCCATCCAGATTTTAAGCCCAGCTTTGTCTTAGTATTCTGCTGTGCAAGTCAGTGAAGATGGTTACACATCGGTAGCTCTGACTCAGGAGATGCTCCTGTTTTGGAGTAGGCATGAGGCAGGAACTGTTCCTAATCCTACCCTTATTCTGCTCAGGTCCTACCCTCATCCTGGGGTGTAGAAATGCTTTAAACTACACCTACCATTTCGTTGTCTTCCAGAATGCTACATCAGTAGTGCACTGCTGTTTGGAAAATGTTCAAGCCTGTATCTCCTTTACCGCTGCTGTCCTTCCGGGTGAGAAGATTAAGACAGGGTGCAGAAAGCTGGTTAAATTACCTCCGTTCTGTCTGGAGAGTCTTCTACACTGGGGCAGTTATAAATATCGTATTTGCTGCCAGAATGGGCAGGGACCCCATCAAAGACTTTTGCCAGCAGGACTTCTGTTAAAGAAAAGGGAATAACTGTAGTAAATGAGGTACAGCTTTTTGAAATGGTACAAATATGTCCTTGACTCATTTTAGTCTGCAGGAATCATGTAACTTCCATTTGTTTAGACTGGTTTTGTGATTCTTCAGTGGGCAAGCTTTACGGCAAAATAGTTCTGCAGACAGAACTGCTTAATACTTTATGTTGCCTGTTTTGGGAGGAGTACTGTGGAGAAGAGAGAAAAATGTGTGATGAATATAAGCTAAGTGAAAGCATTATTTTGGAAATATTTCCCTAATTGTTTATAACTTTTGCGAGTTTCAAGTTATCAGGAGTGCATAAATACTGACAAAATTACTATGAATGTATCGAGTCAAGGTCAGAGGAAAAAAAAAGATTAAAATGAGAAGTATTTTCTGCAAGGTTATAGTATAAATTGTTTACTGTGGAAGATAACATATAAGTAGCCCTAGGCCAACAAGACAATCTAATGTCTTCTGTCATAAAGAAAACCCCCATTATTTTAGATTCGTTAAACGGAACACATAAATCCTAAGAACAGTATATCACTTCAAAACCAATTTAATCTTTAGAACAATGGCATTTTTATTAAAAATTGCATTTCTCTTTTCTGAGTTTCCTTAAATAACTCTGAGGATATACATATCTTCGAAGAAAACCATTTAATATCCCACAGGGCTGAGACTTTAAACATGAAGACCTTTAAGAAACTCTGGTCTAGATGAGTGATATTTTTGTTTTATTAGATTTTTTTTTTTTAATTTTAAGGAACTACCTATATTTAACAATAGCTAAATACTCACTGTGAAGAAAAAGTGATGAATTGTATATATATACCAGCCAGGCTTGCTTTTCTCCTGACATTTCTATTCTTCTATTTGTTTCAGATTTGCTTAAGAAAAAGAATGTGAAAGACACGGTTTCAGAAACACACTGCCACTTTAAGAGGATACAACATGCCTATTAATAATTGTATTACTCCTCTATTATTGTTAAGAATAATGAAGGAATGGGAGCGTTGGCCCCCAAGCTGAATTTATCCTGAAATGTTTTCAATTAACTCTTGGCACCGGCAGGAAAGCATCAAACCTTTCCCATGCTGAAATATGGAAAATCTGCAGGGAACATCCCAGCAGGAGTGGAATTTCATTAAAACAAGCACATCATAATTCAACGACTTCTGCACCCTCTTTAAGCCTTTCTATTGATAAGGAGTCCGAGGTGATTTTTATGGATTTGCAAAGAGAAATGATTTCATAAGATCTTTTCAAAGAGTTTGTTTTGGCTGCGGCATTTGAGTTATTATCTGCTCCCTGATGAAAAAAGAGTAAGACATTTGGCATAACTGTGACTACTAAGTAAGAGGCAGTACTGAAGAAACTTTAAGCAAAATTTTATCCCTTAGACAACCACTTTCTGTAATCTCTGTAGGAACTGACTCCAAAACTATTTTCCCAGATCTTTTAAAGAAAGTGTTGCCATTAAAACCTGCACTTTTGAACAACTACATGTGGAGACTAAAGCAAGCTTGGGGTTAATTACACATTCAAATACAGATGCAAGCATTTTAATGTTAAATATACCCATGCATTTAGTAGGGAAATGTTAGATAGAGGTGTGCATTGATTTAATAATATGCATGTTGCTTTGCCCATACATGGGTTGTCTTAAAAGTTTGGCTATCCTGTATGTAAATAAAATTAACATATGTGTGGGATATAGTGTATTTTTAAACACTGCTGAAGGCTTAATACTTTTTTGCTAAGTGTTGTATGATTTTATCTTAACTCTCCACCCCCTGCAAAATAAATTTTCTTGTCAGGATATATTTAGGGTATAGAGACATGAATTGTTGCTCATTACAGAACATTAGCATTCATGTTTATTAACAGGTATGATAATCAAGTATTTTTGCTAATCCCCAATAAAGGCTCAGGCTGGCTGCGTTTTAAGTATAAGATTGAATATCTGTGTCAGTCTTGGTTTCTCTGTTTTGAAGTGGTATTGAAAATTTACAGGAATGTCTTGTCTTTTTTTCTACCCAGTGTCCAAAAAAATCACTTACTTATTTGCTGCCATTCCCTCTGTGGCACCACTACTCCTGAGGCAGGAAGTGCATCATGGAGAATCAGGAGAGCAAGCTGCTGAGACTGGCGCCACAGAGAGATAGGTTATGGGGAAGGTGCTAAGAAGCACATGGTGCTTTGAGTGTGCTTTCCATTGGTAGAGGCATCTTTTTTTCCCATTCCTGTCCCACTCTCCTAAAAGGCCCCCAGGCTAAGCACCTCCAATGCTGACTTGAGTACACAGCCTCTCCTTCTGAGACTAGAGTGGTACATGTTCGGAGATGCCTCGGTTTGACACATTAACAAGTAGTTGCTAGATTCACATAGTTGTCCTTTAGCAAGCTTGGATGACAAGAGGTCTTTCCAGCCAGGCCAGGACAGGAAAAAAACTCATATAAAATCAGCCGATGTGATTTGATTCCAGACTGTCACAATTTCACTGCATGTCTATTTTTCAACATGAGCAGGAGGACTTAACAGACACATATATACCCACATTTTCACAGCAATCTGTTTGTGTTCAGCAACAAAGTTTTATTCTAAGATTTCAGTAAAATGATACTCATTTGTAGCTTACAGTTTTTCTTTCACATATGTGACAGATGAAGAAACAATGTAGGAGTTAGAGTACTAAGGGTTCTATTTTTCTGGAAGTACAGCAGGATTTTTCTGCCTTCAGTTAGCCATGTTACACCTACATCTTTTACATCCTCGATAGCCTGTGGCAAGGAGTTCCACTACTTAACTGCACAGTTTTGAGATGTTTTCCTCTTCTTTGGTGGGACTTTGCCACCTGACCTTTCCCTTGCTCCGCAGTGATTTTGTAGCACTTTTCCACATCCCCTTTCAAGCTTTCTTTTTCCGTGGAGCCCCATTCCACCACTTTGATCATTCTTCCTGCTCTTTTCTGTAGTACATAGAGTTTTATTATAATATGGTGAGGATAGGAGGAGCAGAACCATAGGAAAACACTCTTTCTTCTTCTTTAGGTGGTTTCTAAGTTCAAGAATATGGAGATAGATTTGAACCCAATGATTCAGAGAATTAATCATGACAGATGTTTCTAGTTTGGGGTATCTGAAAATTAATGACCAAAAATGGCTACTAGTGCCCTAAATGCAGTGACTTGGGTGTTTCAGTTGAGTTTGCAGTGGATGAGTCTAGTTGAGGACAGGAATATAATGAGTGCAGGAGGATTGGATTTTACATTTCTGTCAAATTTTGTTGCATGACAGAGGAGACCCTTCAGTCTTTCCTTTTAATTTTGGTAGAAGATGGATAACATGCTGTGACCTATACAGACATGGAAATTTAAATTCAGTGATTTTTGTGATGATTTGATGCCCAGTAACAGGGAAGATTTACCAGGGAAAGATTGCACTGCACTATTTCCAGTTTATGCTAATTTCCATTCTTTTTAATCTTTATAGACCAGGAACTCTGCTGCCTTGGTAGTCTTACCATAGTCCGTTCAATGAGCATGACATAGATTAGAAAAGAAAGAAATGTTGTGCCCTACTGGTTGTTCAGGACAAATTTTACTTTGATCTCTTACCTTTCCTTTTTTAAGGAGTTTTTTTATGTTCTCATAATTAGAAATCTGACAATGCACTTAACCGTAAGATACCCAGATTTGCTTGCTATCCTTTCATTTTAGACTCCTGATCTTCCCACATAAATACAAAAACTTTCATTTGGTTTTTTTTTTTTTTGCTCTGGGTGTTACAGCATCCTGGCGTTTTGCCAAAAGGTTGTTGTGTTTTCTGTTTCTTCTCCTTGTGATTGCCCTCCATAAGGAGAATTTAAAGCAGTCCTTTGTTGGGCAGGACATTCCCAGAACTCATTCAATCATCATGAAGTTATTGTTATTTTTAGTCTTATGACATAAGATCAACGATATTCAAAAGGCATTTCCTATCAAACCAGAAATGCCTTTTATACCAAATTCCTCAGGTCTAGAACACCCGATCTAGCCTACTGATATCATATTTATGATGAATAAAGCTTTATGAAATTAGGATATTTGTTTTTACAGGTAGTTGTGAAAAAGATTTTCAAAATGGGGATGGGGACAGCACAGTTAACACTGTCAGCACAGACAATAGTGTTTAACAATATTAAGTTAGTAATTAACTTGAGTTTAATTCTCAAGAAGTCAGATATTCACAGTTTTGATTGCCACCAATTGCCTGTTAGAAATTGAACCCCAGATCTCAGTGGCTTATGAATTAAAATTTTACCTGAGATCATTCACTACCCTGCCTTGCCTTCCCCCAGAACCATAAGGAAAAAAAAAGGAGAATCTTCTTTTTTAAGTTGTTTTAAAGAGATTTTGACATGTGATAAGAATGCCCAAAAACATTTTTCCATTTTTAGTTTCCTTAATTATAAACTGTTCCTTAAAAAGGTCATGTGCAAACAGTATTTGTTTAGTGTATCAGTAAATAAAGGGCAAGAACACAAGCCAAAATAGGGAAATAGTTTTTGATACAGAAGTTAAATCAATTAGATTTTTATATGACTATAGATGAATGCTATTTATACTTAGCAAAGTTGGATGAAACCATTTCAGAGAGAACATTTAGGCATTATTTCCAAGATGTTATAAAGAGTAAATGCAACTTTAGAAACCAAACCAAGACAAACTCGTCGTGAAAATGGTGGAGAGAAGAGGGCAAGGGCCAAGGCAGGGCAGGGGAAAGAGTAAAAAGAAAAAGAAAGGGAAGAGAAGAGGACTACTGAGGTGAAGTAGTAAGAATTTTCAACAACATAAAAAGGTTGTTTCAAGGAAGAAGGGACTAATTTATTTCCTATATTTAGAATTAAATGGATGCCTACTCAGGAGTAAATTTTCACTCACTAACAATTTTTAAGAACATCTGACAAGATGTAGCTGGTCTGGACTACTGTTTTGGCTTAACCCTGTAAGCACTGAGCTGCCAACAGCCCCTTGCTCGCTCACCACCAGATGAGGAGGAGGAGAATCAGAGACAAAACTGAGAAAACTCATGGTTTGAGATAAGGACAAGTTTACAGTTCAGGTAAAGCAAAAGGAGGAATTCATTTCCTAATTCCTATCAGCAGGCAGGCATTCAGCCACCTCCAGAACAGCTGGCCTTCATCTTGCATCATATATATTTGGAAAGACAAACACCATAGCCATGAGTGTCACTCCCTTTCTCCTCCTTTCATTCAGTTTTTACTGCTGAACTTGATGTCATGTGCCAAGGGATATCCCCTTGGTCAGTTGGGGTCAGCTGTTCCAGCTGTGTCCCCTTCCAGTCTCTTGTCCACCCAGACTACCTCAATGGAGGGACAGTTTGAAAAACAGAGAAAGTCTTGACAGTGTCAGAACTATCCTGAACAGTGTATTGTCAAAACTGTTTTGGTCACCATTCCAAAACACAGCCCTGCATGAGATACTATGAGGAAAATTAACTCCATCCCAGTCAAACCCAGGACAAGAAGTCTTGGAGGACAGGACTAGATTATTCAGAGGCACTCTGGAAAACTCAAGACTTCCCCAAAATAAGTGTTAACACAAGGAGAAACAGCTGAAGGACAGAACTGCAAAACTTAAATACGTTATTAATGCCAGAGCATAGTTCTCCATCCTTTGCCATATTACCTTGCACAGGTTCTGTTATGCTGAAGTCTGTTTATTGATGCACATAATGCACTACTATTTTTTTGTATGCTGTTCTTTTTTCTTTTGAAGTCAAGTTTATTAGTTGATATATTTAAAACACAAATCTGGATCTCAGTCATCTCAAGAAATATGTCTAAATTGTTTGAGATTTTCGCAACAATACAGGCTGAGTGTAAGTAAGAGTGACATCCCTTGTCTGTAGTTTTCTGTCTTTGTCTTTCAGAGAACTTTGCAGAAGACATCCTTTTTCCATTCTCTTCATGTATGTATTTATACATGTATAGACACTCATATACTTATGTTATATGATCATCTTAGCAGTAAATAGTCAAAGTGAATCTGCAGTTAGAATGAAAGGTGCTGGATTTTCTATATGTGTGGTCCATGGTTCTACAGGCTGGAATCAGTTTTTAAGAAAGCTCTGTTGCTTGGAAAGGAGAGTTTCAGTCTTTCAGTAGATGACCCCAAAGTGTCATCAGGCAAGAGCTGTTGATGATGTATTTCATTCACATACGCAGTGAGCTTTCCTGGTAAGGTTTTGCAGTCTTTCATTGTAAACCTACACAAATTTCTTTGATGCCTCAGAGATACCTTCTAATCAATTCTTTATACTGCATGAGGTTTTTGTCAAATTTAAACAGAAAGTATCTATGAGAAGGAAGAATCTGAGGACGCTTTACCTTTCCATGTAACAAAAATTGAACATAATTTCTATTGTATAAATGTTATGATCTTGTATAATTTGAAAACTTAGTCAATTTTAGGCTGTGTGTAATAGGACACATGGAAAATATATCCCACATAGACCGTGTATGGTGATTACAAAAGAGGCGGCATTGATTGCCTTGTTTGTCTTTACCGTGACCTTTCAAGGCTGAATTATTTTGGCCCTTTGTACATTTAGCATGTTTTCATTCTGAGTACCTACCTTTTAAGGGGTTGTATGCAAATTTCTTTGTGTATACTTTCTTATAAATGTGTAACTTTATTAACCCTGTCTCTGAGCTTGTGTTTCTAACTGCATGTGAAACTTCACCTGGAGCCAAGATTAGTATTTGCTTTTATGGAGAAATTTATTTGTATTTGATTTCAAAAAGGCAGGAACTGCTGGCAAGCTTCACTGCAAAGAGTGTTAGTGTCTTGAAGTATTGTAGCACACTTCTCTTGGAAAGACTGTGAAATAGGTATGCTAGTACTGTCCCCTGTGTGCAGGTGAGGATTGGAAGCTCAGAAAGAGGGAAGGTGACTTGCTCAAAATCATGTGGAACCTGTCCTTCCCTCGGATAGGTCAATGAACTGCTCTCATGTCTTTGCAGTCCTTGAACACTTGGGAAGTTAAAAGGACAACAAAATAATAGCAGTAATTACCATATAATACATAATTTTTGTAGCTTGTTATTTAGCTCCACCTCTGTTAAGACAAAATCTTCTATTATTGTCACTGAGGGGATGTGTTAAAACCATAGAGCACAAGAGCCACTTGTCATTAGTTGACAAAAGTTATTTTACTATAAGGTTATTCTGACTGGAGTAGGCATTATTTTAGAAGTGGGATATTTTTTTATTTCCTCACACATAACTTTCTTCTTTATACAGGCATTAGTGCAGTTACCACACATTCATACACACTGCAGCCATTCCCTCAGATCTAGACTTCAGGAAGCTCAAATCCAAATAGTTTTCAAATCCAAGCTGCCACTTTGATTTCATCACATCAAACCCTTGTTGAGATCAAACCTTTGAAATGAGAAAAGATTTTTAATCCAGTTACCCCAGATAGGGTACAACTCTCCAGGTCCTGAGAGCTGCAGGATTAGGAATTCTCAAACTCCCCTCACCCACCCATGAACACACATGCAGGGAGCAAAAAAGCTGCCCAACTTTACATGCTTTGCTCACAAACAGTACTGCAAACAAACCAATATCTAAGAATGGGGAGACACCTTTCTCCCCCCTGTCTTTCTGATATAATGAAATATGCACATCCCCAGCATAGTCAGCTTTGTCTTTATTTTGTAAATCTAATCTTTCCTATCAATCAATTGATTTTGAAAACTGGTTAAAATTCATAGGAACTTTAAATGATGCAATTCACTGTCTACCTGTAACATGATTTGCAAATGGATGGAGTGAGATTTCTATTTCAAAATATCTTTGCTTCACTTTCATAATACAATCATTAGTCTTGGATTTGGTCTTCAGACAACTTTCTCCTTTAGATAAATGTGGAAAGACCATGGATAATTTGCTGTGCATGAAAGCTGAAAATAACAATTCCATTACCCTGATAATAATTTTCAGAACCAGAAATTGTTATGCTCTCAGATTCAAATTACAAGGGAGGATAATTTGTGGCAATAAAAATCACATTTTTCAGCTGACTAATGCATTCTTACAATGATAAGAATTCATGTGCATTGTTGATGTTTACTAATACTCCATATTATTGTAATTTTGGTGACATCATGCTCAAACTATATCCAAAAAGTATGTATGTACTGCTATTAAATAAGTTGGTGTATTGCTCTGTGACCCATGAAATGGGATCAAGAAATTAGTCATGAGCAGAAAAGCAGAATATGATGGGTAAAAGCATCAGTGAGAAAACATAAAGCCATGTTTAGTTTGTAGCAATTACAGCTGGCATTTCTCCCGGACATCAAGTGTGTGTCTGTGTATCTGTGTGTAAGCATGTGTGTAATATACACACAGCCACACAGGATTTATACATTATCATTTTTATATTTATTTTTTGTTATTTTTATACTGGTTGTTTTGGTCTTTCTAGGATAAGCAGCCAAAGGAAGTGACTGTTCACATTCTTACAGATGTCAGATTACTTAATGTAGTTTCCATTTCATAGATAGTAAGATAAAGATAGAGAAATAAAGAAAATTAGGCAATAAAGTAAGTAGAAAAAAATTTTGATTGTTACTTTTCTAAGGGAACAATAAAGAAGCAAACAAATGTCTTTTGAAAATGACAAGGAAATAAGGCAATATCCATAAACCTCAGGTTTATGCGACTTGCTCCCCTGCCTCCCCCCGAATGAAAGTAAAGCAGTTAAACTTTAGTCACAATGAGCAGCAGCCCAGAAGTAGACAGACAGCCACCTCTGTGTGGGGAAGATTTATAGGGACCCCTCCCGGGCCCTTTGCAAGTCCAATTCACGGGCTCCCCTGACCAAGGCTCAGAGCTGTCGCTCCAAAAAGGGAAGAAGGGAAGGCTTGTCTTTTTTTTTTTTTTTTTTTAAATCACCATTTGTTATTAGAACACAAGCTTCCAAATGACGAAGGAGAGAAAGGGTTGAGGGAAAGATATTTTTCCCCTCTCCCTTGTGTGGTCCAGCGTATTCAAAGCAGGGGCCTGTCTAGTTTTACTGAGAAGGAGGAATGAGCTGATTTAACATGGATTGCAGCACTGCTGAGAGAGGGGGAGAGCAACTTCCAATCAAAGTGTGAGCTGTTTTGGTGTGCATGTGTGTCGATGTACAAGCAAGAGAAGTGGCCAGTCTGTAGGCACCTTCTTTCTAAGAGCTCAAGGGCAGATAATTGATGTGACAGACAATTTTCCTTAACCCCCTGCCAACAAAACAGTTCTTGGGCACCTCACAGCTCTCCTCACTCAATAAAGGCCTGAACCTATCACAAAAAACATGGGAAAGATTTACTTGTTGTGAATAGCGGCAACGCAAATAGGAATAGTGACCAGCTCTCCCCCACACACTTATGTGTGTAAAGAAACTGAGGTATGCAAGTAAACAAGTGGAATGGTAAATCTATGGGATGAGTTGGTCCCTGACATCATTGTCTCTGCTACTACCCAAGCAGAATTATTGTAGTGCTGTGAAAGTGGCTTTTATTTAATGTTTATACATCACCTAGAAGATAAACTGCAAGACCCTTATTCTGCCCCCAACCCCAGCTAATGGTATCCTACAGATTGATTTATCAAATCATTTGTGCCAACTACAAACAGAAAGTACTTAAGGAAGCACATGGCCACTAAAGCTTCTTAAATAATGTTTCCTGGTCCAGGGTCCTTTGGCTAAAAGTCCACTTTTCTCGTGAACTCGTGTGACACCTGTGAAAAACATTGTGAGCAATCACTCAGTAATAATGGCAAAAATTTCATTTTTTCCCAGATCTGGACACCTGTTGGTAGTCTGGTGAAGTTTGGCTCAGACTGTGCTGGCAAACATCATTGTAGCGTATTGAGTGATGCACTGGCTGTGAACAGCAGGTTGTACCTAGGAACAACTGGGGAATGCAAGGAAAAAATGCCAAGTCCTATTAGGAAATTAATTCCAATGTAGAATACCTAAATATTTAATCAAGGATACATAAACTAGAGGTGGCTGAATATGCAGGTAGTCAGACCTTGTCCTCTGCTGTCAATATGCACAGAAACAGTGGAACAAGTAAAGAGCTTAATCAAAGTATCCCTGCATTAGAGAGCCCTGGCACAAATAATCCCATTGAAATCATTGTCCTGGGTTAGAATAGAAGGCTAACTGCAAATTGTGCAAGTCTAAAGCCAGAAACTTTTGGATAAGTTACTGCATATGGTGTGATACAAGCACTTCAGATGGACAATATTGTTTATATACCCATTTTTAAAGGAAAGAGGTAAACAAGTCAACATATTGGCTTCATATCGGATCAGGGAATTTCTACTTGAAGCCTTAATTAACTTACTCATTTTCCAAACAAAGATTTACTAAACAACTCTGACTTGTCGGAAGAGGCATAAGGACTATCTCCTATCATAACTTAGTATCTTAAGGTATTAGAAATGTTATATAGAACAATAATTTTCAACCGTTGGCCATCTGTACTCTGTGGTTGTGGGCATCCTCAGGACATCCTGTAAGGAAATCAGACTATCAAGCCCAATATCAATATGTTTAAATTAATCTTCAGAGGCTGAAGTTTTCAAGGAAATAAAAATCAAGAGGAGATTGGAAATGGCTGACACAGAACATTGGTTGTTAGGTTTGCAAATGATTCTTTCATTTCTGCTTCCTCATCTCTTTCTCCCCCTCATGGATCCCTGCTCTGCCAGACTAAACACTAATGTGATTAATTTCTCATGCTTTAATAAGCTCTTTACTCTCTCGTTCTTTGCAGAGTGAAGATACAGGGCTAGGGGGACAGCGGGGACTGCTGCTGCTTTTAAAGCAAGACGCTGCGCCTGCTCATGGGCGTGCTTGTGCATGCAGTGTGCCCCAGTGCACGAGGCCCTGCCCTGTGGGAAAGAGGCATCTCCGACAAGGAGCATAATCCTGCTGTGACAGTATATAGCAGCACAAGGGCTGCTGGTGCCCGAGCCTCAGCGCAGATCCGCTGGGTGCAGAGCAGAGGGAATAGCGTGGCGGGTGTCCGGCAGCGCTGGGAAGGCAGAGTAGGTGCTTGCGCCTGAGTGAGCAGGGAGGGCTGCCTTTGCCTCTGGGCCCTGGGGAGAGGAGGAGGAACAAAACCCTCCATTTTGATGGCTCTTCTTCACCCATCAGCTCCATTTACTCAGTCTCAATAGCTGGGGCTCAACAGCAGCCGTGGCAGCAGCTCCTGCCGGGCTCCCACCTCCTCCTTGGATGCGCACTTCCCAGCAAAAAGGAGAATGAAGAAGGGGACAGGGAAAGAGAAAGAAAGAGGGAGAGTGAAGGGGGGAGGGTAGGGAAAGAAAAGGGGAAAAAAAACCTTGCTGACACGGGGCATAACTTAATTTTCACGGTGCCGGGACAGCTGTATCGTGTAATCTGCCATGGCATGCCATTAAAACTTCAATGCCTTTACTGACCCAGAAGGGAAACTCAGACCGTGGAGAGCCTTTTGAAAAGAAGTGGTGATCTTTCACGATTTATGAGCTTGTCTTAAAGAAACAGACTCCACTCACTTTAAATTAATCACCCTTTTCAGGGTACATTGAAATCTGGGGTCTCTCAGCTGAAGACTGTGGAGACCTGGTACCTTATGAATGCCTGCCCTGTCTTTGTTATTATTTTTATTTCGTTTTATTTTTATGCTTACCAAAATGGGTTGGTTTTCAGGGGAACTGTATCTTGCAAATTGAGGTGCAAAATCCAATTACACCAATTCAGTGAAAGTCTGAATGGGGTGGCTGTGGCACTTACACATTCTTGTCCCTGCATACATTGTGCAAAGGGGAAAAGAACCTGAGAAGTATGAGGAGTTAAGGACTCAAACACTAATGAAATGTGAGACACCCTCTCTGATTCACCAGCTAAAAGTAAAATAGCAGTGAGTCTCCTGCTTCCATTCTTCACACAGTCCAGGGAACAAAGAGCTGTAAACTCATACTAATAAAACCTAAACAATTCTGAAATCATAAAAAAGGCCTGCGTGTTACAAGGAAGTGTAGATAAAACACTTCCTTACTGTGTTCCCAGAAAAACTGCTGTGATTTACAAGAAGAATGCCTGGGTGTAGGATTCACAGAGGATGTAAATCAGCATCCTTCCATTGTCTGACATTAGTATAATATCTGATTTACTCCAGCTGTTTGTCCAGACTTCCCTTCAAACACTTACTTTCCTCGGCCAGCAATATTTCTTAATTGGCATATTTTTAATGCAGGGATGATAAGGGACCCAACAATATGAGGATTAAAAGCAGTGTATTAGTGATTTTCACTTCCTTAAAGCTTTACATATCTAGCAGAAGCAAAACGCCTTTTGTTCTTTTGGTGAGCTAATTATGAAGTAACTTAAACCTAAGCAAAAACTTTGCGAATCTACAGGCAGTGATAGAAATAAAGTAATAGATGGAAAGAAGATCTGACATTAGAGTGAAACTTATATATGGAATATGAACTTCTGAATTAATTAAGCAACCCCCTGTCTTAGAATCCTCTAATGCTCTTGAGTACCATTCATTCTACTTTTGCTAGAAGTCCAACTTTTGACAATCTTTTAAATTGTTAAATATGATAAATACCAGAAGTGGCTACTCAAAGCAAACTACTCTATAATTTTTAGGGCTTAGAAGTTTTGCCTGTTTCTCTGGAGTCTGTATCAGCCAGAGGTAGGGCATGCAAACTCCTTTACGTATCCAGCTGTTCTTTTGAAGAACATTACCTAGACATACCCAGATGTGTGTGCCCATTTTTTTCAGGGCTAGAGTACCCTCCAGAACTCTAGTTTATATAGGGCAGATTTGTCTGTTTGCATTTTCTGTCTCCCTATGTATGTACATTGCCATGCTCCCCAGTGGCTCTGATATGCATTTCTACTAATTCAGGTGTCCTTTTTCAAGTTTTAAAAATGTCAGCTGCTGCTGGTACCGTTTCTGTGAGTCAGATGTGCCAGATATGGAGTAGAAACTTGCACCACATTTCCATTTTGTAGATGATCTATTTTTTTAGGACTATTTTTCATCAGCTCGTTACCTTCAGAGCACTTGACAGTGACCTTTCTAAATCTACGTATTTCTTTACAAGCAGTCTGCACTCTTACTCACTGGACCGTGTCCCACTGTGAGACATTATAATGGCAGATACATCGATTCCAGGAAAAAAAAAAAGTATGTGTCTTTACTTATATAAAACATTTGAGTAAGTCTGTCTCAAGGAAGTAAGGTTAACTGTGCTGAGAAAAAAATCTATTTTTTCCCACCAACAGAAAATAAAGATACCTATTTTTCTGCAGAATGTTCCATTTTTTTGCATCCCTTCAGACCTTTTTCTTTGATTTGGTTTGTTCATCTCATGCACACAGAGCTTAATAGCATCACAACATTCTTCACTTGAGGCCTGTGGAGATCAAATTGAATTTTTTGGTTTTTTGATCCCTATGTTGCTGTTGGTATTTGCAATTTTTAAAAACCTCAGGCTTCTTCCGGCTTAGTATGGGGATGCATTTGAATAAACCAGAATCTACTAGCGGCTTTCCAATTTTTGGTAACTGGAAGACAGACTCTGACTATCCCTTGTGAATCTCTTCGATGAGGTCAAGTCCTGCAGTCAGTCCAGCAGTGACATGAGGCTTTTCATCTGATTTAGACATAACATAATTTTGGACTATTACTGTACTTGGCCTGTTTTTCTGTCAAGTCACAGATGTACACGTCTTTCTCATTTGCTGCAACAAGAGTGAAGAACTGGCCAAACAAAGCAGATAGCCAGCTATTCACAGCCATTAAATCTAGATAGAGCCTTGTTGTGATTTTGGTTTTGTTGTTGTGGTTTTTTTGTTGTTTTTTTGAATAATGTGTTTATGCAATTGATTACAGCAATTTTTGGAACATAGCATGAGAGTCTACTCTATGTCTTGTGATGTCTTTATTTATGTCTCCACCCTGGCCTGACCTGTCAGTTTTCAGTGGTGCTGCACCGCTGGCAAACAGTGGCCCCGAGGTGGCAAGGGAGCAACTTCACTGGCTCTTCAAATGACAGGGTTAGTTAATGGTATGGTGTGCTCCACTGCAGAATGCAGACAGACACTGCACCCATCATTTCGCCTCATGGCATTCCATTTTTCTCCAGGAGGACAACACAGGTGCAAAACCTGTGTTAGTGTAGAGCAAAGGCATAACCAGCATACATTGACCCAATAGAACTTTAGATAGTTCATGAGGTGGAGTTCTCCTTGGGTTATGCATCATAAACACAGTCGTGAAATGAAATGTTTAGTTCTTTAAACCTCTTGGTGTAATGACAAACAACAGCTTATCTTTGTGGAAGTAATACCACAGTGCTACATCTGAAAAGATTTGTGTGGTATCTGCAAGGTGTGGGACATAAAGTGCTACAGGAAAGGGTGTGAAATAAGAAAGGAAGAGGTTGAAAGATTCTTTATGAAACTGGTGAAGTCATATACAATGCTTGCTGAGATTAGATGTTATTTCAGTTTTTGAGAATCTTCAGAATCAATGAAACACAGTGCGGAGAGGACATGGAAGGTATCAGCACCTTGCATCCTAAGTAAAGTGGGGAGTTAAGTAGAAGAACAGTTGTTTCATTTCATGTGTGTAGGAAAGTTACATGCAGGTACTTTTCCATTTTAATGCTTTAAAATTAGAATATATGTAGGGTGAGACTGTAGATAAAATAAAGGCTTAACACTTAAATTAATTCTTCCTCAGTACAGTTGTAGTAAAGACAGCTGAATTCTTTTGTGTTGAAGTGGGTTTTTTCCCCCTGAAGATGCAGGAAATTAAAGCCATTACATTAGCAATGCATGCAGACTGCCTAATTCTTTACAGGATTGAAAGCCAGTATAAATCCTGGACAGAAAAGTAAAGTGCTCAGAGTTGATCACCTGGGTAGAGAAATCCATTCTGTTACTTTAGTTGTCATCATCCCAAGCCACACACTGCTGGCACTGATGCAGGGCACTGGCTCTGAAGGAAATGGCCCAGCCTAGAAAGTTTTATGCAGATTAGAAGCCCAATGAAATCCTAACTTCAAAATATTAAGAAATTTTCAAAATTACTCTCACACCGTGGCTAATAAATTCTGCTACAAAAGAAAGGTCATATTTGAAAAATCTGCAAATGTTATGGATATATATGCCAAGGAAGCACTCTGACCATGGAGCAGACATTTGGTATATCATAACTTTATTTTTTTTTAAATCCCCTGGAACAATGAGCAATTTATGTCAAAGAGGAATAGGTATTTGGGAATTTGGGTTAGAATGTAGTGTGGTAACTTAAGCAATGTGTTCCTATACAGTCTGAAAATGGAACAGGAACAATTTTGAACAGTTAAGTGGTGTTTCTACTGACCTGAAAGTTCTCTACATTTAAGCCAAAATATCTATTTAAACTGTTATACTAAATGTTTTTAAAGTTTATAATTTACTAATGAATAGTTGTTGGTGTGTTTTCTATAGAGAGTAATTAAAGATGCTTAGGTATGTCTGAAAATAAATGTTCTAGATGTTACAAAAGGAGACATTTGGCATTAACAAGCCTCAGTCAGACACAGCATGCAACAATATTTAAAGTAGCTGCAGCAGTCTAGATATTCTCCTGGGTTACCAAAAAAAATTGTGGAGGCTGCCTGAAAAATTAATGGCAAAAGCACCATCCTTCCCAGTAGGTTTCTGTCGTGTAGGAGAACATGGGTTTTTAAGAGGTGTCTCTTGATTGATCTGGAGCGTAATCTGAGGTTGTGATGGTGGAAGAGAGAAGACTGAAGGTGTAAGGGAGACTTATAAGAGGTTAAGCATCCTTCTGCTGCTGAGATTATCCAAAGAAGTCTTACAAACTCTCCGGTTCAGCATTAATTACAAGCATTTAATTTGAAATATTTTTGGCCCTAGAAAATGCTTGGTGAATTCTGGTTCTTTAGTCAGACTGCAATTTTAGTGAAGGCTCATGTGTCTAAGAAGACTCTCACAGGAGGCAAAATTTATTTTTGTCATTACAGGTTGATTTTCCTGTCTGTGAACCTTTCACCTTTCACTTCTGGATAGAAATTTTGCATTATGTTTGAGTCGGTATGTTAAGCCTGGGGCAACTAAATTTCCTGTGAAATTTTGTACTGCATTGGACCCTTTCATATTTGGGCCCAGACTTCTTTGGAGGGTTAGTTAAGCCAGAGTGCAGCTCCAGAAAGAAATATATTCTTATACTTGGAAGTAAAACTGCATTAGGTCCAAATCTTTAGATTGTTTAGACTTGTGCTGGTTAAATGTCCATTCATTATAATAAAGACTTTCTCCTTTGTAAGAAATTTAATTTTCTCCCTGGTTTGCTTTGTCTTATTGCAGTTTTCTGCCCTGCAGCAAGCATCCCACCTTCTGATAAAAATTAGCTGAATGACCCCAGACCATGTTTTCACATGAAAGCTTATCCTTTTCAGAGCATGGGACCGTGTAGTCTATAGGCTTATGTTTGAGGAGAATAAGCCCTTTACGTAGAGGATGCTTTTGCATTTGCATCAGAAGCTGAGAAGTGTCAAAAAGGACCTGTGGGAGGAAGAAAAACTGTCCACAGGCCATCTGATGGGAAGACAGGAGAACCTTGCTCCGTCTTTGGTTATCTTACGTGAGGCTGGATGGCCTTAGGACAGGTGTCATTAACTGAATGTTCTCATGTTCTCTGCATGTCTCTTCAGACACCTGAGGTGAAATTATCTCACCAAATATAGATGTCTCAGACACATTTAATCTAAGTGATACATGAGCTTTTATAGCCAGTAGAAAGGTACAGACACATCTGGAAGATGGCTCATTCCACTTCTAAGAACATACTTAAGGTAAGTGATACAAAGTGCCCTTAAGAAATGTCAGGGTTTCTGCAGTGACTTGGTGATATCAGATGCAATGAATCTCCTGCCAAGAGACATCATGGCATGTCAGAGTGTCAGCAAGAGTCAGTAGAAGCAAAGAACCTTTAAGACTGCTGAAAGATCAGATTGCCCAACAACTTCAGAATAACAGAAAGTAAGTGGACACCACCATGTTGTAGTTATTATTTGTCAATGCATAAATTACCAAAGGCTACAATTAGAACATTGATAATTCTCAGTATTGGGAGGAAGTTTGAAAGATAACTCCATTAATGTCTGAATTTCATTGAGCGTACAAAGCAGTTTCAACTACTACACTTTAGTCACTGAGCATTAAGAAGGAAGACTTAAGATAGCCAACAGTCTTGCAAGAAAGTCTTAATTGTCCATTGAGATCAAGAAGAATTTGGCATGTTGGAAACAACAGCATGAAAGCAAGTTATGCCTTTTCTAAAACTGTAGAATCCAAAGGGTGAAAGAGAATGATTATATGTGTTACATATACACGTCTAGACTTTCTTCAGGTAACTGATACGTAAACAGTATGTTAAACCAACCAGAAATTATGATTATCTGATTTATATAAAGGATGGAAAAGAGTATGACATAAATAATTTTTTGGATTTATGTGCATCAATCACAAAATCTGAACGTCTGTATTGTATTCGAATTTGATTATTCCATTTCCAGAAGAGAACATCCAAAATAGAATAGTTCTTTATGTCAGAACATCGCGGAATTTCAAGCAACAAGACATTTAAATTGGAGATCTCTCTAGTTCTGCAGTTCCCAGTATTTCTAGAGAACACCTTTGGGTCTACTATTAAAAACAACTGGGTACAGAAATCAGTCTTATAGCAAGACTTAAGACGACCTTTTTTCTTTCTGGTTTCAAGCCTACTTCTTAACTTTATTTTTTCAGGGCTATTATTTTCCCTTTAATTTTCTGAGCATTTCTTTTTGCACCTGCTTTTTATGATGCCTTTAGTCCTCCTTCCCTTCTTTTTCCCCTTCCCCACCATCCCCACTCCCCTCTGAAATATGCTGTTTGACTTGGAAGTTCTCCTAATGACTTTAAGGATTAGAAAAGCAAAAGGGAAAGTGAATGCTTTAAAGAAGTGTACCAATACACCCTTTCAGAGCAGAGAGCAACACATAGGCAAGGATAGAGAAAAACAGTGACTGTGCAAAGGTACCTTGAACACCAGTCCACTTAGAAGAGTGGATGTGGAGATTTGTCATTGTTCTTTGCAGATGCCCTGAAGTTTTTTGAAAAAACTTTCATACCAAAACAAGTGTGCACCCGTCTCAATCCCTGAACATGAGATATTCCCAGGCTTAAAGGAATGATTTTTTTGTTGTTGTTAATATTGTATCTGTATGGCCTTTTGAAAATGTCAGGTGCTACTTAAGTATTATTATATTCAAATAATAAAATTAATACTTGAAGCATCAAACATTTAACCCTCTCTTTTCCAGAGAAACACACAAATACAGTACTGTTCTAATAAATCCTTAATTTTACAGATTTCCTGCTGAAGTTTCTGACTAATGGTAAGTTATTTGTTCAGAAAGATTTTATGGTGCTCATAAAAATTCAATCACAGTTTTAAAATAACTTGTAGTTTTTCTGTAACATGATGCTGCCATCTCAGTTCCCAGAGGGTATATTAAATTCAAGTAGCAATAACAAATCATTTAAGCAATAAATAAATAACCTGAGACTGAGTTGTTAAGAGTTAATAGTCTCCCATACACTCAATAGAGACTGAGGCTCCACTCTATTAAAGTGACCCCCGGGGCCATGGGCCAAATTGCACCCAGTTGTTTTGTGGAAGGTATTCATCCCTCACACATTCATTTCCTTCTTTATGTTGTCTCCTTTCATCAGTGAAGGCACTCTGCAGTCCCTGAGTCCAGAGAACAATTACGGTACAGTCTCAGAGAAAAGAAAGAAAACTGGGGTCATAAATATGTTAAATGGGTACGTGGGTTTAAGTGGCTTTGTAAACTAAACACGAGGGAAACCTCAGACTAATTAATGAATATGAAGCGGCATGATAGGAATGTTTTAAGGGGAAATTCACATTACACACACACACGCACACACACAAACTTAAAAACAATTTTTTTTTCTTCCACTCTAAAAATTTATTCCAGCAGGACAGTCATGACATAACACATCCTTGTGTTTTACTGAAATGGTATCCAGGTAGGAACTGACTGCAGAGATAACTGAGCTGATAATTCATTCTCATCATCTTATTGAAAATTAAATTCTTCCCTCCACAAAGATCAGGCATTTATCATGATAGTGAAGCTATGCAAAAAAAAAGAGGCAGGAAGATTTATGACTCAAGCCCAAATCACCATTTAACTTCACCTTCTCTGTCAATTTGTGACCTGACTTACACTCACCACTAAAATAAGCATGGATTCATTGAATTCCAGTGGTATCAGAATTACCCCTATTATAATAATAACATTATGGGCCCAGAAAAGCAGTCTTCTTTCAGTTCTAGCAGTGGGACAATTTTTGCTCTCAGGGTCTTCTATTCTCATGTGCAAAAGCCAGCAGGAGGCAGAAGAGGGGGAAGAGGATCCCCTTGCTCAGAGTCTTTTCCTGTATTTATATTAGTCTGAATTCTGGGGAACTTTGTTCCGAAGATCTACTACAGCTTCTACTTCCAGCCTCTAGTACTGTCTCCAGGTCCACAGCTTGCTTCAAAATAGTAGCTGATTTCTATGGGGACTTCTATGTGTCGTGTTTTTGGAAAAAGAAAAAAACAAAACCAACATGTTAGAAAGAAAAACTATTTGTTTTAGCTGAAATCAAACTCTATATAGGGAAAGAACAAAATATAGGGGGACTATTTTTTTCACCAAAAACTCTGAAGAAAATTGATACTTCTGTGCAGATTTTTTTGATATAGAGTGTAATGATCCCATGGTCAGTACAATTCAGGATGGTGTTGCCAGCAGCACAGTAGAACTTTGCTCTGAAGGTCCATGTCATCTTTGCCTTTTCCAGACCCTGCTCAGGATACTGCTCACTTGCCATGAGATTGATGCTGTCTCTGTGTCTAGTGGCTGTGCCAAATCTCTGGTTACCTTAGTGAGGTCTAAGGAGGAAACATGATTCACAGGGACGACTGCTGCTTCAGCAGCAGTGTATCAGGCAAGCTGTGTGCTCTGTTGGCACAACAAGAGGTGAGATGACTGGAATCAAGGAGTGAAGAATCGCTATTCCTGATACTGTTTGTAACTCCTTTGTAGTTTCCTACAGTGTTTCTGTAAAACATGAGATCCTTCCACCCTCAGCAGTACGGCCAGGTGCTTTTTAGAGGACAGGCACCATCTCCTCCAAAGGGAGATGGAGGAGCAGAAACTAACTAGTGTCTCCACACCTGGTGGAGTGGCTGAAGCAAAGTGCCTCCTTTGCTCAAAACACAAAGCTGTGACTTTGCAGATTTTGGGTGCTCTTTGCAATAAACAACACATCTTGGCTGGCAGGCACTATAGGAACTTCTCAGTCTGTGAAAGGTAACTAACTAGAGAGTAATCCACCCTCCCCTTCAGGCAAAATGGGATAGGCCACCTTAAACTGGTGGTGAAAGTAGTTTGAGCTGCTCTGACTGATTGCCCAAGGAGTGGAAGTGGGCAGGTGATCCCTGCCACTTGCAGTACTGCAGAGCTGGTGACCTCTGCCTGATACATGCTGTGGAGTTGCTCATAAAGTTCTACTCTGATGCTGATGGTCCTTAAAGACCAGTTCTACTCATATCCCAAGCCTTTGTTCTTCCCCTAACTCCATAGGGTCTGTAGATTGCATAAACAGCTCCTTTGCATGGAAAGTTTCAAAATCCATTAAGAGTATTTCAGAAGGCTACAAATGAGCACAACAGAAGCTTACTATATATATAATTATTGCTTCAATTAATACACATATATTACAGCATTGATATCTATGATTGCCACTTTGTTTTTGTTCTAATCCTCTGCTTTCATTTGTTTCTTATTCTCCAGTTCAGGACACCTAACAGATTTGATCAAGTCAGCTTTTAGACAACCACAAATTCATTGGATGTAGAGACTAGGTGGCTGCTGGTGGTGTCCCTGGTATGTGCACACACTGCTCCTCATGTTAGGCACCAGGTTCCACACAATTAATGTCAGGGAGAGATTTTAGTTGAGTTCAAAAGAGGGAAGTTTGAAACCCCAGTTTAGAAGGATGACAGAACAGCCACTGCTCCTGCTAGGCATGGAGGGGAAAACCTTTCAACAAGCCTTTACCCTAGGATTTCAGAATATGAGTTTTTAATTTCTCTGTTTAAAAGTGCTGTTGAAAAGCAGCCATAGCATAGAAAGAGGGGCAATGACAAAATTAAACCTGTGCAGTTAGCCTGCAATACTATACATTATTGACATAGTTACAGAGAAAGGTATCTACTGTGTTTATTCACCATCATTCAAAATATTCCCAAGTCAAAGCATCCCATGGAAGGCAATGGAAAGAAGTTTTCAGAAAGGAGTAAGCGAGCTGGTTTAACTCTTTGCCAGGAAAAGACCATTTTCTTTGTCCATTTGGCCAGCTTCTCAGATGACAAACCACCATTGTCTTCAATGCAGTGACACTGATCTATACCAGCTTTTCAGCTAATGGATAGTTCACAGACCACTTCTGGTTTTTGTCAACTGTAGTCAAGATTTGTAAGTATTTTCAGCTCTTCTTTTTTTTCCTTTTTTTCCCAACTCTTTTACTTGTTGGCCTATCAGCTCACTGATCTGCTAGCTTAAATGGTCTGAGCAAGAGGAGTAAGGGTAATTTGCATCCTATAAATGAAATTAAGGGGTGATTAATGTAAAAGGACTAAAACAAGCAGAAGGCTTTCAAGATCAAAAGCTGTTTTCTGAACACCACCATGTAACAAATGGCACCACTCCACGTCCAGGACAGAAACAAAGGCAGTGCTTTCATTGGGTCATCTTTTTCATGGTTATTATTTATTTATTTTTGCTATTCATTCAGCTCAAGGCTGAGCGCGGGCTGAGAAAGGAATTTAGGATTACAGCCACCCTCCCAACATCAGCAAAACTATAAATAGTGTCCAGTCTTTTATCCTCTCAACACTCCGAAGATCCTTGTAAGTCTGCGGAAGTGTTAGGCATGCCAAAGGAGCCCAGAGTGGGGCCTTTAATGAATAGACTTCGTTGTGCCTGGTGATTACACAGGTAGATGGTGACAAGGCAGACAGTGTCCAGTCCTAACAGCAGCCTTTGTGTTTGGGAGATGATTCTTTCAATCCCTCTGTTCTGCTCTGTCTGATCCTTCTGTGCTCTTCTGATACAGGCTGGAAGGGAATAAAACTGCATCCCCTTCTTTTGCAGCTTCAGCAAGGGGGCAAACATGACACAGACTGAAATGGGCGTTTTCTTTCTGGACCAGTGGTAAGCAGCGAGCACACTGCCAGCCAGGCTGAGTGAGGCCTGGAGACTGTTCACCTGTTGTCTCCCCCTTCCAGCTCCTGGCATATGGCTATGCTTTGAAACCTCGGAAGCACTGTAACAATTTAGTGTTTTTTCTAATTACACAGAGAGATAGATCTACATTTGGCCTCTGAGATTTTCTGTTCAAACCAAATAGAATTCTAGGTGTTATCGTGGTTGTTTTTCCACTTTGGTAGCATTTCATGGAAATGTGAAAATGAAAAATGTTTAGCAATAAACCACTGTCTCTTTCCCTATTAAAATTGTCAGGACAGTAAATCAAGTTTTTAATGGCTAGGAAAAAAATCAGTACATTCAAGAAACCAAGAGAAAGTCTTTTGTGGCATCTCTAAAATTGTCATCTGGTACCAGTTAGCTTGGAGAGACACACATGTGACAAAGTTTATAGAGAAAATGTTGCTGTGCAGTTCAGCTTGAAACAGAGAGCATAAAAACACTCTCTTCATATTTTCAAATGGCTTCATGTGTGATGCGATCTGTGGCAAAAAGGATAAGCATTGTCATCTGGTCAGTACTCAGTTAGAGCTTCATAAATGCCAGCACAAGTATCGGACTGATTTTTTAAAATCTGATTATATTCAGTTTTGATTTTTAGATACATTGAATGATGAGGACCAAATAAAAAACCACAACTGAATTTGCAGGATAAATTATGGTGCATGTGAATAAAAATGGATAAGTGAAACAGAAGAATAAAATCTGCCTCTGAGGTGCTTGGTTGATCCTGCAGTTCTGACACCACCTGAAGTGAGGTTAAAAGGAGTTTTGGCACAGGGAGGCTGGAGGCAATGAAAGTTTGTGCCTAGTAGCCTTCTTGCTTTTTTTTCCCCTTTTTTTCTATGGAAGATCAATCTGTCAAACTAAAAGAAAAATAGACTTCCTGTCCATTACATATACAAGTCCTTGAATTATCTTTAGCAGTTGCCTTTTCACTGAACTGTGAGACAACTTAATTTGAAATTACTCTTTTTGGAAATCCTAAACCCTTGACACATTTCATTAGGCACAAAATTATTACAGTTATCAGTTAATTTGTTTGAAGACTTGGTAAACACTTGTTACAAAGAGTTTTAGAGACATCTAGTAGTTAGCAGAAAAGGGAAGCTGTCTCCAATCCTTCGGTTATTTACTTAGCACTTATTAAGCACCACTTCTGTATCTACCCAAAAAAGAAATATTTTAAGCAAACCGTAAAAGTAGGCTTGACCCTTTCACAGGCACATCATAAATCAATTGTTAAAGCAAGGGTGAAAACTCTGAAAGAGGTCAGAGGTGGAAGAGAGGTCATCTCTGAGAAGGGACAGTGTGAAAATCCATGAGGGGTGGAGTTTAGCCAGAGATAAAGGCTGGAAAAAGGAAATTCTAGCAGTGGCAAGGTTCTTACATGATGAAAATGCCAATAAAATCATAGCTATCAGAGTGCTGAGGTTATTCACAGATTATTTCTAATCCTGCAGCTCCAACTGCCAGACCAGTGATGCCAGCTCATCTGCCGACTGACAGGGGCATTTTTTTAAGTGGAGCATTTGCTCTTTTTTAAGTGGAGTGTTTGCTTTTAGTCATACAAAAAGTCATTACAACACTTCTATCTGTTTCTCAAAAATTTTACCATTTCTTCAGCTAGACTTTGCTTGACCTAGCTGCCATCAGGTCAGAGAGGTTTACCTCAATGACACAACAATTTCTGTAGGCAGACTTTGATAACTTGGGAGCAAGCACTGCATAAAAATGTTTGCTGCTATTCCCTGAGAAAGCAAGGAAGTCGGCATATATTTGACTTCAGTGTTTTTGTCTTCCTGTGTTAACTACCAATGCACTGCTATGTTCAGGACTGAGACTTCAGACAGACTTGAGGAAACTGTATAGTGGCATGAGATGGAAATAACTCTCTGAGTAAATAAAGCACTACCAACCACACTAATTTGCCACTTTGTCAACTCTGGTTTCCTCTCCAGTCAAAAGGCATTAAATGATGCAACTGTAAGATTTGTTCAGTCTTTAACCAACCAGCCTCACAGTTGTTGGTTTGTTGATTTTTTTTTAATGCAGGTTTTAGCTCAAACACAGAATTTCAATGAAGAGCCCTATTTAAGCATTTGTTTCACTCAATAGACTAAAGTTTAAATTCCCAACAATTAAAGTTATTCAGATTTAAATGGGAAGATTTCCTGATTGTTTTGTAACTGCACAATTTATAAGTCATAATGACATTCCTTCACTTTGTCCAGAAAAAACAAAGGCTGATTTATTTCCTAATAACAAAGGCAAATGGTGAGGCTGTATGAAACTGCTTCCTTATTTTCAATGGGTCAGTGCCAGGCTGTTAGGTATCTCTGAACCCCTCCTCCCATTGTAGCTTTCCCCTGAAGCAAAGTGCTCCAAAACACTGCCAATCTGCGGAGCACATCACATATGGAGCTGTGTTGGACACGCAGATATATAGTGCATAGTCTGATACCTGAGCAGTCTGTTCCAAGAGACCTGCTTGATATTCATTGTCAGCGCTGATTGCACTGGGCTTACTGAAACACGGCAGAATGCATTCATCTGGCTAATGTATATACCTTCATTGATGCGGCATTGTGATGTAAACAATGTCCTGTTCCTTCCTTATAGTAACCTAATTGACAGCCAGGCATTTCGAGTGCTCCAAAGGGCTATTGTGGTGAATGCCGTAACAATAGGATTTCATATAGGTTGGGGCTTAAGAAAAGTACAATGTCCTTTTTCTGGTATAAAACCAAGAATTGTGTACTGGTCGAGAGTGGGATAATGGGTTCATCGTGGAATTAAGGCTTTAGCTTTGTTGGGAATCAGCCACTTATTTTTGTAGATACACGTATTTGAAATCTTGCCTTTGAATTAAATGCATATATTGTCTCTGTAGCTGTATTTTTCAAAACTCGTATCTCTTACTCCCCTGACTGATAGACTCATGATGTGAAGCTTTAAACTACACTTATTGCTATGTGTTGTCAGCCAGGGGTGAATGCCCTGGTGACTTTTGCAGGAACCAGAAGCAAAGCCAAGAAAAATCACACACTTCATCTGAAGAACAATTTTGTGATGATATTGCTAACAGCTCAGCCCAGAAATGAGAGTTTTAGGCACAGGGCTTATTTCAACCCCTTAATTTTAAGTGCTTCCTATTCTTTGCCTCCCCCTGGAGACAGAATCTCTTCCACTTCCATCTTGCAAATTGAGATACTGCCAGTCACAGGCTCTGTTTGAAGATCTGGCCCTTAACCTCTGAGGTTGTGAGAAAATATTGAAAAAGAAAGTTGAAAAAACCCTGATGCTCAGAAGGATTTCAACTAAATAAAATGATCCTTGCTGGTTACAGCCTTCTGGTAATGAGGGCACTGCAGTGCCTTCTGGTTATCAAACTCGAAGATGTTCCCCTGGTGGCCGTGCATTTCAAGGGACAGAAGAATCAAGAGCAGCTGGTTGGGAAAACGTTTTCAAAATCTGGAATGACCACAAATCAAAGTGGACAAGGGACTGTCATTTGTGCTACTTCAAAGAGGTTGCTCCCACACACCAGCTGAACAGATATTCAACCCACATGATTCCTCAAGCCAAATTCTTGAAAGAGCATTTTGAAAGCCTCCCTTCCTCCTGAGGATGTTTAGTTTCCGTAATTGAGAGGATTTTCTTGAATGCCCAGGCTTTTTGCCTCTATAGAAGCCACATTTAAAGAGTCCTGAACATTCAAAGCCTCACTGGAAATCAGTGGTTTGACTCTGTCTCGAGTAAGATAACATTTTCACTTCTGATCAGGTAAAATTACTTAGGCTGAGATTCTCAAAACTGCTGAAGTAGCTTAGGCATGCTTTTCCTACTGAAGATGAATGGCTCGTGTGTTTTCAGACGGAAATTCAAGGACACATGAAGATCCAGTCTCTAGCATGGAGTGGATCGACGGTATAATCCTATACACATGAACTCTGGCAGTGCTAAAAGCCTACAACTCCTGTTTTGCTGGGTTCCAACAGATGTCGAATATATGTGAAGTTTGTACCTCCAAGCACATGGAAGTAAATCAAGCCCGGATATTGAGATCTCTCTCTGTCTCCTATGTGTGTGTTCAGGCATGTGTTTGAATGATCTTTTCCAAAACACAACATATTTAAAATCAAGTTTTTCCCACACATACATTCATATGGTCAAAAGCAATCTTCACATTGATTATTTTAATTGGTTGAATATGCTTTAAGAGGGGGGGAAGAGTGGGATTTGCAATATTTTCCTGCTCCCCTCTTTGGCATACTTGTGAGTCCACATGTGCAAACACCTTCCTCTCATGCTCTCTTTCCTGGGATTCCTGAAACACACTCAAACAGCTTTGCAGAAATGTTTAACCATCTCAGTTGCAGCTGGACTGTTGTGATGATGGCAGCTGCTAGGTGAAGGATGGAGAAGTTTTTTTTGGCGTCATTACCAAGTGCATTAGGACAAGCTATCTGCAGATGTTGAAACTTGATTTGGGTGGAAGAGTAATTTCCTATTAGCATTTTTCGTAGGAATGGGTAGGTTCACATTGCGTGAATGGGCTCAGACCCAGTAGGCTTGAAAATTCACTAAATATTCACATATTATTTATTTTGAGTACCTCTAGGAAAGGAACAAATCCAACCCTTTTTTTGTCAGAAAAAAAAAGATACAAAATCTCTAGTGAAAAGACATAATCCAGGGTGGAGGATCCAATGCAGTGAAACAGAAACAGAAAATTATAAATAAACCCAGGCCATAGTATATCAGTCCCTATACCATACTATACTATATCATAGTATATCTAACTATACTATATCATAGTATACTATGTCCCTATGCTATACTATACTATACTATACTATACTATACTATACTATACCATAGTATATCTTAACTTTCTCTAAATACATCAGATAGAAATAAAGATAGGAATTGACATCCTACAGCCCACCTGTTATTAAAAAAAGCAAACTTTTTTTAAAAAGTAAGAAGTTATCTATGGGAGAGGGAGAGGGAGAGGGAGAGGGAGAGGGAGAGGGAGAGGGAGAGGGAGAGGGAGAGGGAGAGGGAGAGGGAGAGGGAGAGGGAGAGGGAGAGGGAGAGGGAGAGGGAGAGGGAGAGGGAGAGGGAGAGGGAGAGGGAGAGGGAGAGGGAGAGGGAGAGGGAGAGGGAGAGGGAGAGGGAGAGGGAGAGGGAGAGGAGAGGAGAGGGAGAGGAGAGGAGAGGAGAGGAGAGGAGAGGAGAGGAGAGGAGAGGAGAGGAGAGGAGAGGAGAGGAGAGGAGAGGAGAGGAGAGGAGAGGAGAGGAGAGGAGAGGAGAGGAGAGGAGAGGAGAGGAGAGGAGAGGAGAGGAGAGTTTCACTTTACTGTAGACTTTTACAACTTTTACAAAGTTTGCATGGAAAGGATTAAAAGTACAGCTGTCATATCAGTGCATGCAGAGGCTCACTGGACATCTCTGTAGCTGTGCCATTGTGTCCTTGTGGTCTCACTTGGAGAAAGTTGCATTGGGTGAGTCTCTTACAACCTCTAGGTCTTTACCTCTTGACTTGAAAACTATGTAACAGTTTAAAGAGCCTCTAAGAATTGCAAAAGGAGAGGAGAGAATAGCTCTGAAGCAGTCTGTTGTTTTGCAAGCCTCTGATTTTTGAAGCTGGTAATATTTTATCCGCTTTATACGCGGAAACTTTCTCTCCAGAAGTTAGCAAAGTCAGTAACAGGAGAGCATTGCAGAAGATTGCTTTCTGGTGATGGAAAAATATTAGTGCTGGTGAGTCTGAAATGCAAATGATAGCTGGGCCACATGTATGGGTGGCATCAGGATAAGCAAGCTTCATTTGCAGCAGCTTATGTCCAAACACGAGAGCACACACATAGTGGAAGTTAAGTTTTCAAGCAGAAGGCACAGTTTAAAGGGGTAGAAGTAAGGAGTAGACCCAGTCATGCTTTAGTCATTAGCTTTTAACTTGAAAGTCGACTTTAGAGAAAAATGGTCTGAAGAAGAAACTATCTCAGCAGGAAAAGGTTGAAAATGGAGCATGACATTTATAAAACAGCCTCTGAGAGAGCAGAAACTCTCCCTCAGACATACCACAGGTTTCCACATTTCTCTCGAGCAAAGTGCAACATGAGGAGCACGCGTTTTACAGTTCTAAGCATATTTAATACAATGTTTTTGCAACAGCTGTTGCTTTCACAGAACTTTAACCCCACTGTGTAAATGCATCACAGGGAAAATACTCTGTTGTCTTGGAGACAGCCCTTACTCGCAAGTCCTTTTCCAGCGAGCTGGTGTCAGCTTTCAGCTCCGGCTGCATTCCAGGCAGGCAGGCACATCCCGGCCTCTCTCTCTCCTCTGTCTTCATTATTGGCCCCGCTGAAGGACGGAGGGCTCAGGAATCCAGGACAATTATCGGAGCTTCGTACTCACCGTTCCATCAGCATACCTGATGAGAAACCGGAAAAAAATGAGCCCTAAATAGGGAAGGGGGGCCGGGGCACGGAATTTGTAAAAGATTTTCTGACATCCAATTTTTTTTTTACCATCCCCTCCCCCCTCCCCCCCCCCGCCCCCTTTTGGTTATGTTTCGTTTATTGCTTATCAGACCTGGTACAGAGCCAGGTGTCTTTTTCCTGCAAAATTTAAGCTAATTTATTGTCTTAGTTGAAACGTGTTATGTTACAGCTGACACTTGGAAGATCATTGGAGGTATCGTGTGACAAATGCCTCCTGCTAAAGGACTCGGGAAACCTCTCCTGTCTTTGAGAAAGGGGATACTAGCTAGTGATTTGACCCCTCCAACTCTCTGACATATGCACCCACTGCTACAGGTACTACACAGCAAACTGCCCTCATTACTTGTTTGCAGACACAGCCCAAAAATGTGTTCTAAAGCTCTATCTTCGAAGTTGGATGTAAGAAAAAGAAATAATTGGAAAGTTTTCTTAGCCCCAGAATATGTGTTTTCATCTCAGTTTTAGACATATGAATGTGCTTGAGGTGGCTGTGGTCCATGCATGAATAAAGATAGTAAAAAATGATGCTACAAACTTCACATATCACCACCAAGTATCAAAGAGATTTTTCAAAATGGTGTAGCTGGACCTAATCCTGCAAAGCACTGAATGCCCTTAAGTGCAGTGAATGTTGGAAGGACTCAGGTCTCCCAAGAAAACACTAAACATCTTAAAGAACTAAAAAATCTATTAATCTCTCTGAAAACAGCAAGGTGCAGCTATACCTTTGGCTACCATGTAGTCAACACTGCTTTCCTTCATGTGGAAGCACTGCTTTTGTTGGCAGGTGGTGTAAAGCTAATGCAAATCTAAGGAGTACCTATTGTTTGTCCCTGGACATCCTCATTAATACCCAAATCCAGAATTCACTCCTATCTGGGGCAACATTTAATTGCAATCTTTAGTAGAAACATGCATTTCAGATCCCTTGGTTTAAATGACAATTCCAAGGCATATGTTTAACATTAGGAGTTTTCTTTTCTGAACCAGAGCCCAGAAGATTAGCTGAATGTTTTTTCGAAAGGTTTAAAAGGAAAAATTCCCTGTGTCAGAACACTTGCCTGAGCAAAGATCTGAGGGAGGCTTTTGTAACTTTAACAATGCTTGAATGGATTAAAAGCAGTAAGGTCCAATATATTGTCATCTCGGAAACAGAACAGCCCTCAACAGAAGTAAGAGTTTTGGCTGCTAAACAAAATTGGGATGGAATCCAGGGCTGGACCTGCAAATAAGCTCAATGCAGACAAAGGAAAGTTTTAGAGCTATGTAGTGTTAAAACAAGGAAGAAGTCATAGAAGAGCTGTGTATCCTACAGCATTGCAGGAAGCTCTTTCCTGAATTAGGCTGGGTTTTAAGTTTGTGTTTTGTCTTGAGCGTGGCACATCATATTGTTTCATACCTGCTGATGCTCACAAAATGTTGGTTACAAAATGGGGGAAGAGGGAAGATGCCTTCAGCACAGGTCTAGCTTAACTGGCACAGACTGCAGCAACGTCTTCCCCTCTTGGACAAAGGGCCCAAGAGGCAGTTCAGTGAGCTCTACCCACCCCAAATGTGCTGCTCTTACAGGGCTCCTTTTCCAATATCTGCTTGCCCAAGACTCATGATGAAGAGTCATGATGGAGAGCTACATGAGCCAGCAGTGCCTAAATCTACTCTGCTGGCAACCGGGGGTCACAGCACTGCTGTGAGGCTGAGCAAAGCCAGCAAATCGTCACATCCAATTCTGCCAGCAAGGGACTTCCCTGCCCGGGCCGGGCAGCCAGAGCAGCAAGTACAGCTGCAAGTGCTGTGGTGCACGGCTTCACCATCCCCAGAGGGTCGTCTGAACTAGGCTTTCTACTCATGTCTTTGCTCCTGCCCAAGAAAGGGTTTGAGCACCCTCGGTGGGGTACTTTATTCCTGTCCATCTTTGATGATTTTGTCCCAGAGGCACACCACCAAATAAAGGAAAAAAAGATCCTAGATTTGCATCTTCCTTAATTTTTGTTTGCTTCTGCTTATTCTGCTGACACCAACAGGAGACAATGAAGAGTCTGATCATGACGATTTTCCTGATGCATCCAGAGTCAGTCTGAGCCCCAAAAAGTAAGGGTGAGCAGAGGGTGTTTGCTAAGAAGTGTAGCAGATTTTTAGCATAGAAATAAAGCTAGGAGAATGGAGACAAAGACACAAGACAAACGTACCTAGAGTGGAGTGAGGAGGATTAGACCTCTTGGAAGATGTGTGCACATCTGTTTACAATCTAAAATAACATGCCACGTTCTACAAGTGTCACACACCTACCCTGAGTAGAGCGGTTCATTAGGAAGCTGAACTGGCAATGCTGTCAGGCTAAAGCATACTGAGCAGAGCCACTCTGATGTGAGTCACGGGAGAATCAGCACGTACTTGACATTTGTGTGTATAGCTTTCCTGTAAGGGAGAAGATACTTCTGACTTCAGTATCACAGGCATATTCAAACTGTGCCTCCTCTGACCTGGAAACTACAAAACCTTTTTGAGTTTGTGCTGCCAGCTGCATATTTTTTTCATTTCTGAACATTTAAAAGTGCACCTAAAAGTTATACACTAAATAGGTAGAAGGTTGCAAAGGCAGCTGCAAAAATCAATGTGACACTTCAGCTGCCTCCAGTGAATACTAAGCCAAGGTGAGCAATTAGAAATATATAGTACCTAATCACATCCATTTTGTTTTTGTTAAAGGATGATCCTTACCTGGGTTCAAATGAAAACATGCATGTGAAAGGTTTGTATCCAATCACAGACTATAGAATCTGACATATTTCTAGTCGACGTGAAGCAACCCAGCTGGAACTCTGAGGCTCTGAATGTTCCCAAATATGCAGGGAGACAGGATTATTAATAAATGCATTAGCCAGAAGCTTGGCTCAGTTCAAGGTATTATATTTCGAAATAGACTTAGGGTTTTCTTTTTTTTTGTGGTTTAAAACTGACTGAAGTGAGATGGTTGTGATTTATGTAATGACATATAATATTTTTTATAGATTGCACTCCTGCATTTGTATGTAGTTAGGAGCAAGGATGTCCCGTTATTTTCAAGAAGGAAATCCTTCATTGTCAGAGTTATATTCTTGGAATTTCATCTTGGCCTTTCAAGATGTTTAACTGGTATTTTATTTATCTGTGTTTGTGACCTCTGATATCTACAGTTTCTTATCCTCCATGCCTGCTGTCTTTGTCATTTCTTGGTGCAGTTGCAGACTCCTACAAATCTATGATGAAATATTCGAGACTGTTTAATTCTCTTGGAATTAAACATACAACCCCATACATCTAACCCCATATTGTCAGTCAACATTTTGTCTTTGGTTCTTTCTTCCTGGAATCCAGAAATAAAAATGGGTGTGTATAGTTCATTATATATTAAATCACTGGTAAACACTGGTAAACAAAATATTTTTTCTGTGCCTTAGCAAAACATCAAACTAGTGAGATAAAAAGTTTTGAACCCTAGTATTTGCTGAAGCAAAGCTATGCTATTTTTATGGTCACATTTTTCAATGAGATAGGCAAAAATCCTGATCTCTGAAACTAAAGGTTGCATCAAAACTTTCCCAGCCAAGTGGCTAGGTCTGAGCAACAAAAGAAAACCTATGGCAGGCTGTATGTCCCATTGCAAGATGCCAAAGTGTGTCACTGCGTCCTCACACCCTGGCTGGGCTCTGACTCTAGGAGCGCAGTCACCCTCGCTGGTTCTGCAGCAGCCTGTGTCAGACAGATCAGCCTGCCCTGGGGCAAATGTCCCCCGTGAGCTGGAGCCACAGAAGGAGGTGTACAGTAGTTACAGCCTTCTTTTCCTGATGCCTCTCCTGATAGACCAGGTAACTAAACCTCTAGTTTGTGCGTAAGACTCTTCCTGTTTGACAGCGTGACAGAGCCGTATGTTATCAGGTATTGACAACAGATTATTTCAGTCGCCTTTTCTGGGGAAGCACCTTCCAGGTTAAAAAAAAAAAAAAATTTTAATTTTCTGGCATGAGACCCATTAACGTTAGGTAAGATAAAGTGTTACAAAATATATTCCAGTAAAAAGCTTTCTCTTCTGAAACGTATGAAATACTGAAAAAAAATTAATTTTCTGTGGAGGAATCACCTGCAGAAGTGAAGAGTCATCAGATCAGGTTTGACGCACCACTTCTTTGTTTTTTGGACTCAGTGATCTCCGAGGTCTTTTCCAACTTAAATGAGTCCATAATCCTGTGATTTATTGGACCTATTGCTGAAATTCTTGTGCCCTATCATCTGCTAATGGTGACAAATCCATCATCAGCTGTCAGATACTTGGGAAATAGGTGGAACTGAGGATGAAGTCATTCACACATGAGGGTTTTTAAAGACACTCTTACAGATGTTGGTCAGTCTAAGGAGTACAAATGTAAAGGGAAGAAGGGGACTCCTTGTTATGCGAGTGTTTTAAAAAGATTTTTGCTTGACCTAAACAAAGTAAAAAATGAGATCAGTAGACTCAGAAACAAAATTCTTTTCATGAAATGAAGCATTTTCTTATGTGTTTTTGTACTTTTGAGTAACATAAAATATCAAAATAGCATGTATTACCATTTGTAATCATTTAAAGAACATAATGTGAAATATTTGACACAGTCTCTCAGGTGAATTTAATGCAGATGGAATAGTTTCAAGAAACATGAACATTTTTTTTTCAGCAAAAAGACCATTAGATGCACTCCCTTTTTCCAAATTAAACATCCACCAAGGGCCCAGTCAGTAACACAGACTCAAGTTGAGCAATTGTTAGAGCCTGTGGGACCCTTGCCAGAGCTGGGATTGCAAGGTTGATCCCTCAGGGAAGAGGAGTATTGTAACAACGGTGCTGTGCTGAAAGACTTTTGAAGGAAGGAAAAAATAAAACAAACAATCATGGGAAACCCTCCAGGTACTTCTTGTAATTAGATACAAATTCAGTATCATTTTAAAAAGCAAAGAAATAATTACCATCATTGTTTCATTTGGAATGCTGAAAAAAGCCCAGAACATCCTGGTTTTTGCAAAGCTCTCCGCGCGTGCTGAGGAATGTGCAATACCTACTTAGCTAGTCTGGCTGGAACTACACCTGAACGATGGCTGTGTCATCTGCTGGTCACACAGGTGGAAAAGAGACGCTTCCAATGCACAGTTCAGTCACATGCAGACTAGGCACAGGTACCCAGCCAGGCCGATTATTCTGCCCGTGTCTCCACCTCACCCTTTCCTGCATTTCCAGCACACCATATGGTTTTCAGTCTTTGGAAGAGTTTGAAGTCTAGCACAGGTAGTGGCAACTCTGTTGAAATGGCTGCCCTCAACACCTGTTGCACAAATAACAAGAGTGTCTGATTTCCCTTCTTTAATCACCTGATACTCTCTGACCTGAACTTCCATACAGGTACAAAGTTGTTTTGAGAAACAATTTGCATCAGAGTACATGAAATTCATGTTAAATAGCTTTGATTTATATTTAACATATGCATTACATACTAAGCATATACTGATGAATGATTTCTGATTTTGTCAGTATCTTTCACCAGAATTACATTATCATGGAACTAAAGCAGTGAGGAGATCATGAGTCTCCTGAAATGATGTGCAGCTCATCAGCTCTCGTCATTCTCATTAGTTCTCAGCTGCAGCAGCATGACTTCCGGCCCACAGAAGGAGCTGCTGCTCTAGTTCCACTATTAGTTTATTAGTAATATTAGTTTTTTGGTTCAGTTAAGATAGTGCTTTTAAGGAAGTTTCCTGATCACCCACCTTAGCACATGGAGTTTCAGATCACTGACTGGTCTCAGGGCACAAAAATTACATTTCCTTATGGCTAAACTAAACCAGAGGACATCACTTAGCAGCATGTTGACTGTATTCCCATTGCTAATGGACATTTAGCACAAACCAGGTCAGAGCTACTCTGAAACAAAACTCCTGAAACACATCTGTTCTGCTCATTTTGTGCTCTAGAAGCTGTGTACTTACTAGGTACACAGATGTCAAGTTCACTGATGTACACTAGATTGTTACCTGTGAATGTGTGATTTTCTGCACTTCTGCCCATCACAGTGTCAGAGTTCACACTGTATCCACACAGGATGATTGTAGATCATTCTAGATATGACTATATTTAAAGGCGCTTTATTTTTTTCTATGAAGGTTCTCTATTTGTTTCCTTTGTCTAAATGACCTTGCAATATGACAGGTGTGCTCATCTCCTACCATCTCAGATTTTTGCTCTATGTGGTTTCACCTGCTCTTTTGGCTCTGAATTCACTTACAGACTGCATTCAATAACAGCTTAAAGGTAGCAATTGGTCAATAAAAGCAAGTCAACCTGCCAATGAATTAATAAAAAATACAAAAACACTATACGGAAAATACCTCTTCATTTCAGGCAATCACTTCTCAACTATCCTCAAACTGACAGACTTTTCTGCTGTGTTTGCTTAGACAAAATGTGCCCAGCAGCCAATTAGCTCCTTTTCCCTCCTGGGAAGCAAAATATTTTTCTTTTAGCAAAGGTTTTCTTAGGATACAGCCCTATCTCCCCTAGTAGCAGACGGGAGCTCGTTGGATATGTATCTCCTTCCCAAAAGCACAGCAAAGAGAGCATCCTTGTCTGTCATCAATGACTTGAAAGTGTCAAATGTCCTCCTAAGCTAGCACTTGCTGTTTGCTAAGCTATGCAGTTGTGTTAGAAAGTGTTCTGTGTAATCTATGACTTAAAGGCATGGAGGCTTGACTTTTAAATTAGGACCTTGTTATTACAGTCCTTTTGTTAGCCACACGTGGCAGTATTAGAGAGATACTATTGTGTATTCTGGCTTCGTTAGGAGATCTAAACCCTGCTTTTGATGTTGTGTGATGATAAAAAGTATACAAAAGCTTGAAATGCAAATACATTAATGTATATATTGCTCGGAAGATTCACAGCTTTTGTAGACACGGGTTGTCTTATGTGCTGCAGTCATTATTGCCTCAGTTTACGATGCATTTAGTTTAAGATCCTTCAGAGGAAGATGCACTCAGGTAAAAAAAGGATGCTATTTTTACTCAGTAGTTTATGTTAAAGGTTAAATTTCAAGAGTTTTGTCTTGTGGAGATTGACAGTTTCATCAGATTGTTGCAAATATTTTAGTACAAAACCATGCTTTCACTACAAACAAAATAAGCAGCAACTGAATCTTCTTTCCATCACCAAAACAAACAAGCAAACTAAACTTTACAAAAAACCAAATTTTGTAACTGGAGAAGTGACCTGGAATGAAATGGCAAATACAGAGTGGTTAAGCCTGTAAGTTCATATATTTTCTACTTTATGCTTAATGTTGTTTGAAATATAGTACTATGTAGGCTTGATTTACACCTAGAGTTAGGTATGTGCTCACATGCTACTGTTCTTTATGCACGGCTTTTGGCCCTGGCAAAAAGCATCTGTTTCACATGGCGGAAAATTGGACTCAAATTGACTTGGTTTAAATTAGTTCATTATGTGCTAAGTAGTGGTTTGGAGCTGTGGGTGTCATTGAAATGTTTTTCTTGTCTATAGAAAACTAGGAAATTACCTAAAGTAAAGGTGGAAAATATTAACTAGTGCCAACAGCAGTTGAAAAGAATGGCTGGAGGTGTCAGGTCTTCACTATATGAATCATGTCAGATTATTAGCTCCCTTTCCTGAAGTGCACCTGTAATGGAGGGGTTTTGATGAGAAATAGATTTAAAAAATACGTAAATGATAAATGAGGATATGAGTTGTGCTTCATGTAACCTCAAGATTTAACAAACACTGTTAGGTCCGTAGCAAATTGTAACTGAATCCCACTCATTTCTTGGGACTCATGAAGAAACCTGAGTAAAAAGGACATTCCTGAAGGAAATACTTATCGTAATCAGCATTTCAGTCGTTCTGCTATAAGTGTTTTGCTGTTATATGGGATATATTGTTTTTAATGAAAATCTGCTTTTACAAATAGTACACTTCAGTGGTTTGAATGGGAGTTCAGGGGTTTTCTGATAGTCTGCTTTCATGCCATACCATCTAGGAGGCATGGAAAAGTGGTGACTGTGGCTCTTCCCAGGAGCCAGGAAATCTGATTGCGAGCGGTCTCACAGCATGAACACCGGGTCTCTGATCTCTGACCACTAACAGGTCATACATCAGGACATTGCCAGACACTGAAAACACCCTAAGCAAGTGAGCCAGCTGGCCAGCTATCTGAGTGATGTGCTGAAAAACATGTGTTGGCTCACTGCTGAAGAAAAAAAAAAACAATTACAAGTTTGAAGATTGAGGCATCTGTTTTCTGATTTTTCTGATTTTCACCTTAAAACATTTCAGTCTGAGGCAAATAAATGCTACCCACAGAAAAACACAGCTATTGAGCAGCAACCCTTTGTCCATGCCACTGTTCCTCTTCAGAAGAGACTGCAAAGCAATTACTTACTAGCTCTTGGGCTACCAGGATGCAGAACAAATATTGGTACTGATTTCTTCTCCCTCTCAAAGCTGTTACTTCATCATACACAAGTACTTGACATAAGTCACTATTTATTTATGTCCTCAGACACACCAGCCATGACTCTCATCAGCTCTCTGCTCCCTCTCTGAACACCCTCTCTGGTAATTCTCTGCAGACAAAGCCCTCAAGTCTCTGGATGCAGCTTTGGTCCCTCCTCTCCTTTAATTCAGTGAACTCTCCCAGCTACCCCAAAAAAATCCAAAAACATGCTGGGCATCAAAAGGAAGGATCCTGATGGCAGGACATTGTTTTTATTTATCCGAATAAAATCTTGTAGTGCTGCATGCAGAGCCTGTCTCTGAAGCCTGAGGGGGTTGTAATGTCTTGGAAAGCACACGTAAGAGGGAAAGCAAAACAGCTACGTTAGCAGAGCAGTAGTCTGAGCAGAAGGGCCTAGGAGGACTGTGACTCTGGCACAAAAAGTAGAGAGTTGGGATATGACATGACACATATACAAAATCAAAAAGGTGGTGAATAACCTGGATGTGAGGATCCTGTCCAGTCAATCTCACATTGCTAGAGCTAGAAGACACTCCATGAAATTGTCTTATGGATCACCATACATCAGATGAAAAGGTATTCATTTACAGAGCACGCAGTGAACATCTGGAACTTGCTGCCAGAGGAGGGTGAGAAGGCAGGTGGTACCAGCAAGGCCTCAAACAGGAATAGGAGAAATTTTTGTCCAGTAACTATAACCTATATATGGGCACTAAGAAGACAAGGCAGGGACATAGCATGTCTCGGTGATGCTGGAAAAGAAGAAGAGGAATGGTGCCAAAGTGTCAAGGCTCACATGCTACTCCAAAGTATGTCAAGGCTCCTCCAAAATAGCACCTTCCCTTATAGACAAACATTTTGAAAATTGTCCTGAAGCTGTGGACAGGCTACCAGCACTTAACAAAGTCCTTGAAATGTTTCGTCTCTAACGCAGGCTGCAACACAGAAATCAATACCAGAGGCTAGAGCTTTCTAGGGCGTAGGTGGAAATAATTCACTTTCCCGGAATAGTTTTCCTTTTCAAAACTGTGACAAGTATTCTTGTCATGCAGTGTCTCCGAAGGAGAACTGTTGTTCTGCTCCTCTGGAGACATGGCTTTGGTCATACCCAAGAGGTACCATTGGTGTTAGTAAAGTGTCATCATTGTCATTGGACCTCTACATATCTCCTGATAGTAAAACACATTGGATTCAGCTAATTTATTTTTTAATCTTGGATATTAAATATTTAACTTTTCCCCCCTGGTTTTAGAAAGAGCCATTGCAACCTTTCAGCCTCTTACTGCAATAGGGGGAAAAAAAAGCTTGCTAATGGTTCCCATGCCCAGGTGCCTGACAATCTTCAATCCTTACTTGTCATGGACAGATGATTCAGAAAAAAATATACAAGTAAGATATGCATATTGCTTTATCTAAGATATGTGCATCTCTTGACATACACTGATTTGAAATTTGAGTAGTATCATCAGTGGAACTGTGATATGGAAAGAAAAAAAGGTTTGGTGGTGTTCAAAATTTGCTGTTCACACAGCTCTACTATGCCCAGTTGTGATTGACATCCTTATGTTAGCAATAAGTTATTTATAACTGGAAAACAGTCTTTGACTGTAGAGATCTGATTAGTAATTTCCCTCTTGCACTGGATCCCTGACTCTTGAACTGACTGACATAGATGGAATACCAGATCTCAGATCAATTGTCTCCATATGCATTTTGGATCTCCTATATTCCAGTCCTGGTATGTAAACATTTGTCAGACCCATTTATCCCTTTTCTTTTCTTCCTAACAGATTGGATTGCTGCAGCATAGTCTGCAATAACTGGTATGGTTTATGTTTAGCACTAGGCCTTCCTCCCTTCTTTGTGTTTATGGCATTGCCTCTGCTCGTAAACAGCAAAGCACAACACTACCCTTAGACCAGGCCTGTGTTCCAATCTCAAAGCGCAATTTCTGGAGACAGTACTTTCTGGAGCAACAGGCCTTCTCCTGTGCATTGGAAGTAGGGCTGTGGGCTCACTGAGGGCATGCATCTCAGTGGAACCACATGGGCTTATACTTTCATAAGCAGCAGCAAGCCTGTCAGTAATAATGGAAGTGTTCAAGCAAGGACACTTGAATTAAGAAAACTCTTACATACCTACTAGTTTGCAGCCAGTACTGGAGTAGAGAGACTGTGACGTTCATAGATCTGCTGTGGATGCACATCTGAGGTTATCTATATCTCATCCCTAGCCCTGCATCCACAGACCGCCCATGCAGCTCCCCTGCTCTCTAGGTGGAAACCAGGGCTCTACAAATACTCCAGAGAGAGACAGAAGATGTTGAACTGTTATACTGTTGCCAGTGTCAAACACAGGGCTAAGGGTTTAGAGAGCTGAAAGTCTGTGAGACAGGCATAGGTGCATAGGAGAAGGGACTCACGCATGTACAAGCCCTTCATAAAATTCTTCTTGTCTTAGAGTTCGTGGTTTGAGAAAAAAGATGGCAAAATCTTGGTGTTATTTTGTTCCTAGTGGAGATGCTTTGTGAAATCTATTTTTCAAAATGATGTACACATCTGAGATTTTCTGTATGAAAACTATAGAGAGGAGCAGACCTTCAGGTATTTTCAAGGCGACTAAACAAGGGTTGTCCTTCATTAACTCTCTGTGAAGGGTTCCTGTCATTGGTCCTACTTTTATTTACTTTTTGGGATCCTGGAAGCTTTGTCAACAGTAAATCAAAGACCTTGCCACAGATTTAAAAAAAAAGTATAAACTCTCTGTTTTACCATGGTTTCTCCTTGATGCTTTTCAGGAAAAGCAGTAAATTAAATACCAACTATATAAAAATCACATTTAATTGCCAGGTAACTTACTCTGTTTTCACTGGAATAACATGGAAAGTTTGGAAGATATTTAACTAGGATTGAAATCAGACCCTAGTAACTGGGGAATGATCCTTAATATTGTACCAGCCTTGATTTCCAAGCATCAGGTGTCTGGACAAGTGTAGGTAAAGTTCAGCTGAAGGATAATTGTTTTAAGACAAAATAAGGTCAACATAATTTAAACAGAGTAGCTTTTCCCATCACAGTTTACACTGTCTTGGAATAAGTGGAATGACATAGAAGTGATGTCCACAATGAAGGGGAATTCAAACCTTTCTGATGCAGAGCACTATATATAAAACTCTTTTCCAGAAGCAGCCGATGTTTCGGCACTGAAGGCAGCTCCAGCTACTATAGAAATGCATTATTTAAAGAGACAGTGTGACAAGATGGATGTGAGAAATTTGCATTTGTTTTGTTTGCAACAGAAACTTCTTATATGACCTAGAGAAATTTTTCTTTATGTTGTGTTTCAGAGTAATACTTCATTGCCTTCCCAGGGACGTTGCAAAGATAAAGAGTTTGAGTCCCTAATAGGAATGACATTGCTTGAGAGAGGTGGGGCAGTTCCTGTCCTCTGGTCCCTGCAGGCGTGGCCAAGCCTTGTCCAAGTGCTGTTCCTGTCCAAGCCTTGACAGCCACGTGCCTGCGGACGGGCTGCTGGCTTGCCTGGATTGAAGGCAGCACTCATAGGCCAAGTGAGGGTTTGCTGGGTTTGCCGGCTTTGATCAGCCAACTGATTTTGGCTCAATCAGCTGTACGGTGAGAGAGGTGCAGCCCCATCAACCATTGTGCCTCATCACTCAGAGCTCTGAATATATCCTCAGCTTGGCTATTCTGATGGCGGTAATGCAAAAATATGTATAAGCAAATCAAACAAAAGTAATTTGTACTGTTTTTTTTTTTTCTTTTTGCTCACATGTTGTGTCTGTGTGAACCACTGGATCCTTCCCACTTCCCTGTTTTGCCTGGGAGCGTGTATTGGACAGTGGCAGCTGCGTTAAGCTGAAAAAACAAACTCAGGGCAGATGTAAGGATCTCCACTCCAATTGCAACTGTGTGTCAAAACACTTTGGGGACATAATGATATTAAAAATAAGAGCATGAGCAGCATAAGAACTGCAGGAGCTAAGCTAAGTAGTTACCTCCCAATACCTTTTCTCACAATAGCAGGGATAAGAGGCAGTTTGTAAGAATATAAAAATTTACTGGAGAATTTTTTTCATTCCCAAAACACTAAACTGAGAAACAGTGTCATAGAACAGAGCAATGCTGAAGACCCACATTTCTTGAGAATTAAAATTAAAAAATTAACATTAGCCCAAACAAGGGAGCAAGAAAATTTTTGGAGATTTATGCAACAAGTGCAATTTCCTCTTTTAAAGTAGGAGGCTGTACTTTCATTTGATGGTATACCTTGCAGCAAATAGGAAAACAGCTTTATTTCCTATCAAATGCAGAAAACAAAAGATAGTCTCTGGGGCCTGAACTGTTTGTTCTGAGTGCAAAGATTTAACAAAGAACATGGAATAAGCACTCCAGCTTCATGGCTTTCTTCCTCACTAGCAGCTGGTCAGTCACAGGTGCTGGCAAAAACCCCACCAACCACTGAAATGTACTGGGAAAGGCTTTGTTATTTTATCACCACATTCAGAGAGTTCCTAATTCTCTCTGGTTTGAAGTGCTCCTTGTGAATACAGTGAAAATAAAAAGAGCTCCAGAAGGAACCTGATTAAACACAGAACTTATTTGCAAATATAACAGCTAAGGAAACAATTGTGCAATATCTGTGCAAAAAAGACACTGTGTAGGGTGAAATTTGATTGTAGTTTCACTTTCTAGCCATGCTATCCCTCTCCGAATACAGTTGTAGCATCTCTGTCCTCTGGTACGTACCAGAGGAACACATGGAGAGATGAAGAAAATGCTTTTTTAGAGGGTATGGGAGAATGCCTGGACACTCAGGAAAGCCACAGGATAAACAGTCAAGCGGTCATTACTTCTGGAGGACATCCAATAAGCTTTGTGATGCCAACACCTTACCACAGAATTTTCCTGGAAACTGGAGTCCTTGTGGGCACTTGGTTCTTACAGTAACACCAGGAGTCCAAGAGAGCAGCCATAAGGAGTCTGAGGTAGTGCTGGGAACTGTCTCCAGCAGGAGACAGGAAATCACATTTGGAGGCAATGTGCTACTCCCATCTCAGTAAAGAGCATCAGGCTATAGTCACAAATAACCTATATCAGACAGTGCCATTTTTGGGGCTGGACCACAGCTACAGGCCAGGGGAAAGGAGACATTTCACTGTGGTGTCATATACAGGGGAGTTTGTTTCCCATTACTTTTGTCTTTGCAACCTTAGTGACATTTGCTGTGCCAGGAACCTAAAAACTTGGATGCTCAGTTTTCATCCGTTTGAAGTTTAAAAGGCCATAGTTTTTTGTAGGGTGGGGGACAGTGATGAAAGTTTTGAAGGAAGAAAGCATATTGCAAAGTAAACAGTTCAAATTATGGAAAACTGAAAACACCACGGGTTCTGGTATCCCTGACAAATACGCTCTTAACCCATGTCCCATTTCAAGTTTGCACACTGTACTTCCGCAGTGCTGATAGAAGCTTTGGTGGACATAGTAGGTGACACAAAGAATAAATATTGTTTTGAAAATAACCTCTTTTTTTTTTCCAGCCACATCTGTGTTTCCAGATGGCATTAGCTGAATGCCAATATGAAACAAACTATTTCAATTACCTAGCTCTTACAGCAGAAATATCTTTTTTTGAAGACAGATATTGTGTGAAGCATTGCTTGGAAAGCACAGAAGTTATTTGTCTACAGTGATGAAATTTTCATCTGTTTACTGAACAAGACTTATGGCATTATGTTTTAGGTGTTCCACAATATTTTTCTCTAATAGCCCCCAATTTTGCCGACATTTGGCAATTTTGTCTGTGCTTGTACCCAAGTGTTTGTAGGTTTCAGATCTATGTTTTTTTAAGGCTTTTCACAGTTGTCTGTGCCTTTCTTTTTTTTTCGTTTACTGCAGTAAAGCATGGAACAAGTAGTGGTTTCTGGAGTTATGTTTTTTCAAATGTATTCCAACTTCTCCTGACTTATAAGATTCAAGGAAGGAATGAGAGATCAGTGCAAAGTGAGGGCAGGGAGATGAGAATAACGTAGCCTTAGGAAACCTAAGGCTTTGTTCCAGGTCTATGTAGTAAGACAGAAAATATGAAGTGGAAGATGAAAGATCCATCTAGAGGCCTGAGTGACAAATGACATAGATATATCTCCCAAGGTGTACAATGTTCTCAGAGCCTTTCAGGAGAACAAAGCCTTATATTACTTGCCTGCCTATCTGCTGTTTTCTGGGCGGCAGTGGATAAGATCTTGCTGATGCCTGTGAGAATGATTGAATTCAACCTTAGGTAGAAGATTGCAATGATATAGATAATCTGGTCCCTAAAGTAAGCTTGGTGGCCTCAGCTAATTCAATTTATGGGCTGCTTTTCTTATTGTGGAAATCCTAGGAGAAACTTGCGTTCACCAGCGGCTTGATCTACAAAAGGTGCTAAGTTTTTCCAGCTATGATTAATTTCATGTAAAGTTGTGAGTGCTTGCACCTCTGAAACTCAAGCCTTACGTGTGATGCATGAAGAATCTGCCACATTCAGTTCCTCATTATCCACGGGCATAAAAGTGATTGAAGGAGGGGAGAAAAAACAACCCCAAACTTCATAAACATTCATTAAAGTCCATCATCAGTATCTAAGCAGCATGATAGCATAACAATATGTCAGTTGTCACTTTGTAGCATGCAAGTTTTATTCCCAAATTACCCCAGTAACCTAAATAAGAAAGGCAAAATGCACAAAGAATATGGCCATCTGGAATACATAATGTGGAGAGATCTGCAATGCATTACATGGTCTGGAAAGTGGCTGGTCGAATTCCAGAGAGCTAAGATAGACTTCAAAGTCTGGCCGCACATCAGTGAAACTGCTGATCAGCTCAGATATTTAAAGTGGGTGTAGATGAATGAATTTATTACTTTTTTTTATCTGTTGCATTCATATGGGAAAACATGTCTGTGGACAGGTTCTCCACTGATTTCATGCTTGGTTCTTTTATTTTAACTGTATACTATATTTTCATAATTTTACATCATATTTCAGTTTTACAATAATAATTTATAATGCCATTGTACAAGAGAGAAAAAAAACCAAAAAGCCCTAATAATTGTAAAGAATAAGACATGACTCAAATGCCTTTAAAAAAGGTTGAACAATTGTAATTTTAAAATAATGAAAGGCAAATGAAGCTGGGTTTACACCTTGCCCTGTTTTTACTAAACACAAAAATATCCACCATTTGGGATTTTTCATATTTTAATTGCAAACAGCTTCCTCCTAAATTAATTGATATGTCTGACTCTTATTTACCCAGACTTCCAGCTTCTCTACATTTATTGGAGAAAGAGAAAGAAAGATGAAGCCATACACTCCATTATTTTCATGTGCTGATCCTAGATCTGCATGTATCAGACTGGGGATTTGATGTGTTCACGGTGTATTTTACCAAGTCTATGGATGAAACCATGACTCTCCAAACTTTGATCACTAATGGCTCAACTGGATTATTCTACTCTTCTTTTTCTTCTACTGAATGTTGGTTTTGTTGCAATAGCTCATATAGCTCATCCTTCATTAGGCTGTCCAAAGATAAAACTACTCAAACTAAGCATAGTCTTATTATTTTACGTATTATTTAGACCCTGAATTTAAATATGAGTCATTAATAGATGATTTTTACTATAAAATACCAAAATTCTGTTCATGACAGCTTTTTCATAAATTAGTTAGTTCGTGTTAACTTTTGTACTGAGTATTCTTCACTATACAATTCAGTTTCCTGTTTTTACAGTGCAAGTGTCAAGATGGGAAAGCTGTTTTTAATTGACTTTTAATTACAGTGTAATACATGCATAGGACTGGTTGCAATGGAGTAAGAGAACTGTCCATGGGAAATGCATTTGCCACTGGGTTTTTAAGGTTTTACCTTCCCTGGGCCTGTAACAAAATTCCAGTTTATTTCATGCAGTTTTCCATCCTTCGGCTAGGCTAGCACCCACCCAGGAAAATACAGCAAAATTCCTTCAAATGCTGTCAATAGCTAGATCAGCACATACAGCACAGCAGAAGTTGCACTCCCTCTTAAAACTGTCTCCTCCGTTTCAGGAAGATAAGAATAATTGTCTCAAAATTGTGATGACCTTGGAAGATATATTTTGTTCTCCACAACATTTTTCCAAGTCATTAATGAAGTCACTTAGGGAGGTGGATAGTTTCTGTAAAATGGACATGGTTAAAGACTGATAATTGCGGTTAGAGTGGACTTCAAGCAACTGTGACCACAGATCACTCAATTATTTCAATGACCATCTCCCTGCCAGGGGACTTCCTCCAAAGTTCTCTGAAGCCTTTTCGGTAGTGCATTCTTCACCAAACCTCAAAAGCTGAGGTTTGAGGTGATTTACCTCATTCTTGCCAACAGCTTTGAAATATCCATAAGGGCAATCCCTATGGACATTTGACTCATCAGCTTCCTGTTTCTACTGAAACACAGATGTAAGAAATAATCTACTATGTCTGAAGAAGAAAAAAAAAGAAAGAAAAAAAGTTGGCTGAGTATTTTAAAATCCTCACACACCACGGAAGTTTGGGTGTCATTTTCCTCATGTCTCATTCATACCTTTAAAAGAAGAGGAAAGGAAAACATGTACTTAATCAAAATCCCAGCCACACTTCCTGAGCCTATGTGTTTTGCAGATGGGAAGACTTAGAAGACAGATTGATTTTTAATCAATGTTAAATAAAGAAGAGCATCTGCTTCATGTAGTAAAAATGTACCCTATAGTCCCAGTTATCTGGCACAGCTGCTGCTGACATCACTGACTCAGTGACAGGGAAAGTGTGGTGGTAGCATAATGCACACCAAAGGTGGGAAAAGGCGGGCCTGTGATAGAAAAACTCAGCATTCAAGAGTTCATTTACCCCCCCAGGTGCAAGACACTGGATGAAGGGAGTAATTCCTCATAAAATCCATTTTTTTAAAAAAATCCTTATTTATTGTAGAAACAGATCCAAAAAACTCAACTGCTCAAATAGCTAACATTTCTAAAATTATTGTAGACAGGGTCTAAACTTTGTTGTTTGGTTGCAGTCTCATTGTCTTTTAACCAAAGGAGTGTGAAAACATAAATGGCTTGGGTAATTGTGCCATTTTATTCCTTAGTACAACTTGCTATTTGCAAGTGAAGAAAATCCTATTTGAGGAGAAGGAGCTGGAGCTCTATTAGCCTCCAAGTAACTATGAGTACACTGCCATGATCTGTTTCTGTTGTTTTCAAGCTTGAAAAACTAAAACTGCAAAAACCATAAAAACAAGGTGTTTTAATAACTATGAATAGAAACCAAACATAATAGTTTATATAAACAATGTATCAGGAACTTGAGGGCTAACTTTTTATTAAGTCATCCAGGAAAAATACGCAAAGTATTATGTTTGCAAAAATATAGGTTCACCTTGAGAATGAACCATCCACATAAAAGAAGTGTTTCCTAGATAACTAATTTCCAAGAAAAATAGTTCAACCAGCTGCAAAAAGGTGTGAAATGCATGCTAAACTAAGAACAATAACATGAACCTGTGTGCAGTAATGTTCTAAAGAGTCTGAAGTATGCTGGATGTAGCTATTTTGGGAAGCTGTTTGGAGCTCATGTCAAAAGATATGGCTATGTAGTTGAAAGTCAAGAATTGCTCCAGTTAATCATAATGGGATTTGACTTTAAGGCCTCTCCAGGCCTACTTTATAAATTGAACTATTGAGGGCTGTTTTGCAGAAGCAATCATACCCCATCTTTGAAGAAGTGCTACCAGGTAAGAAAAAACGGTGCTGCAGGTCTGAAGAGCAACACCCCCTCCAAAAAAAAAAAAAAAAATCAAGGCCTCATTTCAGAGTCTCTAGGACACAGCAGTCTTTGTCTTCTGAGCATTTTCTGGCAGGTAAGAGCTTTATTTTGGCAGGTGGTAACCCAGTTTGAGGGCAAAGCCTTGACTTCCTTATCAGCTACCTGCTGCTTATTAAGAGCATACTCAGCTGTGTCTATGCTTGTTAAAACGTGTCATTCCAAAGGTTCTAGAGTAACTTTTGAAGTCACTTTCAAGAATACCAGCTAAAGATCCTTTAGAGAGTTTAAAGAAATCCAGTTTACCTTCACCACCATTTAAAAGAAAGGAGGGGGGAAAGTTAGGTGCATCCTCTCCTTGCTAACAAAATGAAAATTGCTGTGTAGTAGCCGGGAAAAAAACAAATGGACCCTGCTTCTTCCTGGGGGGCAGAGTACTCCTACTCTCCTTTCCCAGGAGCTGCAGCTTCTAGCTCTTTCCTAACACAGCTGTGGGTTTTAAATCAAAGCCTTGTATTAAGAAAACTAGGAAGGGAGGAGAGTGTGTAGTAGAAAAATGTCCATATATAAGAAATATACTAAGGCTAGCACTAGAAAGAGAAAGGGAGAGCTTGAGAAAAGTGCTAAATAACTCATCTGAGGTATTTCTTGGGTTGTAAGGTCTTGCATAAAATCATCATATTTGGCAAGCAGTCAAGACCAAGCTTGCCAGTCACTGAAAGTTTACTGGAAGTCTGAAAGCAGGACACTTATCTGTTGGGGTTAGTTTTACATGCATGCCTTTCTCTTTCTTGTCCTGCTTCATGTTTTTCCTATTCTTGTTTAAATGTTCCAGTGTTTAGAATGTCCTAATAATCCTTTGAAGCATTTAATTTCCTCTTTGCCAATCTAAGCCAAAACAGAGCTATATTCCCTTTGACTGATGTTTGACCATGAGGATTTTTTTATCTATGCTTGCACACACACATACATACACACAATGCAGGAACACACAACACCAGAAACACACCAATCTGTTACAAATCTGAAAGCAATCTTCAGCCCAGATTCCTCAGGAGCTCGTTCAGGGACTTTTTCAAGGGCAATAGAGGAATATCCCTCGTGTTCACAATTATTTAATGGAGAAACATCTAGATTGCTATCAGAGCTCCATCCAGCAGAAGATTGTGTATCCCACTGGAAAACTAAGCTTTCTTTGAGAACCACTGGTGATGAAAAGCTGTACTTATGTTGCCATGCAAACTATGCCATTTAATATGTACTTCCCTTAGGAGGTGACATGGAAAAAAAGACCTGACTAAAGTCTTCTGACGTAATGCCCAAAATATATTGCATTTATTTGATTTATATATTTTAATGAAAAAAAGTCTTTTGAAAATATGCACATTTAGACATAAAAGAACCCAAATAATTTAAAATAATTACATTGTAAATGTCAGTTTTTCATAAATGAAGCAATGAAGCATATAGAGCAGGGGCGGGGAGACATTGTCAAGCAGGTACCCACTTTGTAAAGCTGCACTCCAGCAGCAAACATTTTTAAAAAGTAAATCATAATATCATTGAAGGGATATTATCTTTTTGTGTCTGCAGTCCATTTCTTGTCTCCTTTGGTTGGTTTAGAGGAAGGTCCCAGTGCACTTAGCATGGTCTCCTGGCAGTCTTGCAATGACCGACCCCCACGTGCTTCTTGCTTCTCCACTCCCCCATCCAAGCAAGAGCCATGCAGTTTCCCCTTGTGCCTGCAGTCACACAGGAGTATAAGGGTCCAGAAACGAAGAAAGAGTGTAGAACAATTAAACTCTCACAAGGTTTTCCAGTCTCTACCCTTTCTCCCCAGTGTTTTCTTTTGCAGTTTGTTGGATAAACCAGAAAAAATTTGCAAAGCAATAGGGAGCTCATCTGTACAGAACAAAACTGTCATATTCTATCTGTATACGGGTAGGTGTATGTAAAAAAAAAAAAATCTGATTGTCTGATAGAAACCTGCATGTTCTCTAGAAACTTGCTTCATTCTGTCTTGAGTAAAGCAGTGGCAAGTTTTGCTTTCTGATTGTTTCTGATTTCCAGGAGACTCTCCTGCAGCACAGTCAGTACGTGACATGAGGCATATTAAGCCAAGCAGTATGCTGCTCTTTTCAGAAAAACCCAGACAGTAAGACACCTATGATGGGTTTTCTTCGTAGAGAGGGAAGGTCACTACAATATAAGAGGGAAACACAAAAGGAGTACTTCTTCCAGATAACCCACACTAAGTCCCTGATGAGCTTTCCTTCCTTCTTTCCTCAGGGAGCCCCAGCTTGGCTACAGACAAAGAGAAATACACAGGGAAAGTTATGTGTTCAGCTGAATATAACACACCTGCACTCTCTCAGGAACACATTTTCACTGTGCTGCCTTCTAGTCCAAAAATTATTTGGCAGAAATCTTACTAACTATTTTTCGGTTTGTGGTTTTTACCTAGCTTTATAAGTGATACAGGGAAGAGTGAAGCCCGAACTCCAGCCTAAAAAGGATCAGTAACCACATAGACATGTCTTTCTTCATATCTGGTTGAGAATGCTCACTTTTGTCGCCAGAAGCTCATGAAGATGTTACAGGATCCCCAGAGTGGACTTGGTGCCCAAGTATAACATCAGGTGCCTTCTGATCACCACATCAAAATGTGAGAGTTACATACACCTTTACAGGAATTACATAGCACTAAGAATATTTCTATGATCTATAATTTTTTATTAGAAGAACTGTGTGCAATTAATGTTTTCAAGATATATTATTTATCATTGTCCTTGTACTCTCCTGAAAATTACACTATAGTGGAAAAAGTAAAAATTAGTGACATTTTAGCTGTAGCATTGCATTCTACATGAACAAACAGGAGAAAATCCAGCTATTTAAGCATACTTTGTATAGACAGAAACAGAACAACCGATGCTTTAGGGACATACCATCCTATATAAAATAGCAGAAATCAGTTTTTGGCTCTGAAACTCTGTTCACTTTGTGTACGCAAGTAAATTTATCAGCAAGAGACAGAGTATAAGGAAAAAGAGAGTGACATAAATCAGAAAAAAACTCTGCAGGAGAAGACTTCTCTCACATATATAATATCCCACAAATAAACGGAACTTTTTAAAAGGTATTGGTAGCCCCATGCTAGCCCCTACTAGCCCCATCAGAGAGAGAAGAGCTTTTTAAAACAGCTGGTGTACGAAGAATAATGCCATTAACAAATATTTTCTTAATAAAACCTTAATTAAGCACAGACTTCCCAAAGCATGTATTCCCTAAAAACTCCTATGACACAGTTCTAACATTTAATTTAATGCTTTCATAATTATAAGTAGATTCCACCGATGAAACAGATTTTTAATTTATCCATTTACTCCACCCCATTTGGGCTCAACAAGGTTCTTTATAAAATGGACACAGGTGCTGCACAGAGATTTGCTCTTCTTGTAGTGCTTGCTTTATATGTAGTAGTGGCTGCATAAAACATTTCCTTTCTGAAATGAGAGGATGTGAGGATTAAGCATTTTCTTTTGTTTTGTTGGGGGTTTTTTTGTTTGCTTGTTTGTTTTGTGAAACCACGGGTCTTGCTGGAGATTTTTTTTTGCTATAATATTGCCTCCTTCTGTGATGGTTAAGGGGTTAATATGCTGGCATAAGGTATTGCTCAATGCACAAGGCTAAGACCAAACCCGAGCTCTTGCTTTCGTTGTGCTGGATGAAACAGACTCATACCATGCTTCAGTTATGATCCCTTTATTTCTTCAAAGAGTTATACAGCAGCTGAGCTTATCACGAGCTTGGAAAAAACCCCTAGATTTTATTGGCATATGAAACCTAGGAAACAGCAGGCCCTTGATTCAGTTCTCTGCGTACAAGTGTGCAGCTCTGCTCTCTAGGGACAACAGGCTGCAATGTTTTAAATAATATAAGTAATTCAAAGTCTGTTTCTTACTGTAGTTTGTGGGCTGTCTCCAAACTGAGAAGAGCAGTTCTTCAGACAAAACACTGAAGAACAAAAGAATTAAGTACAAGTGCCATTCAATGGCTTCTAACATAACTGATAAATGCTTTTTCTGTTGCTGTATGTTTCAGGTATGATATTAAACTTTCTCTGGTTAATCCTGGCTACAGGAATTTCAGAAATATAATAAAACCATAGTTTTACTGTGAAGTCACCTGTGGTGTGAGCTGAATTTTGAAAAATGATAGATTTACCTACTGTATGCAAAAGCCCAAAAAGAACTGCTTTGCGGATTTTCAAATGTGTGAAATGCTTGATTGTGACTTCAGTTTCTGTTCCCATGTATTTTTCTAAAAATCAGTCAATTTAAAATTCATTCAGGATGATGCAAAATGCATTATCTTCTGTATTCTTGGGATTATGCATTTAAAAATATGTGTGCACATTTCTAACTGAGCTTCAGAATACATTGCTGTTCTTTAGCTGATATGAATTAAACCTACCAAATTACAAAAATTGATTTTTTACTGTCTTTTTTTTTTTGCAGATGAATATCTCCATGACAAATAAGTACAAGAAAACAACATATTAGTGAATTCTCTCATTGCTTACCCTATTATGAACAACTAGTTATCACCAAATTTCTTATGTGATGGCATGAAGTACCCCAAGTGTAGATGCCTACATGTATGTGTGGAAAAGCAGTGTCGTGTAGCTTGATAAGCTCAGATATATAACTTTCAAGTGTTCAGCTACAAAGCAAATTAATATTTTAAAGACAGTTTGTGGGTTGCTTAAGGAATTTTTGTGTGCAAACATTGCCCAGTGAAGAGAGTGAAAAAGAAATGTGCTTTCCAACTAAATGTACCCAATAAACTCTAAATGACGCAAAACACATCTGGCTTCAGGTTTTGCAATGCACTCCATAAATGAATTTTGATTAGTCACAGGTTTGCAAATCTACAAAGCAAAGTTGCGACCAGTGTCCCTGTATGTGGAAAGCTACTTCTGGTATTCGGCTGGAGACCTTACAAAATTTGTATTTCACCAGCTTTATGAACTTTTTTTTGTGGTTGTATCCAAACTGCACTTAGATTTTTTGGCTTGCTCAATGTAAAGCACAAGGCAAAATTCAAAGCGAAAGGTTCTGTATAGGTAGAAGCAAGAGAAAATGATCATGTGAACAAATAATGGCTCCACAGCCAAATTTGCATAGGACTACTCTTTTGTTTTTATGTGCCCTTTAATACATGAGCAATTTGTATTTTGAAACTCAAGCCCAAGCACTGGAATCAGGATTTAAAACACAAGGTTTTAAAAATCATGTCATGCATTCAAAAGCTGCTCAGATCTGTATCACTGTAAGTAGCGTTTTCATTTCATTGTCATAAGGAAACAATCTCAATCTAGTACTTTGCAATTGCTCCAAGATTGTCAGAAGAGATTTTGGTTCATATCTGGAAGTAAAGAGGTGATCTCAGTAGAGAGGGGCAGAAAATATTGTGTGGCCAGAGGGCAGCCTTGAGAAAAGAGAAAGCAAGAAGAGGAAGAGGCTTGGAAGTAGGTCTCGCTGTCAGAAAGTGAATATCCAGTGATCCTGTTCCTGATGCTCAGTAAACACAGTAAATATCATCAGAGCTAGAACTTCAACATGACTTCAACGTGACTTTTCTCTTGCTAGAAGAAAGAGAAGGAAATTTGTCCATAATAAATTGTGGCACTTGAGTGCAATGGAAATAAATAATGAGAGGAACTTGCTGGCATACAGAGTCTCCCAAAAGAGACAAAAAGCTATAGGAAGTATGGGAAACACAGGACCAAAGCCACCCTTGGTTTCATGCTTTACCTCATCTACTCTGGTTTATCTCTCTGAATGAACTGGAAGAAACTGTATGTGTAACCCATTTTGTGATATTTCAAACATGTCCCAGATGTCAGCCCTCAGTATCAGAGTAGGGAAGTCTGTTTATAGAGAAATGCAATAGCTGCAATTTATGGTCTGACAAAGTCACTATAATAACTGATTAGTGAGTTAGTGGGTTTCCGGTATTCTGCTTCTACTAAGCACTTTTCTCCCATCAATTGAGATGTCTCATTTTACGACTTCGAAGATGCTCAGAACAATGATAGAAGGCAAATGGACTAAGAACAGTCAATAGACCTGAATTTTAATTTAAACAATACAAGTACAAATACAACTGCTCTTCATCCCAGCTAGAAATTTACCTTTTAAGTTATGAAAACCACTACTAAACTATGCTGTTATTTCCAGTGTTTGGGCACAACATAAAAAAGTTCTTGATTTATATAAAGGTCAGATCCTCTCACAATTGGTAAACATCTGTTTGAGAAGTTTGGTCAAACCAAACAGGCACTTCCTCAGTCTCCCACTACACTAGCCAATATAATAATAATAGTTTAAAAAAAGAATAGCAAGAAGCAGCAGATGTTGAGCTCATATCTTTGGCTTTTCCAAAGCTGCAGAAACAATCAGATGAAAAGACCCAGTCATAACATGTTCGAAATTGATTGAGGAGGCTGCAATTATTTTGCACAGCCTTGTTGTATACCCAAGGCCATAAACTCCTCTCCACCTGAAAAACACTGTGCCACAGGTTTTAAGTGGCAAAGAAGGGAGGTTGGACAAGAAGGCAAAGACAGGGCTCAGATCTGAAGGGCTCGGATCTGAAATAGTGGAAGAGACAGGGTGAAAGAGAAAATGGAAGAGCAAGAAGAAGGGGCAGGACTCATCACATGGGACGGTGCTGTGTTGTATGGGTATGCAAGTGAGTATTAGCATGACAGCTACATGATGACTGGTTTAGCAAGGCCAGTATAAGAGATGGGAGACGTGTGGCTCTGCAGAGCACACACACAGAAGAGCCACTCAAGAGCTCATCCTTGTGACCACACCACAGTCACTATGGGCAACTCTAGCATTGTTTCAGGTCCATAGCCCCAGGTGTGACAAGGGTGTTGAGCCTGTGCTGTGCCAGCAAGGGTGGACCAGAAAGCCTGGATACCTCTGCCACAGGTGGACAGGGTCACAAGGCAAGGGACTCAAAGCTTACAAGTCTCAGCAGATCTACTCACTCCAGCAATGGCCTTTGAGAACCCTTCTTGAGAAGTTTCATAGACAACCTGGCTTTCTGACTGGGGGAACTGCACGGCCTCATCATAAGGACCCTGGTTTTCTCTAATCGCGTAATCGGGTCCAGGCTCATGCAAGGTGGGTAGGTGTTCTGGAAATAAAAATCCAAACTCATCTCCCTGAGAGAGCTGGGAGATAGAGATGCTTCAGGAGTTAAACTTAAAATGGACTGTGTCCCAGGGCTCCCAATGAATATTAGTAGATGTTGATCTACCTTTGTTGATCTATTTTGTCTAATGTAACTTGTAATGAAGCATAAGAGTAGATGAGAAGACACGTGTGTGTTGTGTCAGGACCCTTTGTTCTCTGCTGCCCCACAATAACTGCAAAGCCAGGAGAGTCTTAGAAGGTACTTACCCGCCTGCTGGAATTCATGACACATTCCGAGAAGAAGAATACAGGTCTCTGTAGCACAGCTTGAACAATACAATGATGAGTGGCTGGGACATGCAGAGACAAGGCAGACATCTTCACAGTTAAGAAATGGTAAGTCCTCCCATGAGAGTGAAAAGTTTAGAAAGTCTGCCTGAGGCATGTATTTGGAGAACAGAAAACCTCAATGAGTTCTTGTACAATGCTGTGATCTGCCAACCAAAAGAACAAAGGATGTGTCTCAAAAGATTGCAGGGGACATGGCTATACCCTGATTAAACTGGGAAAATGTCTTTAATCCCATGGTTACATAGAGACATAGGCAACTCTATTGTGATGTAGTCCTCAGAATGGAAGTATACTTGAAGTTCCAGGCATTCGCTTTCTACAATGAGATATTAAATTTCTGATCCCTGCTTTCTTCCTCTGGCTCACACATATGTGGGCTGCTTGCAGCCACTTTGCATTCGTGGGAAGGTTTGACTGGATCTCCAGAGAAGTGCCTAGAGGCTGTCTGAACTCTGCTCCTGGCAGAAGATGTTGTGATGAAAACTCAGAACTGGAAATGAAGAGACCCCGTGCTGCCAGCAGCATGCTGGCCTGTGAGCTTAGCAGTCTGCTTAATATTTCAAATAAATGTTTCGAAACTGGAATAACTTCACTCGCCTGTCTCTTAGAAGGGCATGACGGGAAATTGGATTGCAGAGATGCAGAAGAGGCTGAAAGAACATGCAGCCTCTTCTGCTCCACTGTCACAAACCCAAAGACAGGCCTACTTTGTTGTAGTATCATGTAAGGATGAAGCAATAAGCAGTTCACAGGCTAAATCATGTCCTCTGCATCAATGCTTCCTTTATGCCAGGATGAAAACTTCTCTGGGGCTGGCTTATTTGTCCTGTCCAGACAGGCTGAGGAGAAGACTTATACAGCCATCTTATCCCGTGAAACAGTGGAGGGAAATCTGAGGGTTTGTCTTTCCATTAAGTGTTTGTCACCTACACAGAGGAGGATCTCATATCCTCCTTGCACAAACTGCCTGTAAGTCTTGACTATTCTGTTTCAACTCCTCAAAGCAGTCCAGTTTCTGGAAAGTAGTAACTGTGCTTTCAAAGTTGCAGAATCTATCATCAGTACATTTCCCTACTTCACAGTTATTTTTCACAATTTTGGATCCTTTGCATAAAGTAATCATCTCTTCAAAGGCTTAATACTGGTATTGAAAAGAAGGTAATTCAACACAACCTGATGAAAACAACTAATAGAACAGTCTAGAAATGTGATCATGTCTGTTTGCAAGACTGGGTCATTTCATTCATCCAGACTACTAATATCCAGATTTGTCATTATCTTTTCCCAAGTTTTACTGTGGATAAAGATTTTTCCTGTGACGAAATACTTCCACTAATTCAGCAACCGATATCTTGCTAGATAAGACCTATCCAGCTACATAAAGTGAGACATATGCTTGGCCTGCACCTGTCTACAATAAATAAAATTTTAAAAATAAATATTATGTTGTTTATAAAGAGTCTGCCAGCATTTGCTAATTAGAAACAAAAAACTCAGTCTGAAACATAGAACAAAGAGAGTATTTGTTAAAATTTTTGGAAGAGTTATTAGCTTCCATACATATTTCTGATTGCTGAGTGGTATAATCTGTTGCAGTTAAAAACATAAATGTGATATTCTGCATTCAGCAAAGTAATAATTCTTTTTTTTTCTTTTTCAGAAAAATTCTTAAGCAGATATATAGTTTTAAACCAAGTCCTATGGAAGTCAGTGACTGCTATACCCAAAGTTAACCATACACCAGCTTGGTTTGAGGAATGGCCCTACTGAAGCTCAAGGATAAGAGCAGATTTCATATGCTAGCAGCTACCGGAATCACCGTGGTTGCGGTGGGGAGAGTACAAAAACATTTGCAGCTGTGTCATAGCAGTGCCAGAGGGATAGTTTGTGGTATGTTGCAAACAGAAAGGTGACCAAAAACTTTGAAAAAAAAACCGAACTAAACACTGACCTTGTCTAACATCCCGTCTCCAGCAGTGTCCGATGGCAGATGTCAAGGAAAGAGGCATATTTATCTTGAACACTTTCCTAATATCCAATGACAAGCAGTTCAGTAATTCCTGGGCCTACGTAAGCAGTAGCCGCCCATCAGATTTTTCTTTTCTGAATCTGTGCGATTCTTTCTTGAAACATCGCATACTTAATATGCCCACTGCCCTGATGCCCTCTCTGTGGAGCACCCTGCAGAGATATTCTGTGTTTTGTTTTCTGCACTCATCTCATTTGATGTCCCCTGGTTCCTGCTACAGAGGAAATGATGAATACTTTTTCCCTGTTATTTATTTCCCATTGCACTGATTGCCTTATTAGGAATTACTAACAACAACAACCTCAACAGTCTTTCCCATAGAGCTCTAGTTTAATTCTTCTTTCAACAAAAACATTTGAACACTCTTCTTGTTTTTCTCTTTGCCTTTTCCATTGTGTGTCCAGTGTGTCCTTAAGGGACTACACTGTACTTAAGGTGTGGGAGAATAAATGTTGTGGCCTTTTCTACTGTGCTATTTTTCTTTTTTCCCCTCAAATAATTCCAAGCACACAAATTATCATTTAAACCCATATAGAACAGTGGTGGATGTTTTTTTGTGTGAAAATCAAGATCCTGTTTCCGTAGAGAAACAGTCCCACCAGAGCTGCTCAAAGTATCAGTTAAGATGGAACTTTTTTCACTGACGTGTAGTTTACAGTTATCTACTCTGAATTTAATCTGCCATTTTCTTACTTTATGTCTTAGCTCTGTGAGGCCTTTCTGTAGTTCTTTTTCATCAGGCTTTATCTCTGCCTCCTAAATAAGAGATATAATCAGAAGATTCTGATATATCTCCCTTTTCCAAATCTGAAACCCTTGTGGGCTCCATTGATGACCAGCTTCCACTGTAAAAAAATATTATTAGTTCCTGCCATCTAATTTTATCCCTTCTTTTAGTCTATGCAAAGTCTACCCACCATATCCTAAGGCTGATTAGTTTCATGAAGAATCTCTGCTCAGGGACAGTGGTGCTGTCTGATGCCAAGACAAGAGCTGTGCATCCTTCTTGACGCACTGCCCAAAAGCAACAGCAGTACCTGAAAATCCCCTTGTCCATAACTCAGGTTTGGCCCCAGTTATCAGGACATCATTAACAGCTTCATGGACATAGCAGTTTTGTACCTCTTTGTTCAGTGCAATGATGGGGAGATGCCTGTGCTCTCCATCCCTAATGAAAAATATTCCCTTCAATCTCAGATACATTAGAACACGCAGCAAATCCAGCAGGTGTAGGCAAGCATTCTTCAGCCTGCAAGAATTCTCACTTTGGGAGCTTTTCTTAGCTTTTTACAGGCCACTCAGCCTTCCCTGTGATCTGTCAGCCAAATTCCAGAGGTATCTCTACCATCCACACTCCCTTTCCACCTTTAACCTCTTGCAATTGTAAATGTTCATTAATGTGACACACAGCATAGCTCCTGTTCCAAGTGCTTGGCATAATGACAGGACAGTTGTTCCTGCTCTCTCAGGGCTGTGTGAGTGCTCCAAGAATTTTTTACCCAGAAGGCAATTGCTTGAGGCAAATTTAGCATATTTGGGCAAGTGTCAACTAGAATAACTGTGTCCTCCCTCTCTCAGTTCACGGGATTGTGGTTAGGGAAGAAGAAGTATGGGCACGCTTCGTTGTATCTTATAGTATATATAGTATCTGAAAACCAGAAGTAATCATTTTACACATTTTTATCCTAGCCGTTCTGAAGATATTGACAGTTACACTGAAGTTTGAGATAAAATGAGGGCAAAGGCACATGGGAGCTGGGAGTTAGGCTAGTCACTTCTCTGACACAGAGTTTTGGTTTGAAATAAAATCATAATGACTTGCCAGTGTTCACAAAGGGAAGTCAGGGGAGCCCCAACTTAAATGACTTAGACTTATGTTTAGCAATCATGCTCATGCTAACACTGTATGGATCCCTGCATAGTACCTAACCAAAAAATAAAAGCTGAAAGTCCTCTAGATAAAAAGAGACATGTCTCTATTATTGTATTTCCTCTCCTTTTTTTGGCTGATGTATTTTATTAATCTGTTGCAAAGTGCTTGAAGTTCAACTTTGAGGGACAAGCACAGTGCCAGTGAAATGACCCCTACGGTTCAATTTGCTCCACAGCAGAAAACTAGAGTAGAAAAAATATTTTCTTTGTGGGAAAGTACCATTCATTCACAGAAGTAAGAGAAAATTTCATGTTGCTTTTTTCCAGAAGAGCTTCCCCTTCTGTAACTGATGGGGACACCCTCCAGTCCTTAGGTCATGGTCATCTCTTTTAGTGTTTCTATTTGCTACAGATTGTCTGTCAATAGAGTTTTTGCTACAAGTTGTCTGTAAAGAGAGTGAGAGAGAAAAGAGGAAATAGCTCTGCACTAGCTCTTCAGGTTACTAATTATGAAGGTCTCCCCTTTGCATTTTGGTTGATTATTTAGGAAATCTCCCTCTGAAATTAGAAGGTATCTTGGGACCAGCATGTACCCTTAAAGAGAAATTCCGCTGTTATTTTCCTCTGCCACATGGCTGAAAAAAGGTCTGCATTTGGTTATTTTTCTAATACATGACAGGTCCCAGTAGGTCCCAGCTCAAAATCAACATTTCCCCTCCACCCCATCCCGTTTAACTGTAATGAAGCAACTGGTCAGACTAAGAGATGACGACATGACACCTGTGAAAATACAAGATCATAAATACCATAATGTCATTGTAAATCTGCACGAATTAAATAAAATTACGAAAATTGCAGTGTCTTTATTTCACACCGTGTATCACCCACAAGGCAATCCTGAGAGTGTGAGTGTTGAGACAGTAAGAAGCTCAGCACCGAGCCCTGGAGAAAGACAAAACCCCTGCTTGTAGGGCTGAGTCATGTCTCATTGCTATGAGATCGTATGGTCTCTGAAGCACAGGTTTCCATTAAGTTCAGTAGACTTTTAATGTCAGCCTAGAGCTTCGTCTTGTATATGTGCTACATTTTCCCTCTGATTCAGAGGTTTCATCAACCTGCAGATGGCTGCAGGCAGCGCTTAGGCCAAGAGAGTCATGACTCCAGAGCCATGCCATTTTCTTTCAGCCTTTGAACAATGGGCTCCAAACCCCAAATCCAAGCTTTGTTTAATCTATGGGCTATTTTCTGCCCTGTAGAAATCACCTGGGAACCACGCTTAAGCTTTCTCCTCCTTCCGTGCCTCTCAAACCAAGGCTCTAAGCATTACAGCAGAAACTAGAGGCGTTCAGGGCTAGGATTTCAAAGGGCAAGAGCTGTGTTTGTGCACACAATATTTGAATGCACACTTGTTGCATGCTTAATCCCCCTCACGTGCAGGAGAAAAGGGGTGGATTTGCATTTGTAAGATAGCTGTGTCATGCCCCAGAGCTCATTTGGCCAAGGCTGCCATCTACCACTTTGTGTGCGCCTGTAGTTTGCATTTGCCCATTTTGCTGACAGTGTTGGGGAATGTGTGGCTCCAAGAGGGATAAATTAGACTTTAATCTTTGACAGCTTGCCCTTGTGCCTTTTCTAGCCATCTGGGAGATTCCTACTCTGGCATTGCCCCTGTGTCATGGTTTCTGCCAAGGTTTGGTAGCTTTCAGCTGTGTCTGGTGAGGCTTCATTTTTCTGTGCCCACATGTAGCCTGGAAGGGGGCTCAATCTTTCCTCCCTTCCGCTTCAAAGACCCAAGGCTGAAGGAGCATGTCAGGAGAAAATCTGCCCTGATCACAAGGATGGAGTGCTTGATTTTCTGAAGGTATGGTTTGAATAAATGGTGTCCTGCTTTGGGGCATTTTTCAGCATTAGATTCATGCATGTGCTTTCACTTCCATGAACAACTCTCTGTTGAATAGCTGAGCTCACAAAAGAAATAATTAACATAAGAGGAGAAAAGGGGAAAACAGTATACTCAAATAATTGGCATTGGCTTTCCTTGGGACATTTCAACTGACTTTATGACCTTTGTGGCTTCATACTGTACAGTTTTCATGTAAATCTTTCTACTTCATTCCCCACAGAGGTATCCACGTACTGGTTCCTAAGTCCTCTGCTCCTCTCTCAGCAGACAGGTTATGTGTCAGTCGCGAAGTTTCTCCTTCATTCTGCTGACAGGGAGCTCTGAAAAAAGATTCACAAACCCTACAAACCCTTTATCAATTGCATTAGAGCCAGGGAGGGATGTCATAATAAGTGATCTCTGACAGTGGTAGATGTTTATCTGCATGGCAGCTTGGAGTTTACAAATATTCCAACTTTAGGGCAATCACCCTTCTTCTGAGAGAAGCAAGTGTACTGTGCTTTGAGGGTAACTGATGGACTGTCAGAATCGTGGTCTTCAAAGGGTTAAAAAGGCTAGAGCCAGTGTGAGAAAACTCTTTTTTTACAACATTTCTAACAAGCTGAACAAAATCCAGGCCTTGTTTAATGAGCACATATTTTATACAAATAAGCTCAAACGAGCTTACCCATCTCTAATTAAACTAGAAAGGAAGCATTTGTCCTAATTGGACTGCATAACTGAAGAATTAATTGTGTGGCTGCTTAGAATTGCAATCTTACGGCCCAATTCACAGAAAATACCTTCCTTGTAGGACATACACAAGTTTGCTCCTGTCTTTTACCAACACATAAGCCCATGTGTGATTTTGGTGCTTTGGTTTTGTTTTTTAAAGAAAGAATGTTCACACAGACATACATGGGCCTTAGTGGAGGGTAAGTACAGTATTTCAATATTCTAATTAGGCCAGGAAAGAACTGTTCTGTATCACTGTAATTAGGTACTCGGTTAATTCCAACGGTGAAAATGCTGCACCAACTTATTTACAGATATCAAAAGGGTGACTATTACATTGACTTGGCTTCCAGAAACAAAAAGCCTGACATGGGAATTCATATTTCCTTCCAGAAAGGCCTGGCTCTTAGCGCGGCATTGCAAGAAGCTCAGGAGCTGTTGGAGTAACATCTGCCATGTTTGGAGTGTGCTTATTAAAACAGAGCAGTAACATTGATAAACACCTCCCTGTGAATCTTGCAAGTCTTTCCTGCTCTGTTTACTAATTGAAGCAAGTTTCAACGACTGACCATGCTGTACAGCCAGCTCTGCTGTGAGAGAGGGATGACACGCACCTAGCCCTGAGCACTGCCGGCAGGACTGTCAGCACAGCTCCTGCTCCAAGATCTCTGGCGATGATACACGAGACAGCGCTGCACAGCTGTCAGACACAAGCCAGGGCATGAGGCAGGTTGGCAGTCATAGGAACCTCACTCAAGCTTATAAACTAAATACTTTCTATAGGTCTCCCATCTGAAACCCTGCTTCTCTCTGGCCAAGTTCCTGTGACTTCACTTTAGTTCTTCTAGAGCAGTGTTTTCAAACTAGTGTAAGTGATTTAGATGCATGACTGTCTTTCAAACTTCGCTGTAAATAAGATGTTGAATTACTTCAAAAGGCCATGAAATTCCCTATTGAGAAACAGTAGCTGTGAGAACACCAGCCTTAAAATTTTGTATGCTCTAGCACTAGGGACAATATAGGTCTAGTGTCAATTTTGTCTTGGCAGGGAGTGAGTATAACGTGGGTCAAGACTTGAAGATTTGGCTACATATAAATGTGAACAATGGAGGAAAAAAACAAAGCATTGTTTTTTTGAAAGCATTGAGTGATAAGTTTTTCAGACTCTTCCTGATAGTTCTTCCTGCAAGGAGAGCGCTGTTATTCTGCAGTACAGGCAGTAGATATGTGTTATATCAGCTGCTCAGCTTTTGATTCTATTTGATCTTTCAATGCATAGGAAGTTTATTTGTTAGACTCATTTCTTCTTCCTGTATCAGGTTTTCATTTAAAAGTTCCAAAAGTGCCTATCTGTTTTTCCTTATGTAGAACTTTTTATTGTTTGAGTCATGCCTGTTTTCATTTATTTTCCAAGATGTACATAAAGTGGACAGAAAACCAGAAGATCTTCCTAAATTAGACACAGTAACTAGAAATGCAGACCTGAATATTATGCAAGACAAAATAAGAGACCTTCAAAAAAACCCATCCATATCATGTAGGCACTGCTGTGATTCTTGGTGGATCAAATTTAGCCAGGAAATGTATAGAAACTGGCAGAATTTTTCCTTGTGGGTCCAGAGCAAACTCTTACACTCAATTTATTGTACCAGATATATCAACAGTATGTGTACACTTTCCACATGTCCTAAATTAAAGCAAAGGAACATGAACTACAGGGACCAGAAAAGAGTTGTAAACATACTCCTTATGGACAGAGTTCTGCTCTTAGCACCGTAGGGTGCCACTTCAAAACCACTGACACCCAAACTTTCTACACTTCTGGGTCCATGCTGAGAAAAGGTCTAGGTCTACAGCAGCAATTCATCTTGTGGTCAGGTTTCCCTAGCTGGGACCTGATTTCTAACATATGCAAACAAGAATGTCTGCCAGGATGCCAGAGGGAGCAGCCTGTACACTCCTGATTTGAAGGGAGTCTTTATAATGAATCTCTAATTAATGTATGAAACAACAGTCATTCTTTGGATTCCCAAGTTTCAACCACCTCAGCTAAGATTAACATGAGTCACTGTTAACCTACACTTCTGTTGGCATTTTAGAGAGGGAAAGAAACCAGGCTTTTACCCTCCTTGCTTCTATATGGGCCAGTCATAATGATTCATGCCCAGGATTTTAAATAGGCATATGGAGTGAATGATTGCACATTCTTGTTGCAGGTGAAGCAGTACAAAACATCATGTCTACTTTCTAGGATTTTTTAGTTAAATAAAATTCTGAAGCAGTTGAGTAAAAACATTTACTCCTAGGATGTGTGGACAGTACTGTCAAGGGGCTGAGTGGCTTAAAGCATTGTTTTTAATCTGTACAACTGCCAGTGGTATGTGGCCACAATAACAAAAAAAGAAGTCCCCAAGCAAAATAACAGCTGAAACATGAGCTTTTCTATCCTGTATTAAAGACCTCAATGGTTGCAGTCCAGTCAGTGACTTAAATGAAGAGTGCAATTCTGTTTGGTGCTCTGTGGGAAATAGGTTGCACTGCCAAAAGCCTTGACACATAATTTGGCGCAGTTGGCCAGTCTGCTGCAGTGAGAGGAGACTGGAGCAGTCCAGGGACCAGATTGACTCACAGTGATAGGGAAAACAATTGCTCTCTTGAGAAAAGTCTGGTCTTTCCCTGGCAGCCTGTTCTTACTGAGTCCTGTTAGTACAGGAAATAATACTTTACTAAGTTTAGGAAATGTATGTAAAAACTTCTGGTTTTATCCATGGCAAAGATTCATTGCAATACTAGGTATTAGGTAAAGGGGTGCTTTTTAGCCACCCTCTTTATGAATACAGCATCCTCAGGCAACCATCAGTGTTTTTAATTTAGTCTCTTCAAATTATTGTGTAGCATTACTCACTGCTTTCCCAACACAGTCTGTGTATCTTGGCCTGGAGTCCATCTATCTCACCACAGGAATGAAGAGTTAAAATCTGCCATCACTCACAGTGGTGTAAATGCTGAGAAAGTACTTGAGGCCAGTGGAGTCATACTGGATTTATGTAGATGTAAGTGACAGCAGAATTATTAAGTGTCTATTTAATACCAGAAAAATTCTATGATGCTTTATGATTCAGTCTCTAGTTCTCAATTCTTTTCATTGGACAAGTTAAAACAATATTTGACACATTCTTAAACAGCAGGGTATAATTTATTACAATCCAATTACAAAAGAATCACAAGAGAAAGGAATCAATTAGTTAGACTGGGAGGGCATAAAGAGCCACTGATAAGATGCACACAGCCAAAAAGAAAAAGGAAAAAACCTCGCAGGGTCAAATAAAGGAAGATCTTGCCTCTCCATGGAGCTTTCTTTTTCAGTTGACAAATGTTCATAAATTCGGCAGTGCTGAAGGAGCACCTGCCTCTCTCTGGGTCTTGAGACAGAGGCAGTGTGTGCCAACTGTCTAAGGCTGCCTGAAGGTAAAGCAGGCCCAGACTATTTTTGGAGTGGTATATTGACACTGATTTATGTCTGGTATGACAGACACGACAGTGAAGACAGATTCCTTGTCAAAAGGAGGTTCCTATAGAACAACATGTTCTGTGTAACCCTCTCCTGCAAGAGACCTTCGGGACACAGTGTGCAATCAAAACGGAGCTGCAGGCAACACATGTAATCAGTGAAGGCATGTTGAGCACAGGCCGATCTCGAGAAAGCTGTAGGTGATATTTTTGCTGCATATAAATGAGGTCTGCCAGTGATAACTTGTGTCTTGAACCAATTTCCTGTTCAGAACTGTATGCTCATAAATTGTTCAGAAATCATAAATTGTTCCTGGAACAGCACCTTCCTTCTCATGAAGAACCACTTAAAATTATGGTCATGAGGACACAAAACCCCCAATTTCTTCTCACATTTTGTGCTCCTCTGTTGCAACGAGAATGTGAGTTCACTGTGCAAGACTTTGTGGAGCCAATGTAAATTGTCCAAGCTGTGCTGAAAGCAATATAACTGTGCCTTTCTCACACCAATGAAGCATTGCTTGTGTTTTTCTAGAAAAACAGAGCTTCTCAGTTTGTTGCTGCAGCTGGCACATAAGCCTGGAAATGGGGAAACATCTCATTGTGTGCATCACCTCATCCAGGCACACCTTGAAAAGGTGACTGAAGAAAAGATTCTGAGGTGCGTCAGAAAGCTTCTACTCTAACAAACACTGTAAATGCTTTTTCCTATCCTTTGCACCTGCTTGTTTTTCTCTTACTCATGTGAATCTGTGCAGTATTTCCAAACATCCAAACACTCTGCAGCTCTGAGTAACAGACTAAGTCTCCAATTGTTCAGCTTACTGGCTTGAGACTATTGCTCGGTTAGCTGTGATGGAGTTTTCAAGAAAGACATCTCTCAATAACACGTCAACAGGGCAGCCTCTTTCCTGTAGGGCCTAATTTGAAAGTCTTTGGCTTGCTGATGTCCTAGCCACATAAAACTGTCATAATAAAGCTTGTTCTTGGCTAATATTTCATCCAGTACTATTGGAAAGAGGTATAACACAAACCAGAAAAGACCAAAATTCAAAGGAAATTGGGTGCAATCAGATGACTCAAGAAAAGAAAGAAAACATTAGTGGAACTCATGTTCAGCTTCTTACTGAGACAGAGTTTAAAATTGCTCTCAACTTTCAAGTAATATTTTTCATTAACCTAACTGTGAAACACTTTTAAATTCTTTACAATACCTTCTCAGGAGCAGCCAAAAAGTTAAAGTTATTCTTTTTAGGCTGGTTTCCTGTGAGTGTGATATTCAAACAACCACATTATTTGAGCGAGCATGCATAAATACACAATTAGAAAGTATGGGAATGAGTAAAGGAGGTAGAATTTACTAGTGCCCCAAGGTGAGGAACCTTCCAGAGCTGCTTCTTGGAAGCTCATCTTCAGGGCACAAAGTCAGAAGGAAGTCCCCCATGGTAATTATTTTCTCTTTTTTTGCTAAAATCAAAACTAGAAGAGCTAATTTTATTTTGAGTAAGCTGCATGATGCAACTACTTGAACCAAAACCACACAAAGATGACATATATCCTTCATTCTTCCAGGGTTGCCTTCCAACTTGTGTTTCTATCATATGGTACACAAGAAAAAAAATCAACATCTGAGTCCTCTCCCTAGGGGCCTACTTGTCATCTCCCATTCTCCAGCTATGTCAGTGGAAGTGGATAGGTGGTATAATAGTTAAAGATGCCTCAACAGACTCTGGTAGATGAGACAAAATGAATACTATGTTCATCGTCAATTCTGAATTCTTTGGCATCTCTACCTTTAACATCATTTATTTGTTCATGATTGATATAAGAAAACGTGAACTACTTTGGAAACTCTAGCAGCAAACACACCAGCTTCTGAGGCAGTTCTGTTTCTCTAGAAAAACTATAAAAACGATACAATATGATCATGGTGTCAAGATAGGAAAGTAACACATGGATATGAGAAACCAAAGATGATAAGGAGATGTGACGGTGTCCAACACTTCTGCAACGGATACAGAGATTACAAGGTTTGGGTTTCTGTTTTTATGTTGTTTTTGACCATAGAAAATCTAGACTACTTGAACTTTCATCCTAGAGAGAAAGTAATGAAATCAGATGGAGTTTCAGGTCAGTTTTCCTGCCCCACAAGCTTGCCAAAGGGAAAAGACTTTTTCAGAAGGCCTCATAATCAACATGGCACTGTCCTGAAATCCTTTGCAGAAAGGGCTACAAGTCATAGAATCTCTTGCAATGAATAAAAATGTACCAACATTGACATCATCACTTCTCTGTAGTAGTAATTACATCATTAGAAGTAATTACAGATTGATGAAGCATTACTTATTTAGCAGAGAAAGAATCTCTGCTAAGAGATCTGTTAAGATATAAGTATTGCCTTTATCATACAAAGAACCCTTTTTCCAAAGACTTCTACACTTACCTTGCTCTGAAACTTAGTGCTGTGCATGTAGGACTGCTCATAGAAATTCTCTAATTTATATTCAAACTAACAAGAAAATTTTGTAATTAGTTACAAGAGGAAAAAACCGCCTTTAGATAGTATTGCTGGATTTTCAAGACCTTAACTGAGAGGAATGAATTTCACACTTTCTTATCTGATGTTTAGAGAACATTTCTTGTGTATCCATTGTTACATCAAGAATTAAGCACAATAATAAAAGTAAAATTGAGATATTAATTTTACTTCATTTAATTTTCAGCAAGATATTGCAATGGTGTCTTTTCTTTCTCACTCTCTTTTCTTTACTCCCCACCACATCATCCTGCAGTCATCTTTCCCTTCTCCTTTTCCTCCTTATGCTACTCTTCATGTTCTTTCCTCCATCAATATCCTTCCCTACTTCTTTTCTTCTGAGGAAGAAACAAAAATTTCTCATAGTGTTTCTGGCCTTTCTCTTTGGACTTTATTTGTTCTGTTATCTACATTAATTTATTAACTTACTCTTCATAAAAGACTGCCACCTGAGTAGGCAAATGAGTATGCCTTTGGCTCCAGCCTCTGTCTCTTAGGCATGAGAGGAGAGCTGGAGTGCATGAGATAGCTGCCATGGGGTCATGCCATACAGGTGGTATGGCTTCCTTTGACATCTTGAGAAATAAAAACCAAATAGAGAAGGACCTTGAGCAGATAGGTCTCATTCTGCCACCACGATCTTTGTAAAAGAGCCCTTCATTGACAAAGTTTCTGGGGAAGTTACTCAGCAATGACTCCTACCTTTGGTTGGCTGTTTGCGCTTTTACACTTCGTGGACATCATGGCTAGAAATAGCGACACCAACACCAGAAATGCCAGCTCATCTCCCCATTTTTCTCCTGAGGCTTTCCTGTGCTTTTGCCAGAACCTGACTCATTAATGATCCATTTGATAGGCAGCCCTAAAGCCAGAATCCCATGGGAATGCCACATATCTGATTGGCTGTCCTGCTCACTTGTATAAGGAGATCTTTAACAGTAACACTTTCCATTCCAAAGCAGTCACTGCCTATCCTTAAAAACATGACTAAACAAGCCAGATATGGACCACTATTTATTTTACCAAGTAAATGGTCTAAAATTAATAGCTGCTGGTGTGCCGATGGCTGCTTGATGAGAATGAGGATGGCCCTTCTTTCAGCCTCACTCTCCATGATCGCTGGTTACGGCAATGCACCCACAGGAGTACAGTCCACAAGCCCACTCGTCCACCGCAGACAATGGTCAGTTACCTTTGCTCGAGACAGTAAGGACGAGACAAGTAGCTGCTGTTCAGGGCTGCAGCTGGTCAGTTCTGAATTTGGTGTTTGCGCTTAAAAAAAGACAGAAAATTAGGACCCAGTGAGGACAACATAATCTCTACCTATCCTGTGACAATTACATTGTGGTGCCTGCTGGCAGTGTCCTAGTAATTCCACAGAATGGAGCTGGTTCACTGGGACTTCAGTCGCAAAAGCTAAGATCATTCTGTGTAACCCACACATCAGGTTAGCCGTGTGCCTCTGTAGAGACACAAACCCTCAGCGAAAATGGAACAGTAGTGCCCATATTTCAACAAATTTCAATTTAGATGTTGACAATGTAATTGTTCTTGAAAGTGTATCCCTAAATACAGCAATGTCAAACAAAGCCCAGATCTTCTGATGCTTAGTGATTAAATGGGACCAAATGTACTTTTCAAACAAATGTACTTTCAGATTCCTCAGATTTTTTTTTAATTTACTGTCATCAGTAAGCCTACAGAAGTATGACTGAAAACAAAACTGTCTCTTAAATGCTGGTCTGTACTAAAACTCTAGTTAATGTGCACCTATGTTGAAAATGCATGTGCTGGTTGATTCTTTTCTCCAGTATATCTGGTTGTAGAAATATTTTACCTTTTCAGTCTTTTACAGGTCAAGCATCCATGTGATTCTTTTCGAAAGCCCTGGGTAATACTAGTTAATAAAAACTTTGAACTGAAGCTTTACAGGAAGACACCAACATCAGTATCCTTCATCTTCAGAAATCCTGTTAATATTAAGACTATCTCCACCTACAAAATTATTCAAGATGACAGATCAAGGAATACCCCAGGTAATGAGAGATAATAGAAAGTTGGAAGAAGCACACTGCAACTTTTTTTTTCTCTCTGCTCTCTGAAATGCTTTGGAGCACGTCTGAAGTAACTAAATGAAACTCTTGTTTACTAAAAATTTTTTAAGATTTTTGGCAATTACTATTTTACCTTGAGACACTACTACATGTGTCACAGGTCTGATGAATCCTGTCAACATAAGGTTGCGTATAAAGGCTGAAGGAGTATTTCTGTTGGTGGTAGTCATCTGCTTCACTACATTTTCCACTACCAAACTTGCTTAAAAAGACAATAGATTGAATGAACTTCTGGTAGTTCATCTAGTGGTGTTTCATTGTATATCCTGTCAGAGGCAAAAAGGGATGAATGGGAGGAATTTCTAATGCTGCATACTTTCAGACAACCAATAAATGTGTCAATTAACTAGTTATGCCTGGGGTAATTTCTCTAGAAGGTTTAGTTGCCAAAGTTTATACTAATCACAGAATGGAAAGAACAAAACCAAGCAGAATTATGTTGCAACTCACAGAAAGCATGGAGCTGAGTTGCCACATATATATATATCTGCAAATGCATTTGGAGTTCTTTTCCATTTTGAAACATGTTTGTAATACAAAATATATATTTGAACAATGTCAGTGCTAATTTCTTGTTAAATTTTGTTTCTGACATTGAGGCTTTCTGGGTTGACTGTTAGCAGCCAGTAGGAGCAGTCAGTAATACTGGCTTCTCTTGTTCTGAATTGCAGTGGAATTAGGTGGTTGCTGTGGGTTTTCTCCAGTGAGGATGTCTCCATGCCATTAGCTGTGATGTAAGCCGAATATTGAGGCACATATAGACATCCTTAGAGAGCAGTTAGCATTTAGGTGCATCTTAGCAACACTGAGGACAGTGGGAAGGGATGCTGCTTGGCTGGTTTTCCCTCACTCTGTCTGACATCCAAAGGAAAACTGAGGATCAGCACTGTTTCAGTCCCAGAGAGAAATCTATATTAAAAAATGTATATTGAAAAATGTATTGAAACACTCATGACAGAACCATATGGAATAAAGAATGCAACTAGACTCATTCACCATAATCACAGTGTTTCAACCATAAGGTGTGATAAAAATGTCTCCTCTTAACCCTGATAAACCCTGCATGAAGAGATGTTTGTGTCTTCAAGGAAAGAAGTTAAGAAATTTCCTTCTTTATGCATAATTTTCCTCATTCGGGCACAATACCTCCTCATAGCCGTACCTAAGAAAGAAGACAACAGCTTAAACTCATATACTAGTAGGTCAAAGCCAAAAGGACCAAATAAAGGGCAGCCTAGTCTGACCTTCAATGAAACAGATGTCATTGAAAGGCAGACAGGATGTATACTGACCTTCCTGGCTTCATTGCCAAAGGCAACAGGAGAGTGGACCAATTAGCGTCATCAATCCAGAAGGCAAATTTGCCAAATTTATTTCAACAAGCCAAGATAAGCCATGCCATGTATCATCAAAACGTTCCAGCTCTCACACAAATGTTCCACCTGACCCATGAGCAGGCGAGAGCTATTGTGGCGACATGCCCCAGTTGCCAAAAATTCCAAGTACCATCTCTAGGCAATGGGGTTAACCCGAGAGGTTTAGGAAGTTGCGAGCTCTGGCAGATGGACGTCACCCACATACCATCTTTTGGGAGATTAAAATATGTCCATGTTTCTATAGACACTTACTCTGGAGCAGTGTTCGTGTCAGCACATGCTGGAGAGAAGGTGAAGGATGTGATCAACCACCTAATGCTTGCCTTCGCTACTCTGGGAGTACCAAAGGAAATAAAATCAGACAGTGGTCCTGCATATGTGTCGACAGCCCTACAAAAGTTTTTCCAAAGTTGGGGAGTTAACCACAAGACAGGCATACTCCACTCTCCAACAGGCCAGTCTATTGTTGAAAGAGCTCATCAAACACTCAAGAGGGTGCTAGAGCAGCAGAAGGGCGGTGATGAGACCAGCACGCCCATCCTCAGACTGTCAAAGGCACTGTTCACTATCAACTTTTCAAACTGTTCCTTCGAAGACCCTAACCCACCAGTCACGCGTCACTTTAACGAAAATATACAATTAAAACTACGGGAAAAACCACCAGTCTTCATAAAAGACCCAGAAACGCAGACAGTTAAAAGCCCTTTCCCACTGTTAACGTGGGGAAGAGGCTATGGATGTGTATCCACCCCTACAGGCCCAAAATGGGTGCCAGGGAAGTGGATCAAGCCATTCCTGAATAAAGAAAATAAAAGGGAAAATACCCAGGAGAAGGGAATTACTTGAGTTGCATTGCATTTAGTTGCTTATTACTTAAATTCATTCATTCTTTACTGTACTTCCTTTGCCTTGTTTTCACTGATTTCATTCTTACAGATCTCGTTATGTCAGCCGTCACTACGCTCCCAGTGTTCCTGCTGTTAGGAGTGACCCAAGGATGGATAGTCCCCCAGCCTAAGGCCAACATCTGGACCACCCTGGCCAATGCACTGAACTAGTCCGGACTCTGTTTATCGATGGGCAGCACAGAAGAGCCGATGTCAACATGCCTGGTGGGAATTTCCCTAAAATCTAACGACTATCCCTTTACACGAAAAAGGCCTGACCCTGTTCATTCCTGGGACTTGTGGATGAGGATCTTCCCACATGCACCACAAGAACCACAAGAATTGGCCCTTGTTGGTTCTGCCAAAGCTACGTATTGTGTTAATTTCAATTATAAATTAAAAGGGAGGGAATGGTATGAACCTTCCATAACTAGAAAAACACACGTCCTAAATGTAAAACCTCACAATTTGGCCTATACCATTCCAACTTGGTGCAATGTTACCGCTCCCATCCCAGCCGAGTCCATGAAAGACCCTAGAAAGCTCCCTAGTGGAGTATTCTTCATCTGCGGCGACCGGGCCTGGGCCGGAATTCCCTCTCGTCTGAGAGGAGGACCCTGCACCCTGGGACAATTGGCTTTACTAACACCTGGAAAAACCACTTGGTTAATTGGACAACAAAAAGAAAAACTAAAAGATCAATTGAGGATATTAAAGAGGACTGCAACTCCGAAATTATATCCTGGCCATACTCAAAAAGGGTTGCAGTCTCTATATTTCTCCCATGGGTTGCAGCCGCTAGGGCCTTAGGCTAAATAAGCCATATCGAGTGCTGGCTAGGTAAGCAAGCGAATTACACCTCCAAGGCCCTAAGCGAACTCCTCGCAGACGAGGAAACTACCAGGCATGCAACCCTCCAGAACTGTGCTGCTATCGACTTCCTGCTGCTCACTCACGTGAAGAGTTCGAGGGACTGTGTTGCTTCAACCTCAAATCGCACAGCCAAAGCATCCATGGCACCATACAGAAGATCCAAGAGCAAGTCCATCAGCTGCAGCAAGAGAGCGAGGACTGGTTTGAAAACCTATTCAACAACTGGGGACTATCCAAATGGAGTGCTTCCATTCTTAAATCCTTTTTTGAACTGATTCTCATCATCAGTTTAATTATCTTGGCTTTATCCTGTTTTAAACATTTTTTGTTTAAGTTAATAAACAAAAATGGGGGAAATGTTGTGGTGACCCAGCCCACCGCTGGGCAGTCCAATGCTCGTCAAATCTTGCCCATCCAATGGGCTGACGAGTCAGAATCTGAGGGGCTGTCTGTGGGCGAGGCTGAGGTCTGAGGCTCAACCTCCCGTTCTGGAAAGTTCTTAGTTATTCGATTACCTATTGGTTGCTGTTGGTTCTCCCCTCCCCTGTTCACATCAGATTGGTTAAACGTTACTGGGTTCCTCCCCTCGTGTTGTTGTTCATTGGTTCTTCCCGTTTGCTCCTCCCAACTGTCCCCTCATAGAAAATGGCTTGCACAATCCTGCCCCGCGGCTTTTTTGTCCCTGACACCTTTGGGAATAAAATTCCTGGAACTCGAACGAAAAGGTCGTCTCCTGCCTCCTTTTTTCCCGGGAGCTTGGGATAGCTACATCTGGTCTCCTCAAAGCGTGCTTGCTGTGCTTGGAGCCAATGCAGCCCAGGTATTGGCCGCCGAGAATTGGACACACTTTGGTAGTCGTGTCTGCAGGAAGGTCACTGAAGCCTCCCCAACAGGAGAGACACTCCTGAGGCTGACCCCAAGTGACAGTTTCCTTCTCTCCCTCTCAGAATAGCCAACAGAGTGAATTTACACTCCTGTAAACACATCACTGTTAAAATGATGTGGACGATTTGCTACAATTGAAATTGTACTAAAGATCAAGTATACAGATATACATTTAATAAGGAAATAATCCCCTCTCACCTCACAAGGGAATGGGGATGCAGTGATTGACAAATGACCTTGGGAGTCAAGGTACAGAGTTGTCTTCCCAATTTCTGATTCTGCAGACTGACAAGAGTAAATTCAGACCAGTACATTCAGTCAGTATCTCACAGGAAAAAGCAGGATTTCAAATGTCTAGTGGCTGAATATAGTGACTTTTCAACAAAGGCTTATACCAACACTTTAATGAATTAATCGGTGTTTCTACAGCTCATCTTCCCTCACAAACTATGGATCTTCCACACTTATCCCTCATTTGCTTAACATTGGCCATCCTTGGCTGCAATTGTATAGTCCTGTTTTTCCCTCATAGTTTGTTTCCAAGGTAGCAAAATTGCCTCATTCTTTTTTTTTGACTGTGACTGTTTCTACATGAGTTGCAGCTGCCCCCAGTGTTTCTGCTGTTTGTAACTGCAACTTTGATTTAGCAATAGGGATAAGCCACAGGCTTTTTGCTTTGATAGATCCTATACTGGTTAGGTTGTAATCTGGATAAGGCTCCAGCCAGCTCCTCAGATTGCAATTAATTTGAGCGCTTGGAAGGATTGTGAAGAGGTCTGTGACTCTTTCAGACCCAGCAGATTCTGCAACAAGAAGGACCTCAGGGATTTATCAATGAATCTAGAGTAATTCAGCATTCCTTGGTTAATAACAACTAAAATAAAATATCAGTTATCATTAATGTAATTATACAGTTACACAAATTAATTCAATCTGATTATAAACAGGTCTGTGAAGAAACCACATGTTTTACGTCTTTAAATGGTTACAGTGAAACAACAACTCAAAGCTCCTATATGGGGAGGCAAAAAAAAAAAAAAGAAAAAAAAGCTAAACCCAAAATTAAAACACTGGTTCAGACTTTCAGTTTATCCCCCTGTGTGATTTGGGGAAGCAGGGAAGAGAGAGAAAAGGGTCTTGCTTCTCACTTTTTCTCCTCTTATTAAACTCTAATATTTCTAGCTACAAGGGGGACTAAATAAAAACCAGGCACATATTATCTGTGGTTTTTAACATTAGATCAGCTGAAAACCGTCCTCCTTTACTAGGAAGTGCCTGTATTTGCCAACAATTCTTTGTGTCTGACTCATTTCCTTATTACCTCTCTCCCCTCTTCTGTTTTCCCTTAAGGGGTTGACTTTCCCCCACCTCAAACAAAAATAATTTCTTTGGCATATGAAGGTCAAGGACAGATTTCCTAATGTCTGCCTGCTTGCATGCCTATCTCTCTCTCCCTCTCTCTCCTTCTATCTGTCTACTCCTCTAAGGCATCTATCCTTGTAGGTTCTTGGAGCACATAAAACAGGCTTTGCTCCATATAAATGCACTTATTTTTTTTTTTTTTCAGAAGATGAACCCAGATGGGCCACTTAAGATTTTGACATTTAGTGATGTGACCAAGAAGTCTACCTATGCTCTGCAAACCTGACTCAGTAGCTATACAGCAACGCAAAGAAGTGCATGTAACAGCAGGAAGGATTTATTTTAAGACCAATCTCAGCTCTGATTTTGACTATCAAAGCACTCTTCCTCCTTTGTGAATAGTTCAAGGGGGCAAAAGAGGCTTTAATGGGCTAGTCTCTCTCAGCTCCAACCATACACTGTGACCAAGAGAAAGGTAGCAAGTCCGTTGCTCTCTGTTCTGGTGGTGCCCTCCAAATCTTGGAGGATGCTCTTTGTACATTAAGTGGGTAGTGAAAGGATTTAACACTACTCTCTTACTGCCTGTTTCTTTTTGCGCAGGAGACAACTACATAGCACATGTAGTGCTATATATAGCATATGATATACAGAAGGTAGAGCACAGAAGAAAAACAGCTGCGATAAACATAAGGTAGGCAAGCATGCTTTCAGTCTTGCATTTTTATGATTTAACCAGGAAGGGAGCAAAGGCTGGAACACAAAAACTGCACCTTGACTGCTAGCTACAGTAATAGATGCCAAGGCAATTAGTCAATCCAGACAAGGGAAAAGCCAAGAGCAGTGCTTTTTAAGCAAGGAAGAAATCTTTAACATCTTCAAATCCCATTACTCAGGAGAGGCTTTTTGTTTCCACTCTGAGAGAATATTCACTCTCTCCATTTACGTTTTCATTTACTAAATGATCTACAGATAAGTTATGCTTTCTGCAAATTTCAGACTGCTTTATTTCTGGCACTTAGTGTCATGTCAGAGGGAAGTATTGTAGATAAGTTAGTTGATCAGACTGGGATTGAAAGCAACACAATTGTAGCACAGAAGACTGACCAGGAAAGAGCTTTGGAAATGCTATATCCTACAGAAGACCACTAGATTAAGAGCATATTTCATCTTTTATAACCATGGCTCAAACAGAAGAAAAAGCTCAAATGGGAGTAATGATTTGGGGTATTCATCCTTAGATGTTGTAACGGAGCCTGGACTTCAGGGAACACTAAACCTTCTTCCTGGAGGTCAGATGACCTTTCATTGCCTCAAACTAAGTATTAAAAATGGAAACGTTAGCCGTCTTTAATCAGAATTGAATTCCTGGTGTGCAGGGTGGCAGCCTAACGAGACACTTTTTCCAAACTCTGGCTTTGCAAATACTACTGTCTAGGACAGTTAGGGAACCAGTTGAAATGCTATGTAAACTTAACAGCATTTGTAGAAAGAGATACTGAAATTATAGACTGTAAGTCTTCTCATAACAATGTCAAATCTAAGAGTAATGCTTATTCAGTTGGGAATTGTAAACATGACTACTATCAAAACATACTTCCTGCCAGTACTAATCTGTGCAGAGTTTTATTTATTGCTCCTAGAGGGTTATTCACACCATCAAATTTGGACATCTCACTCAGGTATGATTCAGAGGATCAACACTACATTTCTTAAAGAGTCAACAGAGAGAGATGTAGGCACTTCCCAGGCACAGGGTAATTCTGTGTAATTAGGTCAGATGCCTAATGCTACATAAAGTATATGGTTTGCATGCTTCCTGCTAGGGCCTTGCTGGTCTTGCTAATTCTGTGATAGCTGCCCTGGATGGGATTTCCTTGGGGTGGCAAACACTTCCATTTCTCCTTTTCCTGCCACCACAGTCTCAGCCTGTCAAACCCCATCCTTTCATTTTTGCTTTTTACCCCTGTGGCCACTCTGTACTTTGCTCTCTTCCCATGGAAGTCATGAACCTCTGTGTCAAAGCGAGGGTTGGGGGGAGGGTGGTAGTGGTGGGGATGGCACAGGGAGGGACCGGCACAAGCATTAAATACTGGGATTAACTCAGTTGGTTAGACCACAGTTCTGATAACACCAGGGTTCATCTCCATACAGGTTCATCCCCATATGGGCCATTCACTTAAGAGCTGGATTTAATGGGTCCCTTACAACTCAGAATATTGTGTGATTCTGTGATTAAGGATGCAGACAGCCATGCATGGGTGTGGTGAATGTTGTGGATGTGAATTGCAGCTGCTCTTAATACATCCTTCAGTCTCCCTGACCAGCTGCCTTGTCTTTTCCTGTTCCCTGCTTTGCTGTACCTGTCAGCTCTTGAGATGCTTTTTTACGTGTTGATAAACTCTGCAGGAAAAGGTAGAGGAGTGATATATATAGTCATAGTCTGATATGTTCGATATATTAATCAAATGTCTCTATGAAAGCATGCTGCAGGCACAACCCCTCTATGTATTTTGAACATTTTGATAAACCTGGTAGCACAAACTCAGGAAAAGTTTGCTCCTCCCCAGAAAGTTTAGACAAAAATGGCAAAGACGAGTTTTGATGTCAAAAAATCAGCATCTCCACAGACCAACTGTGATTATGTATCTTTATACAGACTGAAGAAGTAAGGTGAAGAAATAGACCACGAAATAGACCATGTTTGACTACCTGAGAATGCTGTAAGTCTGATCCTCAGAGATGAACTTGAGAACACCTGAAAGTGCACAATGCTTAATTGTATAATTATAAAAGCATAAGCTGTCTGGATACAGAATGAGCTCCAACTCTAAGAGGCTGGGGAAATTTAACCCTACATATTGTAGATTACTATTCCTTTAAAATTGTTAATATAGCTTCAGCAAAAGATACTGCCGGAGGCATGACCAATTTTAAATGCTGTATTTGCATTCACTATGTTTTAAAATAACAGTCTGGGTAAATTAGTCCCATTTGGACAACATCTGCTCTTTCTCAGCTCCTCAGACTCTGCTGTATCAGAAATGAATGTGAATGGAAGATTTTTAAGTTGCCTAAAAAAACCCCCCAAGATTTTACCCCACTTTAAAGATACATGATAATGCTTTGCAAGTGTAATTTTAGATTGCAAAGGTTTAGAGGGTTTTCTTTTCTTATGACTGTTGCACCATGTGGTCTGGATAAAAAACTGGCTTTGGTTACCAATAGTGTTAAACAGGAAAACAAAACTCCACATGAGTCAATGCTTGAAAATTATTTAATCATGGCACACAATAAAATTTTACAATTCAATACAGTATATTTTCTTAAGTTGAGCTCACTTTCATTAAAGCAGTGGTAAAGAAGCAGCACTGGAAGGAGTTTAGGGGCATAGTGGGCCAAATGGTTGCCATGAGTGGCAGCACTACCCTAGGAGCTCTGGGAGCTGGTGGGGTCCCACAGCTCTTGAGTACTGACATTCCCAGTACATCACCTGGGGACATGGGAATGTGGTGGTGGTGGTGGTGGTGGTGGTGGTGAGAGCTGCGTGATCCTGGAAAGACAAAGCAGTCACAGAGAAATAGTTTGTGAAGGCCTCCAGGAGGCAGGTGAAGACCTGCTTCTGTCATTTAGCCATCTCACCCTCAGTTTCTTCGTTTTTAAATATGACTAAACCTTTCTTTGCCTGCACAGCTCAATTCTACTGCTTTCATCTTCAGGCGGTGTTGCAGAGCAGAGCAGCACCTCTGCCCTTCCAGCATGACATGGACAGTCCACAGTTGGGCTTTTCTTCTGGAAACAAGTATTTTAGAAAGGGTTGGGTACAGCATAGTCAAAGGCCTGGTGACCTCAAGTCTGCAGAAACGAATGCTTGAGTTCCTCACATCTTGGTTTTTTCCTTCAGGATTCAGCAAATTCAGCACCAAGTATCAGCAATTGTGGTAACAGCTCTGGGACCTATCATCTTGGCTTGAACTGAAGAAAATTTAGTGAAAGTTCAGACAAGCACAGACCAGATGCCATGATTTGAACATTAAGAAATTTTGCAGCCTTATTTAAAACAAAGACTTCCGATTAAATGAAATACAAGAATAAAGGATCTTTCCTCATCTTCAAGATCAGTCTTGAAGTCTTTTGCACTCTCTCCCTGTGCATAGTTGCTTGTTGTATCATCATCTTGGCAAAAGTTAAACATGAAACCAGGATCATTTAGAGCAGAAGAAAGTTCTGCTTTTACATCCACAGACATGGAGTTCATTCTTGCAGAGGACTTGGACACAGACCACATTGTGCATGTGTGTGCAGAGAACAGAGTTCCAGAAAAGGAAATAAAAATCACCAAGAAGTGCTGGGAGAGTACTTTTGCTCACAGAACTGATAATTCTAGATGATAGTCATTTTGGCTCTCCCTTCAAAGTCTCCAGCAACAGAAAATTGAAATCAAAACAGGAAAGACAAAGGAAGATGAAAGAGAGACATACTAATGATAGATTGAAAAATGATACACATGAAACAATTTAATCCATGACTGAAGACAAAATGATTGCCAAGTAATATTTTAGTCAATCAATATGTCTCCCTGCCTTTTACACAAAGGCCAGTGATTAAAGTAACTCAGTCCTACTTAGATGCAGTAAATTTTCTATTTCAGAGGAGATTAATAACTCCAGGACATGTATTTCCGGAAGATTCAAATGCTTTTGCATGAATCTTAATTTCCATTAAGAAAACAAAGACACAAAAAAGATTCTAAACTTTATTTACAGAGGGCAACATTGGATCGTGTACATGAAGGTTTCAAAGTCTTGAATATGCAGAATGGAACCTTTTAGAAATTAAGTCAGACTTGCTAGCTATAGAAAACCAGTGGAAAGAACTCAAAAGAGCAAAATGGCGAACAGCTGTTGAGAGAAAGCAGGGGGCAGAGAGCAAGTGCCTATTAGAATCCTAGAATCATAGGTTGGTTTGATTTGGAAGGGACCTTAAAGATCATCTGGTTCCAACCCCCCTGCCCTGGACAGGGAGTTCACTCACTAGATCAGGTTTCTCAGGGTCTCATCCAGCCTAGCCTTTAACATTTCCAGAGACAGGGCATCCACAGCCTCTCTGGACAACCTGTTTCAGTGCTTCACCACTCTGACTAAAGAATTTCTTCCTTATATCTCATTTAAATTTGCCCTACTTCTTTGTAAAACAATTGTCCCTTGTCCTCTCACGATCTGCCCATATAAAAAGTCCCTCTACCTCCTTTAACAAGCTCCCTTAAGGCACTAGACAGCTGCTAAAAGGTTTCTCCAGAGTCTTCTCTTCTCCAGGCTGAGCAGCCCAATTTCTGAAATGCTTTTGTGATCTCACTAAGATCGCTTCAGATGCCATCCAGATCTGAGTCTTACACTAAGTTTCTTTAAAAACAGTTTTAAAATAGTCCAAAAGCTATTTCAACTCATAAAGAAATTAATAATTTTTAGTAAATTCTAAGAAATTAGTTCTTACCTAAAAACAGTGTCTGGTATATCTGGGCCTGATCCACTGAAATTTTCACAATAATAGAAATCGTTCTGCCTCCTTACAGTACAAAGCTTGACACAGCCATTTGTATGGTAGATCCATAATTTACTCCCTTAAGACTAGTGATTGTAGATTGGCAGTTGGACTCTTGGACAAACTGTGAGGCCAAAAAAGACCATTTTTTTTCATTCTTGATAATGTAGAAATGAAGTTAACACAACCCTGCCAGCAGCAAACACTTAAGCCTCTGTGTACAAATATTGGGCAGGTAGGTAGGTAACACATATTTCTGACTTGTCAAGTTGTTTCACTTTCTAAAAGCAGTAATTTGGAAAATGGAAAAATATATTAATAGAAGTTAGCTCTTCCACAATATGTGCCAAAAGTCTCTTTAAATATAGAGCTGAAACTGTTTTTCTTTAATCTTGTTAGTTTTCCGTCTTCTTTACTCTTTCCTTCCTTTTCTTTCTTCTGAAAATTGCAGAATTATCACCTGTTGTCATCTCCATGTATGTTCATACTTGTTTGAATGTGAGTCAAACATTAGTCTGTAATTTAATTGAAGGCTGTGAGGTTTATGTTGGGCTGAGCGCTAAGCAGCTGCATGTTCTGCCTGTGGCCTTGAATCAGAAAAAAAAGGGGGCAGCATTTCAAGTGAATGTGAAGCCTTTTTTGTGAAATAAAGTTGATGAAGAAGGAGAAAGTTCGTTCTCTTCACCTTCACAAAACCCTGTGTTACATATGGGAGGGCTTTGACCACCTCAGTTTCTCTCTACGAACTAGTGACTGAAAAGTTCTAAATTTTTAGCCACTGAGGAGCTAACGTACACTGTTTACAGAAAGTCAGGAAGCCAATGTGTTAAAGGAACTTCCACAATTAGAGTTATTCAGAGACTCCAAATCATGTATTTGATGAACTAGAAATATAGAAATATAATACTGATGACAATGCAACTATATTATCTGCCTTGTCTTTTAATACTGTCAAAGCAAAGTGCCATAATGACCATTTAATCTATCTCATAATCCAGATTCTCTGTTTACATTCTTTATTGCTACACTTGATAAAATATAAATACATCATCTTGTTTTTTACCATAAACACTGAAATAGTTTACTGGATCAGCAACTGAATATACATGCTCATGTCGCTGTGGCAAATACGCTGATATTTTAAGATCTCAGTTCCTCATTAATTCAGAATGCAAAATCCTACTAGATTTTTTCTTTGAGTTGTGTTTAGGATCTTAGCTGTAAAGAACAATAAGGTTATTCTTCCAAAAGGGAGTGGGAGCGTTGTCCCTCCATGAAGAAATGGAAGAATTCTCACCGAAAATTCAGTCTTTCAATTAACTGCCATAAAAGTATAGCTACTCCCACCATGGGTGCTGCTCCCATGGCCCTTTCAGTTCTCAGCAGAAGCACCCTAAGAAAGCTTTCCAGAACAGTGCTCAAATAGAATATCAATATTTGGAAATCGCTGTTACAGACTATAGTAGTACACCTTCCTTGGCTGCTCCAAAACCACCATCAGCAGAGGTCATTGCCCAGGTACATGCCCAGACAGATGAAGCAGCTTGGAAATGAATGGCAGCCACTGGAAATGAACTGCCAAGAGCATGGAAAACAGCTACAACAAGCTGAGATTTCAGCATCAGTAATGATCAAACCTGAGTGTAAAGGGTTCATGTTCCAAAGATTGGTGGTATCATGAAACATTATCTATGGAAATGGGTGCTTACCCAAAATGTCCTCATTTTCAGGTTGCAGGCACCCAACAGTAGATTTAAATAAATATGTTTGTATCTTCCATGTACTAGCCCAGTTATTTTATTACCTGGCAAATTACTGAAACAATTGTGTTTGCTTATTTTGTTTATACAATTATTTCCTAATTGCAAACTATTACTGACGTATTTTAAGAACAATTTTCTTTCTCACTGAATGCTAAAGGAAAGTAAACTACTTTGCTTAGAGAAAGTTGGAAATTGCTTTATTTCTTCTGCCTTGGGATTTACAGATGTTTCAGTGTTCATCGTGCTTCATTTACAGACATTGGCCTTTAACATATGAATTATTTTAGCCCAAGGACCAAAAAAAAAAGCACACATGTTTCTTGCCAATGTCAGTGCATCCTTGGTTTTGGGGAACAGCCTTGTTCTACAGGAGAAAAAAAAATTAGGAATACGCTGGTACCAGTTAGGAACATATTAGTACAACATTAATTATAAACTGGAATGTGTCAGAATTAAGTGAGTTATGATCTGGCGAGGACCTGCAAACTATAGTCAGATACTTAATAAAGTTTAGACATGCAGCTGTGAATACTTCTGGATCCTTGCCACCTTTTATTAGAGTGGCGCCCAGCAACGCTGCTGTAGTTAAGGGTCTGTCAGCATTTCCATTATAAAATCCCATTTTTTTAGGGCTTTGTAACTTGCCCATTTTAAATCACATCAAGCTGAAACTTGTCATTAAAATTGTCAGGAATAATTTCTTTTAATACACAAATGTTACTTAGTGTTTCAATCTATCATTGTTTTGGATTCAGAGAGGTCAAGAAAATAAAGTAAGTGCATGTCCTATTTTATTAGAAACTTTTTTTGCCATACTTCCAAAAAAGAAACCCCAAACCATGTCACAAAACAAAGGCTTGAGTTTGAAAAATATATATTTTTAGCCCCTTAGGGCTGAATTCTGCTTTTTGTTTCCCACTGAGGCATAAGCAGAGAGTACAAAAATGGCATTACATTCTAGTTTCTCAACCTACTGTCTTGAAGAATTGTCAAGATGGTTTGAATAAAACACCATCTGATTATCAATTCTGTGCATTGTGGTTTTTTGTGTTTCTTTTTTTGTGTTGTTTTACACTTTAGATTTTACAGTAGACTTTTCATTTCATTTCCTACTTGTTTTCTATCAGGGCATCAAGTATTTTAGTCTGATGTTTATACAGCCCCAGAGCAATGGAGATTCACACCACCTGGGGATCTTCTGTTCAGCCAATTAAAAAAATTCCTTGTCACTCTGACCTCCCTATTTCTACCTTCCTTTATGAAAAGAAAGCAAGGAAAATTATTTGGACAGGTTAGTTTTTTATATCCTTACTTCCCTGTGCAATACAAAGCACGTAACTATGAAAGACGTGCAGTTCTATCCGGGTTTCCTGTCAGCTGAGGTTGCATCTTGGTTTTGCACTGTGTGTGTTGTGCATGTGGTCAGAATAGGAACCAGCCAGTGAATTTTCTTAGGGATCCTTTACCTTCTTTCTTTCCTCTTCTACTATTCTCCTAACACATGCGAAAAAAATAAAATAAGTTACTCAGACTGAAGTTTACCACTGGTTTGTGGTGACCACATAACAGGAAAGAAAACATGAGTTTTCAGTCTAGGTGAGCCTGAAAATCTAGAGCAGAAATTGAGGGAGAAAGGTCTTGTAGGAATTGAGACTTAATTTTTTTTTATTATTATTGCTGTATTTGATCAGAGGGGCAAAGAGCAGCTTTGTTACCCACTTGGAAACTTCTCAATAACTGTGGAAATTATTCTTTCCAACATACCATAAGTGACAGACAGCTCCACATATTGTCAAGCTATCACCTGGTCTCTCCTTTCTAAGGCATGCAGGCAAACTGAAACCAATGAGACATAATGGAAGCAGTGATGCCTACATCATAAATACTGGAAGTATATCTGTCAGCCCACATCCAGCCCAACAGTCACAGCACCAGCCCAGCCAGGGTTGCTGTGCACCAAATCTGCATGTTCTGTACAGCCTCGGGTAAGAACATGAAGCAAGTTCAGCTACTTGACCTGACATTCCCTATGGATTTACCCTTATGTCTTGCTCCTGTCTCTTTAGAGATGGCCTCTCATCTCTTTAACTGCAACTCCAGTTTATAATCCTAAATTTGTTGCGTCCCTTAGCTCCTCCATATCCCACGTTTGATACCTGTTCCATGCCCTCAAACTTTTTCTAAGGCTGAGCATGACTGTCCATATCCTGTCTGACAATCAGACAGACTGACCGTAAGGGACTGGATTTGGGCTCTAATGGCAAATTCAAGGTCATGTCAGTGGCCTTAGCAAAAGAGTTAGTTGATGTGTTTAGACTTAGTTTGTGCAGGGCTAACATGAATGCAGGATTGATTTCCACAGTTCATCCGATGAGCAATAACTGGTTAATCCACTTGTTACCTGATAGTACACCTGAGACCTACCTTTGAAAATGTAGTCTCAAGTAACCCCTCCCCCTCCTCCTCCTCCTCCTCCTCCTCCTGCCATCCCTGCCCGCCAGCCCCCCCCACCCCCACCTGGCCTCCAAATTCCTGGTGAGGTGAGCATGGTCATTAGTTCCTTCAATGATGCATCAGAAACAGATCAATTGTCTGTAAAACTCTCTGGCTTTCTAATAAGCAAAAATAACGACTTGGACAGTATCAGACCTGAAATACTACAGCACATGGTATGTGAGGTGTCACAAGCAGCAGTAGCAGGGCTCTGTGTTGGAGTTGTGGTTTTAAGACACATCATTCCCAGTAACTCAAATCAATCTAAAATCTCTCCATCAGGATTGTTAAAGTCAGAGAACTCAGCATACCCGGATGTCTCAAGGAGCAGTAAATTAGCAGCCTTTAAGCAGAACATGACTTCTGCAGTTTGCCATCTTGAGTTTCATTAGCCAGTGTTTCTTGTTCATCTCCTTCATGAATTACATTCTCATCCTTTAATTTGCCTCTTTTAATAAGGGGTTCATTCCCACCTTCCCCAGTCCAAATGGAGCAGGTTATTGGCATTTTTGCTCTAGGTGTGAAATCAAGGTGTGGATTTTCCAGGTGCTGAGTGCTGGGTTGTTTTTAAAGCAGTCCAGGAGTACTCATGGGGCAGCACTTGAAAATCAGGCAGGCTGTGTAGAAGGGCCTAAACTATGAAACCACAAAAGAGACAGCTCTAGCGTCTGGATCCTGGCCATGCCTCAAGGAGTGCTCTGACAGCCAAAGCATATTGACCCAAACAACCTTACCATGGTTGGCCCCGCTCACTTGATCACCCAGTAGGGAGGGGATTCCAACAATGCCAAAATCACAGCAAAGGTACCCCAGTTTTCAGACCATTAAAGCCTGAGGAAAGCCTCTCTTTGGCCTATATAGTATGCTCACTCTTTCTCCTTCTGCCAGAGGGGCATTTTCTTGCCAGGTTCAGAAAGAGCTGATTAAAAATTTTTTTTGGCCTGAAAGAAAATAAGAACTTAGGCTGGCTTAAGCTGTAACAAAAGTGTCTGCGTTTTTTCTGTATTCATAAATTAAAAAGTAGCTTAAAGTATTAATATCCAAACATTTCTAGCCTCTGAAAAGCTGCTGATAGAAGAATGCTAGAGCAAACTATTGGAAACAGGCTGTTCTTAAAACTGTAATGCTGATTGACCAGGTCAGCAGGAGCAGTTGTGGTAGAAAAGTGTTGCATCGTTGCCATGGCAGCTGACTCCTGGAATCCTTGGAGCACCTCTCCTCACATTCTCTGCTCAGCACCCGCATAAAGGACAGGCCCATGGCTGGCACAGCCTTGGGCAGAAGCACAGTGTGTCCGAGGGCCACAGGGGCAGGCAGGCCGCAGAGGGGTCTGGCCAGCTCACAGGAGCAGAGCCACTTGTGAGGGATGAAGCAGAACCTCTCGTCTCTCTCCAGCCACTCATCTTCAAACAACTGTGTGAGACATTATGCTGTTTTTCTGTCCAGAGCTGCTGCACAAACTGACCTCTCACTAAGGCTGTGACAATTCTGTGGTTCCCAAAAGGGGATTCTTTTGTGGCAATGTGGTGAAATTGAATGCAGGGAATACCTGCTACAGAGGAAGCCAGACCTGGGACAGACAGTGTCAGGGGACTTGACAGCTGTATTCCAGACCACTACATGCAGCAGCAACAAGCCAAGTGCCCACCAGTACCATCAGGATCAGTCTGTATGTATGCAGCAAGTCAGCAGATGGAGCAAAAAAGTCAGCCTTCAGGAAAGATAATAGCACAGGAGAGGCCATATTGAGGCAGTCTAAAACCCACTCCCTTCCCTAAATATGGTGCAAGAGAAAAAAAATCCTGGTATCTTGAGGAAGGTCTAAAGCACAGAGTGACACAGATGTAGCTATTAGGAAATACTACGTGCAAGGGACTGTTCAGACAGGAACACTGTTCCACATGGAAAAATGCAATAAAAGGCAAAAAAGAAGCCACATCTGTGAACACCAGCTGTTGCTATCAATATCATGGGGAACATTTAACTATCATGAATAGCTAATTCTTGTTTAAAATTAACATGGCCAGTTTCATCTGCTACATAAAGTCATTGACTTAGCTTTGTAGAACCACAGGGAAAGGTACAAACCACAAGGCTTATCAGCACTTAATTCATACAACAAACAGTTGAAAAAATAATTTCCTGGATCATATCAGTGTATATGTCAAAGCCTGGGAAATTAATGGCATTGGAAGGCTCACTAAAAAAAGTTGGCAAAGCTGAAAATCCTGACACCTTGACTGTGCAAACAGCATGAACCTGTAGAAAGACAACAAGACACTGAGCTAAGTTCTGGCAATATTTTTTAGCAATCTGCCCTATATTGATGCTTCCTGGAGAAAGGTGAGAGAAGGTGTGGCAGAAGTCAGTAGAATCAATCTGTTATTTGTATCTGAGTAACCATCAGTTATTCTAATATTTTAGTCTTTCGTGGTCGGACGAAGCTTTAATAAGAGACAGCTTTGTCTCTGCTGTGCAAAAACTTCCCAGGGAAGCAAACAAACAGCTCCAGAGAGACTCAATTCATATTTACATCAGGGCCCACTTAAACAGCCTGATTAATGCAAAGGGAGTTAAATAGAAATGAGTGTCACTAGAGGCCTGTAGCTATTCACCCATTCTCTTCTGCTGTGTCATGCTGAGTGTCTCTAACAGCAGATAACTAGGTGGGAGATGCCAAGAAGTCAGCCTGGCTTCTCCCATTTAAGGACACTGCACTCAGGGCTCTGTGCTCAGCTGTGATTCCCACTTGCAGCTCTCTACACCACTCTGGTGGTTTAGAGGGACTTTGCTCTTCAAAGCTGCCTCCAGTGCTGCCGGCATGTCTAAATGCTGCACCGCACCATTATCCCTGGCTGCCAGAGTGTTCCTGCACAACCCAGCACTGCTGGCTTCTCCAAATGTCTGAACGTCTTCATCTGGTGCTTGAAGAGCTCAGTGTCCCGGAGAAGGACCACAGTTGCAAGACTGAGCAATTGTGTGAGCATTTGTGTACTGTTTCTGACTGTCATGTAGGTCTGCAGAAAGAGAAACAACAGTGTCACATTCTCGGATGGATCCCATTTAAGGGAAGAATTCAGACTTGTGAGAACAACCACAGCTTGGACATGTGGCTGATTGAAATACATACATTTTCCATTAGGGGAGACTGAACTACAAAAGATGGACATGTTTGGTTTTCATTTCATAGATACTTTATTAGGGATTTAATTTGACTGCATTACATGCTTAGGGCAGGCTGTAGATTTGAAAAAATTTGTTGTTGATTTTTTTAATGTTCACAAATTAAATGAGAGGCTGATTTCTGCCCCAGTTCACTAGTACAGCAGAGTCATAGGTCTCACCCTCTGTTTCCAACCCCTCTGACCTATCCTGGGGATGGGGATCTGGCTGCAACCAGAGAAAAGCCACTAGGAAAAGCACCCATATTACAGAGTTTTGAGAAAACTCACATCTTTAAGAGCTGATGGTCAGGTAACTGTGCACATCACTGTCTCCCTTTTCCAGCAGTTGCTACCACACTTCTCAGGCAGCACAAAGAAGTCTGACCAGAGCCATTGATTCTGGCAAAGGTATTTGAAAGGCGCAATGGGAACAGCCCCATATTACAACCAGCTCCACCTGCCTTGGTCAAAGTTTCTTAAAAGTGCAGCTGGAACATTTGGAGGCTTAATAAGCATTTCATCTGCTTCTCAAACCATCTAAGGGGTTTGTCTTGTTTTTTACAGCTGGTTAGTTTAAGTGGTATATCTAGTAAAAGGACATTATTATCTATACAAAACTCAGAGCAGATATATGAAGAAGCAGAAGGCAGCTGTGTGCTCCTCTTGTTGCCTGGTAATCCTTGTATACCCGAGCTGCTTCACCACCTCACTTTCTAAATTGTGAATGACTACCATGTTGCTGGGATGGCTGTGTTTCCTACTGAAACAAACCTTCTTTAAGGTTTAAGAAATAAAAAGATGGTAATGACAAGTGAAAAGGCCCCTAGATGTATCAGCTGCAACATGTATTCCTGGTGGACTGCCTGTTTAAGAAGTTCATGGAAGGAGGCATTATTCTATACAACTTGAGAATGTGAACATCATTGCCATCTGCAACTGCAGGGACAAGGAAATTGATGCTTTTTTCCCTCATCTGAACATGAGAATAGACTTGTTTGCTTTTGCTGAATGGATGGGGGCTGTTCCCTTCACAGAGTTTGCATGAAAACACATCAAAAGGTGCTTGAAATATAATCTGGTTCCAGACAGTAACAAGCAAAAAGTTAAAAAGAACATGCTTGCTTACCTATTGTACCGCTGTTTCTGGAAACAGAGCCAAATACACATTTTCAAGAAGTGACAAAACTACATGGTTGCTGTCTGTCTTGAGAAACCCTGTGCCACAGAATAGCCAGCACATGGTAAGTCATAATATAAAACCTAACATTGCCACCCACAAAATAAAATTCAGCTCCAAAATGCAGACAAACACTAGAATGGTATACAGAAAAGTTGTAAACTACATACTGTCTTCAGTCATCTGATGTAAGTGCACAGAAAAGACTCAGAAAGAGCTGAGTAAAATGTAAAATGAGAAATTCGGAAAAACTCAATAAGAGTTTTTCTTTAAAGTATGTCTAGAAATCTCTTCCAAGTGTGTGACATGCAGCTTGATGCAGAAGGCAAGATACGACCTCAGATATGGAGAATAACAAAAAACATGTCCTGTATGTTTAAATACCTCAGCTTCTATATCTGCAATACTGATAGGCTTCACCAGGAGTTTGTGGGTGCTCAGCAGGTGCTCAGTTTTCAGGCTTCTGCTTTGTGTGCTTAATTATAAAAGCAGTGGAAGAGTTTTGTATATAGAAGCAGCAGGTCACTCATATTAGAATAACTTAGACCTATAGATGTTTTAGAATAACTGACAGCTAGGACACAATAGCTCTACGTCAAGCAGCTGATGTGAATGGGCTTTGTTATTGAACAGCATCCTTATACCAGCTGGCAGAAAAAGAAGAGAATTAGCTAGCTACAAAATGATGTAAACATTGAAATAAATGCAGTGCAAATAATAAGGAAATCTGGGATGTCTGCCAGTATAGCGCTGGTCGGATTGGCTAGTAAGAACGGAGTTAATCCTTGGGACACTCTTCAGTGACCAGAATTAGTCTGGACCTATGAAGTCCTGAAATATTCATTGTTTCTGCTAAAGCTGTCTTATGGAACAATTACCTAGAGTCCATGTAATCCACTGACACATTCACTTGTTATATGCTTTTATTACACTCCCCTGCAGATGTTGCTGTTTCCAATTAGAGATGTAACTCCTACCACTGGCTGTTAATAACTATTTTGCCTTGAGACATATCTTATTTGCTAACTGAAAAAGGCAGGTTAATGGTGTCTGCACTATAGTATATTATTAGAAGTGAGTTTGTGAAGTAAACTCCCAGTGACTCTAATCTCAGGAATGCTGACTCCTCCTGAGGTCAGTAATTGGGTATTTTGGAATTTGCCATAGCAGCAGGCCTAAGCCTGTCTTCAGCTTTCTTTGAAATTTGGACCCTGAGGTCAGCAAAATAATTGGTTCATTTGAACTGAAAACCAGAAAGTGAAGGGTCCACTTTTCCCATAGTGTCTAACTTCCAATTCACCAAACAGATTTTGAGATCTTCTCTCTCGTTTAGGTAGGCACTGTTCAGTTTCATTTCCACTTTACTCTCCCTGCCTGAAATTTTTGGTTTGTCATGAATCCTAGATAGCAAGTGGAGCAAGGCATTGTTACTCTCTGCATGTATTTTAGAAACACTTTTTGCTTTCACTGCTTGAGCATTATAACAAGACAAGATCTATTTCTGTTTTTTCTTTACAGTTTTATGTATTTAGAAATTCTTTCTATTGTTATCAAAGCATAGCTTTGACTGCCCCAAGGGCTTGCTTTTCAGCCACACTATGGCTTTGGTCTCAAGTTCTTTATTTTGATGGACCTTGGCTATAATTATTAATCAGTAATCATCCTGTTTATACAGTTTGAAATGAAAGCTCCTTATCCATATTCGTGGCCTTCTGAGTTTTGGCATGTGTTAACAAGTAAATCTTCAGAAGTTTAGGATTTATGATGTCACCAAAACAGTAGAATAATGCCAGGATAAGTGAAGAGATCAGTGTATCCTAGACTCACAGAATGGTTTTGGTTGGAAGGGACCTTAAAGATCATAGATCCCTCTACCATGGGCAGGTACACCTTCCTCTAGACCAGGCTGCTCAGAATTTCATCCAGCCTGGCCTTGAACTCCTCCAAGGATGGGGCACCCACAAATCTGGGCAACCTGTTTCTGTGCCTCATCACCCTCACAGTTAAGAATTTCTTCCTAACATCTAATCTAAGGCTACTCTCTTTCAGTTTGAAGCCATTCCCCCTTGTGCTGTCACTATATGCTCTTGTAAAAAGTCTTGCTCCATCTTTCTTGTAGGCTCCCTTCAGGTACTGGAAGGCTGCAATTAGGTCACCCCAAAGCCTTCTCTTCCCCAGGCTAAACAATCCCAGTTTTTCCTTCACAGGAGAGGTGCTCCATCCCTCTAATCATCTTAGTGACCCTCCTCTGGACTCACTCTCACAGGTCCATGTCCTTCCTGTGCTGGGACCCCAGCGCTGGATGCAGCACTGCAGGTAGGGTCTCACCAGAGCAGAGCAGAGGGGCAGAATCCCCTCCCTCCCCTGCTGCCCACGCTGCTTTGGATGCAGCCCAGGACACGTTTGGCTTTGTGGGCTGTGAGTGCCCATGGCTGGGTCATGTCCAGCCTCTCATCCACCAGCACCCCCAAGTCCTTCTTGGCAGGGCTGCTCTTGATCTGTTCATCCCCCAGCCTGTGTTGGTACCGGGGGTTGCGTCGATCCAGGTGCAGCACCTTCCTCTTGGTCTTGTTAAACCTCCTGAGATTCCCAATGGCCCCACTTCTCAAGCTTGTCCAGGTCTTTCTGGATGACATCTCTTCCTTCAGGCATGTATCCTTCCCTAATGAAAACACTAAACAGTTGAGTTTGCTTTGAACAACACAGCCTAAGTAAGCCATAATAATCCTCTGTCTCAAATGGGAAAAAAAGAGAGAAAGTGCAGGACTAACACTGCAGAGGAAAAAAACGCATAGCAGTTTGGCTACTATTTCTGCAAAACTTAAAATACATGATCTTCCCATCAGTCATTCAGTGCACATGGCTGCTTTGCAGTTTCAAACATGTGACAACTGAATAAAAAGCACCAAATATGTATGGTTCTTTCCAAAGTTCTTCTAAGGAAGAAAAGCGATACATTGGATCTAGGTGGTATTATGATTACCAGTACTCTGGAGCAAAGACACTCACAATATGGCGCGTTATTAACAGATGTCAGATCAGATTACCACTTACACCCAGGCTGTGCTTGAAAAGGCTTGAAAAGTGTCAGGAATGATGTTTGGGTCCTGGATCCTGAATATCAGCCTTGATGTGGGTAAATCAGAATGCTAGTTTATGGAGCTTGTTTGGACTAATGTTAATAATGTGATGATAATAAAAATAGCTTATTTTTATAGGGACAGATTTTGAAATTCTGGCATGATTTTTGCTAAAATCTGTTTGAAGAAAAAGTCTCCATTTGTGTTTCGTGCCTTATATTAAAAATAACCTTAGTTATTTTCACTCTTCCCCCCCGCCTTCGTTTTTTTTTTCTTTTTTTGCCTTAAGGTGATTTTCATGATTAATGTAAGCTTTGTACACTATAAATGCTTTTCTGCTGAAAGGAATGAAAAATGTTTTTGCAAGTGGGAATGCCATGAGCAGGGATAGAGACTGGAATTTTTCCCACATTTTTCTCATTTGCCATTGTTTTTTGTTTGCTTGTTTGGTTGATTTTTTTCCTTGTGTTACTTATGACTTGAGATTTCATTTTCCAAGAAGTTCTGAAAGTTTTATTCCTGCCAGATTCTGTTCTGGTCAACAATGGAATCTGAATCAGGACTGAGAATTCTCTGCAGTCTTCACCACCCCCACTTTATATGCCTTGCGATGATGACAATGTCTATTTTGAATTGTTAGGCTCCTCAAATTATACAAAATAAAAAGCTAAAGTTATGGAGCCTTTGCATTCTTCTTAGGTTATTTTAGGAAAGATATTAAAAATCAGCCTATTCCTAAAAAGAATATGTTCTTCTAAACATCATTACTCTTAATAAAGAAAGGTATTACAATGCACCCGTAATACCAATTGCTTTCTCTGTCACTATGATTCCTGGCTCTTTATACTCTACTGTGCATTTCTTCTTTGAAGCCTAGTAATTCAGTCAAAAAGAAGGAGCCAGATTGTGGATCTATGAAGAAGAAAGCAAGCCCACAGCAGGTGGGGTTTTCACAGGAATGCCTATAAAATCCTCACTAGTAAAAGCAACAACAGGATAACCAAATTGCACAGTGCTGGAGATTTGTTATGGCAGTCAGCTTTCGGTCAATACAACAGAGAACTGGCTGCATAATAGAAACAAAAATCCAGAAGATGTTTGTTAGGCACCAAATTTCCAATTTACTGTTTCTACCATGGCAGTAACCTGTGGATTCTGACTCTGAAACTGAACTGCATCTGGCACAATTTAGGTGGACTGGGAATAAGAGTGTTGTTACCACATACTGCTCCCATGCCAGTACAGAAACCAAGCTGGCTCACGTCACACAAATTAAGTGGAGGCTGATCGATTTTATGCTGTCCGACAGTTCCACGGGGTTGCTTTGACAGCCTGGGATTGCTAGGGAAGAATAGAGCCTGAAAACATCCATCTCTCTAAGACAAGTTCTCACTGTGGATGAGAACAATCATCCCCCATCACTGTGGACGATTGGGGAGAGGCTGATAAGGTGACAGTACCACGGAAGGACAACATTCTGGGGTCAGAGCTAACAGTTTTCTGCTTCTTTTTGTGCCTTGGGAGCTTCATAAATCAGCCGAAGGGGAGGCAGGATCTGCCTCACAGGAGGAATGACCACTGAAGATGATCTGGAGAAAAGATAATTTTGACACTTGGGGCCTGCTAAAGCTCTGCACACAAAAAGTGAAAAGTAACAGAAACGTAACCAGACCTGCTGGATGATGATGGTTACCATAATTCCTGACTCCTGCAGTGCTAATGACACTTTTTTTCTGTCTGGCAATCTTTGTCTTGGCTCCTTTTTGGAAATAAATCCCTTGTTCTTAACTCCTCTGTTTCTGTGTTGGTTTGACTAAGACTTCTGTGGGAAAGTTTGAGATTTTCTTCTATTTCACTGGCAATGTTTCACCTTTTCCCCCACCCCCTCCTCATTTCTTTGGACAGATTTCATTTCCCAAACAGATGTCTCTTGTTTCTGAAAACAACATCCACATACACATGATTTCTTTATTTTACCATATTTTTTGACTCTTTTTTTATTATTTTCTTTTTCCTTGCTTTCTTTCTTTCTAATCTAAATCACTGTGTATATTCCACAACTCAGTTCTGAAAAGCTACTTCTGAAATATGATTTTACAGTGGCTTTTCTACCACTCCATGCCTGCAGAGGCACACCAGAGGCCCTGAAGGCTGGATTTTCGTTTAACAGGATAATAATAGAGCTTCTACATAATTACCTGCATAGGTAATCAGAGCATGCATGCATACAGATACCCAGCAACAGGTGCACAGGCCTATTCTTTACATCCAGAGCCCGAGACTTTGGACCATTCCAGTGAGAGGCTGGCAAGATGCAGGGCCCTGCTGCTGTTTCGAAATCATATGTCAAGCTGAAGAACTGTATTTATGAGAAACACTGCTTCTGCATTTGGTAGAGTTCATCCTTCAAGCTGCCCTATGTATGCTGGCCAGGCAGAAAGAATTCAGCTTTTGTTGCAGGATGTGCAGGTATATGCTATATGCTTGCTGACAGTCCAAACACTTAGGACTAAAGTTATTAGTATTAAGTAGAGGCCCAATTTTTACCCAAAACCAACTAGAGCCTGTGCCCAAGAGAATGACTGTCCACGATACATAGCCATGGATGTAAGTATCTGTATTTTGAGATACTCAAATTTTTTTAGAACAATTCTAGGTCAGATTTTAAAAGTTGAACCTTGAGTATTGATCTTCTCAATACTTATCCTTTTTGTCAACACATCTTGAGATGGTCAAGGGTTTCTTAAGGTGTCTAGGTGCCTAAGTAGCACTGAGAATCTGTGAAATACAAACATAACCAAGATCTTGCACATTTTTCATATGCCCCAGGAGAGCTGAGGCCTGGCCTTCTATGCAGGAGCACAGCTAGTAGAGCCACTTCTAGCTAGGCTTCCTCAAGGGTAAGGATGCTGCACAGACATGTCCTTGGCTCTGAACTCATTAACCAATTAAGGCAACTACCTTTGAACCTCTTAGGCTTTCCAGAGCCTCTGAATTTGGCTGGGGTGACAAGGGTGTGAGCAGAGCTTCTTGAGTGGGAGCTCTACACCAGAAGAAGCACAAGAACTCCTGTCTACCTCAAAGATTGTAACCTAGATAAACATTTACAAAAAGCCATCCACATCCTTCCTTCTAACCTGTAGATACTATTGGCAAACCTATGGTTGGTGAGTTTTGACCAGATCCTTAAACCTTCTCCTTGCAGGCTTACAAGTATGTGCATAGGACCACAAAGAGAAAGCCATGTTGTGTGCATACAGGATTTGTAGGAATCTGACCATTTAATGAGAAGTCTTCGATTGCTTCATGGTCCATTTCTGGTGCCCAACTTAATTTTGAACTACTGATGTCATGGTGGGTCTAAGGAGAAGAGCCATATGTCCATCACCGATGAAAACCATTTCCATATGTCCCATGTATCCCCCTTGTTATGTGCCTGGCTTCCCAAGTCAGTATTGCCTTGAGATGTCAAGCAAACACGGAAGGAGAAACAGAAATCTGTTTTTATTTAAACCTGATTAAAAGAGGGAATAAATTTAGGTAACGTATTCTGAAGCTGTTGAAATTTGTTCCAAGAGGTTGACTGCATATCTCATGTGGAAAGCAGCTGCCAGCTTTTCTTACTTGTTTCCACCCCATGCCCTGATCAAATCTATTCATAATCTTTAGGCAGAATGCAAGCATGGCACCTTGAACTTCTTTGAAGGTCTTCTTGTTCTTTAGATGTTGAAAACAGCTGCCTGCCTCTGCCCAAGGACCAGAGTGAAGCCTGCCCAGAAAACGGGAAAAGCAAGCAAAGACATCTCTAGAGAGCTGAGAGTTGGAATGAGAGTCTTTTTCTAGTGTAGAATCATGCTCACCTCTGCTTTCATTTTTACTCCAGTCAGATTCTTCCTCCAGTGCAATTTAAATGCAAACAACAAAAATTAAGAAGTACTCTGTGCAGTGTATCATAAGACATTTTGTAAGAGCAAATACAATAAGCAGTCTCTCCTCTTAGTCCTAATCCTATTGCCCTGTCTTTCCCCAAGTAAGTCAAAATGTCAGCACAATGTCAGCAAAACTGTGTAACTGAGAGATCCTGCTTTGCAGGAATGGGAGGAAAGCAGTACGTCGCTTCTTCAGTTTTACGCAGTCTGACAGGCTGCGCCAAGGTGCCTTGGAAAGGCACAAGAAAACAAACAGGCTTCAGTCCATTGCAGGACTGGGCCATGACACAAAGTGTAACGGTATATCAATTGTAAAATATATCACCATATTTTGACCTTTTCTGAGACAGCTTAGATTAATTTAGCTAATTCCTGTCAGTACTATTTTGTAAAATCATGATGCAAAACATTTAACAGATTTTCATCAGCCTGTATAAGCACAAAAGGAGGAGCAAAATTGCCTTGCATTGATGCTAAAGCATTGCAATTGACAGAAGCAAATTTTTCAAATATAAATAAGGCTTTCTTTATATCATCAGTAGAGTAACAATCAAGATTTCAGAGGCACATGTGTAAGGTGAGAATTGAGTGTGCAATTTACTTCAGTAAATTGTCAGACATAAATATCCAGCTAGTCTGTCACCACAGAACTGTGGGATTCAATTCTCTCTACAGCTGGGAAGTAAAAACATAATACACCAGGGAAAGTTTGGGTTGACCCTAATTAATTCTTAAACTTTGCATAGCTTCACATGGATTAAATTGACTATATATATGGAATTGTAAAAGAAAATTTAATTGGCCAAAAATTAGTCAAAATGAAATATTTCAATTCATTGGATTCCTTTGCTTATAGAAAGAAGAAAATGTTACTGGAGATACAGAGTAACTTTTATTCTCTGTTGTTCATAACTTGGAAGTGCCTTCTGAAATACTGGGTACAGCCCAATCTGCAGAGTTTTCATGGGCCTGTGCATGAGTCCACATAATTTGTAAGTTCGTCACGGACTCATAAATTTTTACATTAGCATTTTTCCAGGTCCTGCAGACAAAAAGAATAAATACGTGTATTTTAAGTTTATTCCCCATCCTTTTTTTTTAGCAGAAAAAATATGGAGTTTGTGTTAGCTGTGTTTAGATGGTGATCACTAAAACAAATTTCTACTGCAAAAAAAAAAGATGTCTTCATGTTGGATAAGACTGCCACAGCTGTAGGTCTTCTGAGAAAAGAAATCAGCATGGGTCCTGAGGGTAGAAATGATGCATACAATGATAGGAACAATGTAAAGAAATATATTTATGAAAAAAAAATTGAAAACAAAAATATAAAAAGACAGGAAGAGTGTCCAATTGGAACAGTACTGTCAATGGGAACTCTGCTGGTATAACATATAACAGACCTGTAGGCACGAGGCTCTCTGCCTCTTCATTTTTATTTGGAAAAGAAAAGATGCCCGTTGCCAGGATCATCAAAGAATGTTATTCTTCATTAAAGCCATGAGACCTTGAAAAACCTTGCCCAGCTCATTTTTAAAAACAAAAATAAGTAAGTCCTGCAAGTGCCCAAAGGGAGGATAAGGTTACTTATTGTTGCTTAAAAATTCATTTGGTGCCACGTCAAAGCAGCAGTGGGTATATTTTAAAGTGACATGTCTAAAAAATATTGTTCTTATTCCCACCTGCCCCTGAACTCCCTCCATACCAAAAGAAGCATTCTCCATAGTCCCCAATTAGTGAGCTGGAGTATTTAAAATTCAAACAAGGACCTTCTTCTCACTCTCATACTCATTAGCTCACTCCAGCCCTCCTTAGTCAAGGGATTTTCTAAAGAGTCCATTTAAGAGTGCTAATAATAGTAATTAGAGGTCGAGAAACCATCTTGAAACTTGACCCAAATTTTCACCCAAAACTTGAAATGAACACAAACCCTTTCTCAGTTTTGAAGGAACTGGGAACTCCTTCAAAGAAGAAGTTCGTGACTTGGAAATTTCCCTTTTAAAATGTTGTTTCAGTCCTGCATACCAAGTCCTTGAAAAATTATCTAAGCAGAAAGGCTGCTTTTTAGGAACCTTCTAGAAGCATTTGTTGTGCTGTTCTTTTGCGCCTGCTCAAAATGCATGCAGTATTACTGAGCCTATTGTAAACTGTGGGCCTCTTTTCTCCCTCATTCACATTTATTCTATGCCAATGGGGTGATATTAAATTACCTCCTGCACCTCCCAGGAGTTCAAGCATTCTTTGCACTACCTTTTTCATGTCACAAATTCCAGGCTGCTGCAGTCTCCTGCAGATAGCTACGGTAGCCCTCTGGCTGCTTTGACACACAGATTTTTCATAGAGCTCCTTTTGTTCCAGCCTGTAGCTCAAAACAGCTGAAATGATAGTGGCCCAACTGTTCCTCTTTCTTTCATGATAGGACACATCCGTACACTGAGCATGCTCAGCTAGGGTGGCTAGACCTGCCTCCATGCACGGGACAGATGCAAAAAGCCATATTGGGAGCTAAATTCTGTTAACTGGCTCCGGTGGAAATTAATCCTGAATGCTGAGGCAAATAAAAATGCAGTAAGGCCCAATGCTTCTGATGCTTCTGAAAGTGATGGCTTTGCATCAGATGTATCTGTCTCCAAGGAAACAGGACATCTGCAGAAAGACACGAGAATCAAGTCTGAACAGGGCAACATATAGAAAAGTTTAAGCCTTCTATAACTAGATTGATGTGATAATAATTTAGATTTGGAAATACACACTGATCTGCTACAATTATTAGTAATATTTTTAGCTATAATATAAGCACTGGGCCTTACTATGACCTTGCACTGCCTGAATAACTTGTCTTATAGATCTTATTTTATGGCAATTACTTTCTAGAAATGTACTGTATATTATTGTATATATCATGTATAACATATTTTCTGTTCTGGCAGATTACTCTGGAACAAAAGAATTCTATATTGTCTTGCAAAGGACTTTTACAGTCATTGGCAAGTTTTCCCTTGTAATTTTGATAAAATAAGAACAGTTTTTTAGATTCATAACATCTTGAACAAATTTATATGTAGCTCATTATCAGAAACAGACATGGTCCAAAACTGGAATTTCTCACTGCAGAGATGTTTTAATATTTGGGTTTGTCCCGAACTGAAGCAAAATGTCAAAATGGCAAAGCAATGTATAGAATGAAAAGCAGATAAAAGATTGATTCAGAAATATCAAAACATTTCATTTTGAAAATGTCAAAAAAATATTCTGGAAATGTCTAAACGTTTCAGTTAAGAATTTTTCATCCAGATGGAATATTTCAGCATTCTTAAACACAAATATGAAATATTTCATATCTTGCTGGGCTCACCTAGGCCTCTTTATCAAAGCTCAGTTACCAAATACGATCACTTCTTTCTGGGAAGAAGATAATTGCTTCTAAATGGTGCGTGAACTATGTGCTGTTTTTAAAAAATCCTGATATATTACGTAGGTTCTCAGATAAGCTGTACCTCTTAGTAAAAAGAGAGAGGAGGAAAACTAAATCATAAACTATGTCAAAACTCAAAAAAAGAAGCTGTAACTAGTTAGCTCAAGAAATTCTGGTATTCCAGCATGTCAGAGATTAAAGCTGATGAAAGTTTACAGCTAGAATAAAAGTATTAAAGAAACAATCCAGGTTTTACAAAGATTTTGCGAAGAGTTTCTAAAAATCTTATACTTCAAAGCAGAAAATACATGCTGGTGTATATATATACAGTATAAACTCTCCCTGCCTACCCTCCTCTCAGTTCCCATGCTGCTCTAAAACATTATTTGTGATGGAGTCAAATAACATTAAATTGCATTTATATTGCACTTCTGTAGTATTGGACCATGCTTGCATAAATATTCTTTGAAGACAATGCCTTTTTCAGAGAGATCATAATGGGATATTGACTTGAAGTTCTCTTTTGGACAATGGCCCTTTGATTAAAAGTGACTTTTGATTAAAAATGTTAATGTCTATAAAAATTGTTTAACCAAGGCAATTTTTAATTACTGAGCAAGTTTTAATTTTTCAAATATCTCTTGTCAGTACAAATACTGCCTTCCTTAACACCAGACATTAGTGCTTTACAAAAAAACAACTAAGTTGCTGCAACATTGATATTTTTCCTCTAATTTTCAGAGGGAAAAAAAAAAAGAGATTTGGTTTATTGATTTACCTCTCTGATATCATAGCAAAAAAAATACTCGAAATCCTCTAACTGCATAATGGATGGCATGAATGTCAACGGTAAGAAAACTTGGAATCAGTTTCACTTAGTGTACATTTTACATACAGTTCCAACGTGAAATGAAAAATATCCTGCCTCAACATATTATTTTCAACATTTTACTTTCAATAGCAGTGTTGGATTTTGTGAGGCCACAGCACCAGAAGTCATGAAAATGTTCTGTCTAAACAAAAAAACAAAAAAACCCAAAACGAAACCAAACCAAACAAACAAACAAAACCGTCAAGAATTATTGCATATGATAGTAAATTCATTCTTTCCCTGCCATCTTGAAGAGTTGTCCTACAAAAGCAGACAGGAAGCTTGGTTAATGCAATTTTTACACAATACACAAGAAAAATCTGAGTGTTAGAAAGACACCTATGGTCTCCCACAGATGATTTTCCTCTCATTCATATTGCTGCAAATCATGAGCTGTTACACTGAATTCAATAGCAGTTTAAAATCAGGGTGAGATGGATCAGGCTGTGTGTAACACATTCTTTGCAGTATACAAAGTTCACAGTCTATATTATAGACAGTTTGTAATATTCATTAGACTGTGGAGAGTAGGCTGGGAATAAACTAAACTTTGAGCACAAGACAGAGTGTACATGACCCAATGTAACTGCACTCAACAGCATCTTTGCTCATCAGCAGTGTCTGATCAAACCATATGGCCCTAATCTTGTTGGCCACCAGATGTGGCACTTTTTTTCTCACAGTGTGAGTGCCACATACTGCGCTGGGTAGAACACTACTGTTTTTCAAACAAACCAGAAAGGTTTATGTAAAAGCTTTTATAGCCTCATGTGGTCAGTGCCACATCCCAAATCAAGCCCATAATTAGAAGGTATCAAAATCTTGAGTTCTTGTTCTTTGTACAGATTGGTTTGTTGTTTTTTTTTTTTAATTTGGTGCCTTTATAGAATCTAGTTTAAAGCAGTAGGATGGGAATGAGGAATGAGGACCAAAAGGGTACCTGCCAGTGCCCGCTTCCTTCTGCCAGTGCTCTGGAGCCCACTGCACACACAAAGGCATAGCTTTCAGTGACGTAGCTACTGAAGTGAGCTAACTCATTAACTTCAGTGTAGCCAACAAAAGTCAAAGCATCTCCTAATATCACACATTGAGTTCTCTGGCACAGTGGCTATATTTGTACGACTTCTGGTCTTTTTAAGCAGCAAATGGCAGTTGTGGTTGCCAATAGCGTGACCTGTGATTCTTGAACCCCGGGGCCTTCATACACAGCTATCCTATGGATTCCTCGACAGCAAGGGCAGATAAAGGCTGACTGTGACACAATATTAGAAATCCAACTATATATCCAAGCTTTATGGGTCTGATTAACAATGAGCAAATCGGTGTACTTGTACCAGCAGCTGAGGCATAGACAATTTGGATGATATGGGAATGAATTAGCAGAATAACTCTCAGCCTTATGTTTTCACTCCCTCTGAGGTACATACTCTCCCACTCTCCCTAGCATGCCTGTCTCAGACATAATTATGTTCTCTAAAGATTCATGACAGCGTGTGTGCAGAAGTGACAGCAGAGAGGAAATACTAACTGCGCAAACTTGAAGCCAGGGCAGTTTTGAACATTTTGAATATGTTAAGACCAGCAGCATCCTCATTAAACTCTGATTAGCAAGTGGACTTGATCCAGGCTAATTCATGGCTGAATGGGGTTTTTCTTCTTTTTTTTTTTTCGCTGCCAGTTTATCAGAGGTAGGCAATTAAGAGCTCACACACCTCCAAGTCTTGTAGTTTTTTGAAGCAGGGATCTCATACCAGCCTTGCAATAAAGCCTTATTGTTCTTGGGACAATATTCTTCACTAATCTCACTTCTGGCAATTTACTTTTTCTTGCTGAGCAGATTTAGAAACAAAAAAACCTTGAAAGGGCATGGGAGGAGGAATAATCTCGGGCTATCTAATCCCATCCCCAAAGTGGGAGTTTTCCTTTCAGCTTCTCTTTTAATGAGCACTGGAGAAATAAAGTTTTACTGCAACACTACTTTGATTCAAGAGACCTATGAGGACCCAATTATCCATCCAGTGGGAGTGGGGTGGCAATCTGGTTTTCAAAGCAAAAGCAATGTAGCAACACAGGCCCCTTGTAATTATGTCTTCTGTACAAATTTATAAACCCAGAGGTGAGCTTTGCTTTGCTTGATTGTTTAAATGCAATTATTACCTTTCTTTCACTCTCAACTTTTTAATAAAGCTTTCCCAAATGCAGTGCTTGGAGTTATTCTTCCCGAGCACTAGGATTCCAAAGGCTTAACTGGAAACCAATCCTCTGCTTCAGTGAAAGGAACACAGTCAGGTCCGGTCAAAGATTATCTGAAGAGCCAAAATGTTTGACAGACACACTGAGGGGGCCACATCCTATTTTCCACCTGAGAAAGCGAGAGGGGAGAGTGGGATAGAAAGAAGGAAGCTAAAGGAGACTGGGAGTAACTCGGAGAGCGGAAAGGAAGAAACACTACTCAAACAGTAGCTTGACTTGAGGGAAGCATCCTGTTTATGTCGTTTGTCTTCCTTGTAGCTGTCAGTATTACATTCATTGCACAAATGTGTGCCTTCTTTGGAAGTGCATTCAGATTTGCTTATAACCTAACCCTGTTTAAAATAAGGAAGGGGGACAGGTGTTCTCAACCACATATTTTTCCATCCTGGTCTCTTATAATCCCATGTTCAGTAGGCCACAAGGAACTCCTTCTGACTCTTCCCACTTCTAGGCCCAACAGGTGGATGGGATCAGTGAATCAAGTGTGTCTATGACATGTAAGCAGATGCGTGGTGCATATTGCATCAATTCACTTTCATCGCATTGCACGTATGTGCAGCTTGAGGCAGTGACTTCAAGACACAGACTTCAGGTCCTTGTCTTTCAAAGGCATGCCAAAGTTTTTATGGACATAGGTACACATGGGGAACTAGGGCTTAAATTTATACCAATAATAGAATCAACTTCATATATGATACACACAGTCTACATGAGATGTATGCTTTCTTGTTCAACCTGTAAGAGATGATATATGCACAAGTAATGCCCATTGTATATAATTCAAGCACATTAGTCTAACATATGTAGACGTAAGTTATAAAAATCATTTATTTGTTGAAAACACAGTTTGAGAGCATGGCAACCATTCATGACTTACTCCTTGTGATGATTTGTGGGATTTCCTTATGTATATGCTCCTTTTTTTCAATTGCTGTTGATTTGAAAGGAGTTGTGGAATTGCTGTCTATTTTAACGCCTCTCTCAAGGACCTTGCAAGATACATTACATTGCTCCTGGAATAGACAGCAGATAGCCATTGGACTAACAGGAAGACATGACGAGGACGAGAGAAAAAGCAATAGTCCTTCTTTCTGTACACAGGAAGTGTTTTGCAAAAAGGCCATAAAGCACCAATTGAGCAAAAGTCAGACAGTCTCGCACAGTCATATAAGGCCGAGGAAATGGGTTTGCAGTTGAAATGACAAAGCGAGCTGGACAAGACAAATCAAGGTTAAGAGTGAATGGCAAGAGTTCTACTGAGGACTGCAGTTTGACACCATGACGAATACTGGTTTAGAGCAGCAAGGAAACTGAAAAGGCAAAGGGAGTTTCTACTGCATATATCTATGTGAAAAGTAGTGTGTTTCAGAAATGCCCTGTGTGTATGCACTTATACAGTCGTGTGTGTCTAAGTCTAATTTCTGTCATCAAGTATCTCTCAAGGGTTAAAGAGTATATAAAATCTCTCAGGGGATTTTGGAAAGGGTGTATTTTCGCTGTGTCTGAATTTTAGGATTCAGTATTAGTCTTAGGAATCTTCCTGAGCAAGATGGACTGTATTCCCAGGAAATTATGCTATATAGTGGACTTCTGTCCCTAAGCATATTTGTGAAGACACCAGCCAGAAGCTACTCCTGGACTCCTTTCAGACTTTGGACATGAGTTAGAAAACATTGCTTCCTTATTTAGTTTCATGTGTTTCATACTCATCTGTAGAGATTACCATGTACCTGTGAACTATATTGGCATGAAAGGCTGGTCAGCAAACTGTTGAAGTAAGCCTGGAAATATCAGTTGTTTGCACTTTTCATGCCCTTTTAAAACGGAACCTGTATGGCAAGGGAAAAAATAGTAAGATATTAGTTGTTTACAGGAACATTCTTGACATTAGGCCATCAGGCTTTTTGCAGGGAGGAGTTAGGAATGTGCCCTGTAACAAACCCCTTATGATTATGGATCTCCTCTTTCAACAAAAAAAAACCTATAAATGAAACATGCTGAAATTTCTGCGAGTCCACATGCATCTTGAGCCATTTACTAGCTGGAGAGAATTGTACCCTTTAAATCAGCTGCTATTTCTAAAGAGCTGGTCACCTAGATGAAGTGCACCAAACACTGGAACCTTTGTCCACGCAGAAGTGTGGGGTACAGTTACCTGAACCAGCAGCTTATTAACAGGGGTAAGAGATGCACTGACCCAGTCTCCCCAAAGTGCTAAATACCTTCTGACAGATGTTCAATAACATTTGCACAATTTAAAAGAGGCATTCAACATCTCACAGGAGCAAGCAACAGGAATCCAGTCTTGATCCCCAGAAAGTAAAATGGAAAGTTCCCTCTGCTTTGAATAGGATCCGGAATTGGTGTAGAAAATAAGGAATTACTGGTATTAACTTTTCCAAAGAAAGCCAGTTAATTTAGCCCTACAAATATGAACTGAAGCCAAGCTAGCCGCACCTGCATAGTCCTCACAAGAGGGAATTCAAAATAATGCTGCTCTTGCAGCTTATCAACCTCCCTGCATCTCTATCCTGATGTGAAATATGGAGGAAATTTATTATTCCATACAGACCCTGCTCTCAATTAAGCTAATGTCAGTTTGTAACAGACCCATTGTTATCAATGATCTCAGTCTGAATTTGAAAGGTGAGACTGTGAGCAGAGTGGGACCCAAACCTGAGGAAGTTTTATGACCTTATTGTTTTGTACTTTCTAGTGTCAAGAGTGACAGAAGAAGATTCCTGGAATGATTGCACAGGTGGTGTTAAATGGCCATTAGCAGACTACAGGTATGGTTTAAAGTGATCACTTGTTCAAAGAAGTGGTTTCAAAATAAATAACTGTCAAGGAAGTATTACACCTTGTTTGAAAAAGAGGAATGTGATAGGAAAAAATTGCAGCCTTAGTATGTATCTCATTATAGTATGCATAAAGAGAATCAGCTATACCATCACAGCACACTTTTGCATCTACAAGCATCCTTAATTTTGCTACCCTAGTTCTCTTTCCCTGATTACTTGCCAACAATAAAAATAAAATGTTTAGCTACATTTTTTAAACTTTCTACCAAACAGATCAATTAACTCTCTGGTTCCTGAAGGAAGACTCCTGAAGCTGAAGGACTACAGAAGAAGTCTTCTTGTTGCATGGTACTGAAACTCAAGCATATGCTGAGTATCACAATGCAATCATGAAGGAAAAAACCTTATGAAAATACCTGACCCTGTAACACACCACAGTCTCTCACTTGGCAGCTCTTACTCTCACATCCACTGTAGAAAACACGTGGAATCATTCTGAAAAGCAGTTTTACTCTGATGGGCCTAAAGAAACCTTTCTCACAACAATGCAGGTTTCCTAAACAAAAGAGTAGAGGAAATGAAGTCTTGTGCTGCTGCTCATCATTTCTGCCAGTGGAAAAGAAGAGAGTTGGCTTACTTATGTAAGCTTCTTGTTGCATGTAATTTTCTTAAATCTGATTAGGATCATTTCATCTTTTTTGATTTCAACAATCTCTGAAAGCCATGTTCACTACCTGCTTACCTAGGAGCTTTCTTCTCTCCTTTTTTCTCCACACACAGTAAAAAATGAACTACTTGTATGGCTTGAAAAAACA